>OY755039.1:109316546-109839046 GCA_963576565.1 Aspidapion aeneum
ATGCTGAAACCAAATGTTTTCCAAATTGTTTCCAGCAATAACATTATTCTTATTGCAGGTATAATTTCGGTTATCAGCATGTCCTCATATCGCTCAGCAGTTAAATTACCCTGAATAAAAATCGGGTCATATTGATGACATATTCAAGCCCGGGCGTTCGCGTTTTGAAGATATTGCGTCCTATGTTTACGCATCCATTGGGGTTTTTCTTTTGCTCAAAAACGATAATTTTGTTTGTTTAAAACTCCATTTATTCGGTTCACTATTTCTTCGCAAAACGCGTTTTAGAGTCACCCTCAATTAATTCCTGAACTAAATGTATCCCATAAGGATGATAGCTATTTTTTTTTTCAGGATCTTATGTACTGAAGATTTGCTGACTTGCTGTATCTGCGCATTTCTACGTAAAGAACTATGGGGATTCTCTTATATGGATAACAAAACATCCAATGATTTTTCTTTATTTGTTCCAGAAGCTGGTCGTCCTGACCTTGAATGATCTTTAATTTTTCCAGTTTTATTAGATCTTCGAACAGCTCTTGCCACAGTAGTTTTTGAAATTGGGACCCCTCCATTCCTAAAGGTTACATTGAAAAGGTTATTACCTTCTGTTGATGATTTGAGGGGTAGAGCGGCGGGACTGTAAGCGCGCTGGTCGTTTTATAAAATCTGGGTGCAAAAATCCTTAAAAGGACGATGTAAAAATACTAATTTTCCCGAGCCACACAAAGACAATATAGAGGATTGGCACTCACCTTTTCAGTTGTTTCCGTCGTCCAGAGGAGCTCCTCTCGCTGGCCCAGTCGTTGCAGTCGATCCACACTAGAATCACTTGTTTGTGTAATGGTTTAGTTTGATTTTCTAAGAATGTTATTGGATTTTTTGGTTAATAGAATTTATCACCATGCTGCGTGGTGATCTCGATAGAATACGACAGACGAATCTTTTTTTGGTTACGCTTTTTTGCGCAGATTCATTTTTCGTAGATGGCGCTGGCGTTTTGCTTGTGCCAATCAAATTAAAATTGTGTGGGTTTTCCGAATACGGGAATTTGGCGCAAAATTTGAATTTAAAATTAAAGTTGCACGAACATTTTCCGCCCACTTAAAACGAAGTTTTACATTGAGATTAAGTTGAATAAACAAATGGCAAAAAAAAATATAAGTTAATTCAAAACCTTAAAGGGTAGGTTATTAAAATCCGTTTTAGGTTTATAGATCAAAAAGAAAAAAAATGAAAAAAAAATATATATATATTCTAGATAACGACACACGAAACAAAAGAAGTTGCTTGGGAGTTCAGTGCGCATCTAAAGGTAGTGGGCACAACTTGACCACGGGACGAGTGAAAAGTCCGTGTTGTGTTTTAACAGTAGCAACTCGAATGTGATTATCCCGACCAGGATGTACAGATACTATTCTACCCAGCAACCAGTGTAATGGCGGCCTAGTTTCATCCTTAATTAATACAAGCGTATCTAGCTTGATTTCAACCGAAGGGTCCGACCACTTAGAACGCTGTTGTAAAGTATTTAAGTACTCGAGTTTCCAACGCTTCCAGAAATCGGCATGGATTCGTTGGATAAGTTGCCAACGCTTAAGGGTATTAACTTTAAGGGTAGAAAGGTCAGGATCAGGACACGAATTAAGGGGTTCCATTGTGAGGAAATGACCCGGAGTCAAAGACGTAAGATCGTTTGGGTCAGAGCTTTGCTCACAAAGGGGTCGAGAATTGAGTAATGCCTCTATTTGGGCGAGGAGAGTATAGAGCTCTTCGAAGGTTAGTATCTGGTCACCGATGACCCGATACAAATGTGTTTTTATAGATTTGACTCCTGCTTCTGCTAGACCATTTAGGTGGGGGGCTCCCGGACTATTAAGACACCATTTGATTTTTAAGCTCTCAGAAGCTAGTAGCCCCAACAAAGTTTGAGCCTCTATCACTTGTGATTTGGACACAAGTGCCACGTCTAGCGACAAAGCGTCGTAAAGCGGCGATGCACGCCTCTGTGGTTAAATCCGAAACCAGCTCGATATGGATTGCTTTGACAGAAGTATCGACAAAGACTGCGATATATGATTTACCAACTTGTGCTCCACGACGTCTCTGACCTACAAAGGTTTTGATTGGGCCTGCATAGTCTAAGCAAACGTGTGAAAAACATTTTAATTGTGACGTTCTAAAAGAAGGTAAATCCGACATGTACGGAGTGTAAGGTTTTGGTTTTAAGCGAAAGCAGGGAATACATTGCAATAAAACCCTCTGAATAGCTCGACGTGATGACATAATCCAAAACTTTTGACGAATTAAGTATTGGACTGTGTTTATTCCGGGATGTAAATTTTCGTTATGAGTTTGAATAATGATCAATTGGGTTAATCTATGAGATTTCGGCAATAATAAGGGATGTTTTGCCTCAAAGGAGAGTTGAGAATGCCGTAAGCGTCCGCCCACTCTAAGGAAACCCAATTCGTCCAAAAAGGGCGCGAGTTTGCGAAACGGCTTAGGTAATAGCTGAGTATTTTGAATTTTTTGAATGATATCCGAAAAACACTCTTCTTGGACCCTTTTAACTAAAACAAGTAGAGCCTTGTGTAGTTCAAAAGCGGAAAAAACGCCGGATAAAGGGTCAACTGAGGTTTTTCGATTGTGAATAAGTCTTAGAAAATGACAAATGATTTTTTGAATGGTATTTAAATTGGATATTTTATCGATTAATCTATCAAAAAAGTTTTGATTTTGAATTTCTGCCGTCAGCACCACTGAATTTTCCGGTTTTTCTTCTTTGAGAACCTTGTCTGGAACTCCCAAAGAACGTTCATTTATAAACCTTTGAATTTGCCACTCCGTAGTGGGCAAGGTAATCCATGGAGGGCCGTGAAACCAAAGAGGGTGATTTATTAAGTTATTGGGCGACAACCCTCTGCTAGCGCAGTCGGCAGGGTTCTCGAGTGAAGTAATGTGATACCATGGGACTTCGGGGATTGTTTCTTGAATACGACTTACGCGGTTTGCCACAAAGGTCTTCCACTTGTGAGGTGAAGATGTGACCCAATGAAGCGTGACCTGTGAGTCCGAGAACGCAAGAATTTCATCGATTACGAGTAATGATGAATAGGTGCGAATAACTAGTTCGAGTAAATCAGCTAATAGAGTAGCTCCAAGTAGTTCCAAACGTGGGATTGAAATAGTGTGTAAGGGAGCAACCCTTGACTTGCCCATGACTAGAGCAGTTTTGATAATTTTATTTGGTAATTCGAGGCGAACGTATACGCAAGAAGCGTATCCTAGCTCGGATGCATCGCAGAAACCTAGCAATTGACATCGTTGAATATTATTCGAAAAAATATGTCTAGGTATACAAAGATTCGAAAGAGTGGTTAATTGATTATTGAATTGATTCCAAAGAGTTTTGATTGGATCGGGGGGTATTTCATCCCAATCAGTTTTGCATAACCAAAGTTTTTGCATAATCACTTTGGCAAAAAATGAAACAGGCGATAAGAAACCTATAGGATCCCAAATTTTAGCGATAGCTGATAAAATATTCCTTTTGGTGCAAGGTTTTTCACAAGGGGTACAAGAATAGGTAAAAGTATCTGTAGGAGGGTGCCATTGAAGGCCCAACACCTTAATCGATGTTGAAGAATCGTCTTCAAAGGTAACAGGGATCTGACAATCAGCGGGCGACAAATGTGAAAGAAGTTTCGGATTATTTGATGCCCATTTTCTTAATTCAAATTTTCCCAATTTAAGCAACGCTATGAGATCCTTTTGAAGTGATAAAGCACCTTCTAGAGAGTTAGCTCCACAGCAAATATCGTCCATGAAAATGTTATTCAAAAGGACCCGGGATGCTTCAGGATAATTCTTAGCCTCCAGGATGGCTAGTTCTCTAAGAGTTCTAATAGCTAAATAGGGACTTGAACTAACACCAAACGTCACTGTATTAAGCCTGTATTCCTGCAGGGGTTCGTTGGGATCAAATCGCCAAAGTAGCCTTTGGTAGTCCCGATGAATTGGATTGATTTGAATTTGTAAAAAGTGCTGTTTTATATCAGTCAAAAATACGATAGAATAAAATCTGAATTTTAATAGAATTTCAGAAATATCGGCTTGTAATTTTGGTCCTATTAAAAGAGTTTCGTTCATGCTTAGGCCTTTCGAACCCTTAATCGAGGGGTTAAAAACCACCCGGAGTTTAGTCGTTGATTTGTCAAGACGAAGGACTCCGTGATGTGGTAAATAAGAACATAACTGAGGTCTAGGTTCGGATCTTGGAATTAAAGACATGTGCCCATTTTTGAGATATTCTCTCATAAAATCCGAGTACATACTATAGAAATTTGAATTTTTTATTAAGCGAGATTCGAGAGACAAAAATTGACGATAGGTCACTGAATATGTGTCTCCTAGGTCAGGAGGGTCAATGTGACGAAAAGGCAAATTTACAGTAAGTCGGCCCGAAATATCTCTAGTGGTAGTTTTTTGGAAAATCTCTTCACATCTTTTTTCTTCGGGTGAGAGAAACGTTTTTGACTTAATTGATTCTAGTTCCCAAAATCTGCGAATATTAAAGTCGAGAGACTGCTCACAGGAAGTAAAGTAAGAATTGACTTGAGGTGAAATATTTATGTTTTGAGTTTGGCCCATCAAGACCCACCCAAAAACTGTCTCAAAAGCGGAGGGTAGGCCGTGAGGTCCTGGAATTCGTCCTGATTGGACGATTTCTGTGTAAAGTTGTGCACCTAAGAGTAAGTCAATTGGACCAGGGTTGTAAAATTGGTTATCTGCAAGCTTTAGATTTGAAATATGACTCCAATTGGATGAATCTACCTGTATTGAGGGCATATTCGAACAGAGTTTCGGTAAAACGAAGACTTGAATAGAAAAGGTAGGCTCTTGTTGGCCTAGGGCTCGAATAGTGCAAGTAGAAATGCCGTTAGTGGCCGATGAAGATTGATTTAGTCCCAGAACAGGGATCGAAATTTTGTTTCTTGGCAAGCCTAACCTGTTAAGACAAGCTTCGCTTATCAGGTTAGCTTGGCTACCGCTGTCCAGAAGTGCTCGGACAGGTTGGTAGTTACCCCGACTATCGAGTACCTCTAATTTTATAGTCGCTAGAAGCACTGTCGTACGGGGCGTCAAGGTGGATAACGAAGAGTATTGATTTGTAGATGTATTTGGATTCGAATTAATTTGAATTGAATTTGAACTGGGTTGAACAAAACTAGGGTTCTGTTGGCTAAGACTTGAATTTGAATTCTGATACGATAAGTTTGTGCCTGTGCTAGGCACGGCCACTTGATTTGAATTAAAACTTTGATTTAAGTTCGAATTTTGATTTGAATTTTGGCTTGAATTAACAAAGGATTGACTTGAATTCTGACGGATTGAATCTGTCATTTGCGATAGATGAATAAGACTATGGTGCCTATGTCGACATACCCTGCAGTTGTAGGTACTACTGCAGTCAATTACTTGATGATTTGAACGTAAACAGTTGATACATAACGATTGTTGTTTTACATAAGTAAAACGATCTGAAGGAGATTGGAAATAAAAACACCACACTGCGAGAGTGGATGAAAAGAATTATTGCATAATTTGCACTTATAGGGTTGTTGGTTTTGTCGAAATTGAATATTGGATTGTTTATTTGATACTTGTGAGTGCGTATGCGCTAAAAAATTTGATGGAGGGCTTGATTTGTAAGTCTTTTATTTTGATAGCGATCTGTTAATACCTTCCAGGCGATTGCGTAATTACTTGCCGTTAATTTTATAGAACTTAAAATATTAAGTGGTTCGCCCTCAAGGAAGGTTAGCAAATGTTGAAATTTCCTTATATCGGAATAATTAGAGTTTTCGTGAACCAAACAAGAATAAACATCGTGAAAGGTTGGCCACTTTTTTACGTTTCCATTAAAGCAAGGTACCTTTAAAGGGCCCAGATCATCGCTACGTGAATAGTGTGAAGTTGCGGGGGTAAAATTTGAATGAACTGAATCGGAACATAAACTCGAAAAAAGAACTTTAGCTTGGTGGTAGAATAGATCCGTATCTTTCCTAATTTTGTCCTGTACTTCGAATTCATCATCGTCGTCGTCTTTCAAGAGACCTATGATGTCATTATGAATGTTTTTAAATTGTTCATAGTGATCATCTAACGATTCGTAAAACGCCTTAAAAATTGGCAAGGAAGAACTATCTGATTTAGCTTTTGTTCCCAAGTTATACGTTTCCGTAATACGAGATATTGAAACTTTGCGTTGATTCTCAAGCTTTTTTAACGACATATTGTTAATTTAAAAAAATAAAAAATATTTAAAAGGAATAAAACTAACACTTGACCCCTATTGACTTTAATCAGTCCAAAAGAGTCCAACAAGCATATATTTTATTATCGATTTCTCGAATAAACGCAAAAACTTATCAACAGCTGTTATCCTAGGTCGCGATTTTTCTCCCAAAATAAATGCACACAAAACAACTTGTACCTACTACCGCTTCTCTTATTATTTACAGGTAAATACTAATTCTACTAGATGTGTTTGTTTACCTGTTAAATAAGAATAAAGCATTTAACTCACAAGCACTTTTGTTGTTTTGAATAACTATAACATATTATTTAAACAAATAACTATTATTTAAACAAATTTCGATTTTTGAATCAAAACAAACGACGTACCAAGTGCCAATTTCGGCTGCAATGAAATGTGGGTGGAGCAACCGTTAAGCCACGCAAGGGGGGACGGAACCTCCGATTTAAACTGGACACGGCAACTAAGCGAACCAAAATGGCGAGGCGAAAAAATCTAATATTTTTAGCAAACAAATTTTAAAAAACTATCTGGGTCGTGGGACCAGAAAATGTTGATGATTTGAGGGGTAGAGCGGCGGGACTGTAAGCGCGCTGGTCGTTTTATAAAATCTGGGTGCAAAAATCCTTAAAAGGACGATGTAAAAATACTAATTTTCCCGAGCCACAAAGACAATATAGAGGATTGGCACTCACCTTTTCAGTTGTTTCCGTCGTCCAGAGGAGCTCCTCTCGCTGGCCCAGTCGTTGCAGTCGATCCACACTAGAATCACTTGTTTGTGTAATGGTTTAGTTTGATTTTCTAAGAATGTTATTGGATTTTTTGGTTAATAGAATTTATCACCATGCTGCGTGGTGATCTCGATAGAATACGACAGACGAATCTTTTTTTGGTTACGCCTTTTTGCGCAGATTCATTTTTCGTAGATGGCGCTGGCGTTTTGCTTGTGCCAATCAAATTGAAATTGTGTGGGTTTTCCGAATACGGGAATTTGGCGCAAAATTTGAATTTAAAATTAAAGTTGCACGAACACCTTCGTTGTAAGATTTTCTTACATCTCCGGAACCGCTCATTATTAAAATCATGTATGGTTCTTTCTTGTTCAGTCAAACAAGGCATTTTAATTATGAATACATTTTAAATTTGATTATCGTAGGTAATAAAATTTAAGTTTGACAATGCCACAGATTGACATTGCTTTATGAAATAGACAGAGTGGCTTACTGCCAAATCTGTGGCCCATACAAAGTCCCTACTGCCTGCAAGTTGGAGGTGGAGATTTTAAGAATCTTTAATTATGTCAATAAATTTAGTTGTGAAATAGTGATCTTAGGGTTTGACACTTGTCATAAGTGACGACAAGTAAATTCAAGATTGAGAACTGGTTAGCTAAATTAGTTAAAATCAAATATCGACTTGCTGTTTTTTGTCCTTAAATCACAAGGTGTCAATTTGAAAACCAAATTATGAAATCAAAAGTCATTTTCCTTTAAATTTCTAAACTTGGCTCTAAAAAACCCTCTAAATCACGTTTGAAGGTCAGAAACAAGGTCACTGTTAGAGAGAAAATTTTCATTCCTAAAAGTCTTGTATGAAATATTTTTCTCTAAAACCGCTAAAAGTTTTTTAAATATTTAGAGTTACCGGCACTTTTCGGATACACTGTATGTGCTAAGCCGCAATCCAAACGGTGCTTAGTTTGGCGAACATTGTTCGTAATTTGCCGAACTTCAAGTCGTGGGAATAGAAAGCTTGGCAGAGTGTTTCCATAGCGATGGGGTGGTTCGTCCAGTTTCAGTGTCGGCCGCGAATTGCGAACGACTTTGTTCTAGTACTTGGAGTTACTGACAAACGCCATAAAAATATTTCACTTACGGTTACCAGTTTGAAATTTTGCACAATACTTGTCCCTATACCAACACAAAAAATCGTCGGGATTCGATCAGAGTTACTCCCCTCCTTCACCCTAATTAAGTAATCATTATGCAGGTCTGTTTTATGGAAAATGGAGATATCTCCATAACGTGTGAACGTGGTAATATATCGATGGAAAGCTCCTAAATAATGTTAAAAATAATGGGTTTTTCTCAAAGAAGTCTCCGATAAGTTAAGTTATTGGTGAAAAAATTATTGAATTATATTGGATATACATTCAGAAAAATCGATATATCTCCATTTAACCGGTGGCAATATTAGATGTAGTATACCCTTGGGAGGCACTTGAAAATTACTAGAAACAGTATCCACCCCTAATGACGGTTATCAATTATTAAGAAAAATACAAAATATCTCCATTTCGGGTGGCCTAACTAGAGGTTGTGATACATTGGAAAGCCCTCAAAAAATTCTTCAATATATAAATCCTATCAACTTTTTTCTTGGACAAGTTTTCCCTCCCCCTGATGACGTCATTATTGCCTAAATGGTATATATTAAGAAAAAATGGAAATATCGCCATCATGGGTGGCACTTCCTAAAAAATTATTTGAACATGATTTGTAGCATTATTTGAGAGCTTTTCGACGATGGGTGGGCATATTTCTGTGAAGCTATTTTGTATTTTTCTTAATATACCGTTTGAACATTGATAACGTCATTAGAGCGGGTTGGTCCAAGAAAAAAATGATTAAGATAATGTTTGCCGCCTTTTTAAGAGCTTTCCAACGATTAATTATATTATCCAATATTCTCACCCATAATGTGTTAGCTCCCGCTAAATTTCGCGGTTGTTTTTACTTTTTAAAATCACACAATTGGATGACGGACAGAGTACATTTTCGCGCATTTTGACATGCGCACCAAGAATCAGGGAGATCCTTTTCTACCGCCTCGAGAAAATGGCGTGTTAATTTACTTTCTCCAACTATTACAAATTTCTACACTTAAAAGTGCTCGATTTTGGTGTACTGAAGCATAGAACTAGAAATTTCAGCCCTTCAGCTACGTGGTGCCATCATTAGATCAAGACAGGGGCCCCTGGAACGTGGAGAAATTGGCTGCAAACTGGTGAGTGCTTTGTTTCTGATTTCCGTTGTGAGGTACCAACAATTAACCTATGGACCTTTGATTATTTCGTGATTTTATATCAATATATTTATGTTTGTTCGCGCTTTCATTTAATAAAATATATACAGTCCATTGCAGTTATCGTTTTTCTTACTGCGGGCATACATAAAGTGTTCCTTCGAACCAAATAAATGAATTTACTCCATACGACGGTATTAATAAGTCGGCCATTTTCACATTTTTGCCGAGATCACACGGCCTTGAATTTGCCAATCGTATTGAACCGTAGATTTTCGTTCGTTCGACCTTCGGTTTCGGCGCAGTTCACCGACAATTTCGTCATTTCAAAGGTAAAAATCATGTCTATCAAAAAAGCCGTGCAAAAACGCAAGGGTTTTTTATCTGCGATCACCGAGTGTTATGTGTTTTCACAAACCGCGGCAACGGACGCAAAAGCGAGAAACGAGTTTCAAGTGAGGTATTCCGATTTGGATGAAACCTTCGATAAATGCATGTTGGCACATAATGATGTCATTATGATGATAGACGACTCGGACGACGAGGAGTTTAAAACGCAAGATGCGATCCTTTCAGAAGCTCGTAAATATTTTTATGCGTGTAAAGGGGTTTACTCGGAAATATTTCCGGTTGAGGCCCCATCCTTTTCGCGATCATATGTTCGTTAAAACGAATCTGAAACTCCAAAACTCAAAGAGTTAGGTATTCCCATATTTCGAGGTGATAAAAAATTATGGCCAAGCTTTTTCGATCTTTTTAATAACATTATAGATCAAAATCAAAGTCTAAGTAACGTTCGAAAACTTCAATATTTATTTTCATATCTCGAGGATGAGCCTTTAAAATTGATATCAGGGATTAGCTTATCTGATCAAAATTATAAAATTACTTACGACAAATTAGTGAATAGATATCAAAACAAGCGAGACCTCGCAAATGATGCTTTGAGCACAATTATGAACTCTACATTAAAAAACGAGTCAGCTAAAGAATTGCGTAATTTAATTGACACCTTTTCAGAATCCCTAGAAATTTTAAAATCACTTAGCTTTGACGTTGACAGTTGGGACTATATTATTTTTTTCACTGTTAGAAAAATTGGATATTCCGACGCGTTCAAATTTCGAAATGAGTCACGCCAATACTAATGCCGAAATTCCCACTTTTCAGTCACTTTTTCAATTTCTAGAAAAAAGATGTAAAGTTTTGGAATCACTTCCTCAATCAACAGTACCCAAAAAGGTGCCTACCTATCAAAAATCAAATTCTATGCCAAATCAGTTTGGGCAAAAGCCTACCTATAAATCACCCAATTCGCCTTTTATAGGACTGGCTGGCAACTCAACTAATTCAAGTACGGGAATAAAATGTTTCCGGTGTAATCAAGGTCACGTGTTTTCGAAATGTCAAACATTTCTTGACTATCGATCGCCTATCTTTCGTCAAGCAGAAAAAATTATGTCTAGCGTGTTTTCATCCCTCGCATGGGGTAGACACGTGCAAATCAAAATATTCATGCAGGACTTGCAATAGTAAAAGGCACCACACTTTAACTCATATCTTAGAAACTAATAAAGAGTCTGGAAGCCAAGATACTAGTCCTGTCATTCACACACCACCTGTCAATAATCTTCATGTGTCATTAAATACCTCAGGACCTTCAGGTACCTTTCTTTTATGCACCGCCATAATAGATGTTATGGACGGTTGCGGAAATTTTCAACCTGTAAGGGCACTGCTTGATTCTGGATCACAGACAGGATTCATCAGTGAAAAGTGTATTCAGCGTCTTAATCTTCCTAGGCGAAGTTACACCACTGAAATATTCGGATTAAATCAAATGTCTTCTCTTACTTCCAAAGGGCTCGTTCAATGTCACATTAAGCCACAAGGACAGGTCACTCCTTTACTTAATTTCGAAGCAATTGTTGTTCCACAACTATGTTCCAATATGCCTACATTCACTTTGAACGATAATCAGTGGAAACACTTGGAAAACCTTAAACTTGCCGACCCATCTTATTTCAAATCTAGACCTGTGGACCTAGTTATTGGTTGCGAGCTATTCGCACAGATATTCAAGGAGGGCAGGGTTCTTGGACAAATAGGGCAACCTTCAGCCCTTGAAACCATCTTTGGCTGGGTCGTCATGGAAAAAGTGGACGAAGTAGGTAGTCTTACGGAACGAACCAGTTGTTTTTTAACGAGTCATTCACCTCCTTTGGAGGTCATTATAAAAAACAAATCTTATCAAAGGAAGAAAAACAAGCGGAATCAATTTTTACTGCGAGTGTCGTACGGCAACCGAGCGGTAGATTCATGGTAGATCTTCCGTTTAAAGATAAAATAAACCCTGACCTAGGAAATACTTATCCGCAAGCTTATCGTAGATTTTTACTTCTAGAAAATAGATTACTTAAAAATCCTGATCTGTACACTGCCTATTCAAGTTTCATGCAAGACTATATCGATTCTAATCATATGAGTCTAGTTTTATCTAGTCAACCAAAAGTCGACGTATCATGTTTTTTGGCACATCATTGCGTACTAAAGCCGGAAAGCTTAAGTACAAAATTAAGGGTAGTCTGGGATTGTTCGGCAGGCACCCCAAAAAATATTAGTCTCACGGACACGTTGTTATCTGGACCGAAACTTCAAAAGGATATTGCTTCTTTACTCCTTACGTTTCGTCTTAATCCTATTGCCTACGTTGCTGATATCAAACAGATGTTCCGTCAAGTCCTTATCAATCCTTATCACCGTCCTTATCAAAGGATATTGTGGAGGTTTTCTCCACAGGACCCACTTTCAGTGTGGGAACTTTCTATTGTCACTTTTGGCATGACATGCTCACCTTTTCTAGCCATGCGTACATTAAATGAGCTGGCAGAGAGAGAAAGGGAACGTTTTCCTATGGCTAGTACTGTTCTAAAAACGTCAATTTACATCGACGACATCTTGGGAACTAGCCCTTCGCTTTCTGAAGCTCTTTCCCTTCAAACGGAACTCAATGATTTGTTGAAGTCGAGAGGATTTGAACTTAAAAAATGGGCAAGCAATTGTCCTGAGTTATTGGCAACATTGCCAGAATCCGATCGTCAAATGCCTCTCTCTTTTGACAAGGTTGAACCACACTTTATCAAAGTTTTAGGCCTTCAATGGCATCCAAAAAACGACATTTTTCTTATCAATGCCGAATGAAGGACAAACCCCCAACTAAACGTTCTATTTTATCTATCATAGGAACAATCTTCGATCCCTTAGGTTTTCTTTGTCCCTTGTTGCTACAAGCAAAATTTATTTTGCAACAGTTGTGGACATCGAAAATAGGCTGGGACGAAGAACCCGATTCTTCTATCATCGGCTCTTGGAACAAACTTCGTTCTGAATTACCGCTTCTTTCCAATTTTCAATTACCCCGACAAATCAAACTATCAAAAACCAATACCTGTCAAATCATCGGCTTCTGTGACGCTTCAATTCGAGGTTACGCAGGCGTCGTATATTTTCGTGTAGAAGAGGAAAGCAATATATCTGTTTCTCTCATATCTGCAAAATCTAGGGTCGCGCCTATAAAGTCACAAACTTTGGCTAGGCTAGAACTCCTAGGCGCATTTCTTTTAAGCGAATTAATTGACTTCGTCTTATCTAGCTTTGAAGGAAAAATAACTTTTACAAATATCGTTACTTTCTGCGATTCGCAAGTCGTATTGCACTGGCTTTCATCCCCTCCTAATCGCTGGCAAACCTTTGTTGGAAATCGAGTCAGTAGAATCCAAGAAATCATTCCCTAAAACTCATGGCGCTACATTCCTTCTGCTTTAAATGCAGCCGATATTGCGTCACGAGGGGCCACCCCCTCAGAGCTCATTTCACATGACATGTGGTGGAACGCACCGACGTTTTTGTGGTCTCCCGAAAACGAATGGCCCGATTTTCATAAATCAAAAATGCCGATTGATTTCGGAGATATTAATCTGGAGGAAAAGCCAAAGGTCTGTTGCAATGCGATAATTGACGTTAACTTCTTAGATCAGCTTCTTATCAAATATTCATCTATATCAAAAATTCCACGTATCATTTGTTATGTCCTTCGAATAGTTAACCTTTTTCAAAACCATTCCTATCAAAAACCCACTAATCCACCGGACCAAAAAATTATTTTTGAAAATATTGTTTTTCCTACCACCGGTGAGATGCAAAGTGCGTTATACCTTCTTATCAAACGCGTTCAAGGTTCTTGTTTTTCTGAGCTTTTTTCCGCGTTATCTAAGGATAAACCAATACCGAAACCTTTTCGAAAACTTTCACCTTTTCTTGATGAAAATAATATCATTAGAGTCGGTGGCAGATTACAAAAATCTGACCTTTTGTCTTATTCTGCAAAACACCCCGTCTTACTTTCGAGTAACCATCGTTTAACTACTCTTCTTATCGAGTCCACTCATAGACAATACCTTCATCCTGGGTTTAAAACATTACATAATCTGCTTTTGCAGCAATTTTGGATATTATCTGCCAGACGGGCAATTCAAAGAACCATATCCAAGTGCTTGCAATGTTTTAGAATCAACCCTAAACCCTATAGACCGCCCATAATGAGTTCACTTCCCGCTCATCGAATCAATCAACTTAAACCTTTTTCGAGTGTAGCTATCGACTTTTGTGGACCTTTCTTTGTGATTCCTCATCGTTACCGTGGTTGTAAAGCTTTCAAATCGTATGTCTGTGTGTTTGTCTGTACGGCCACACATTGCGTGCATTTGGAATTAACCATGGAACTGTCCACCGAAGGGTTTGTAGGTGCATTCCATCGATTCATTTCCAGACGTGAAAGCGTGACGCAATGCTGGTCAGATCAGGGCAGTAATTTTATAGGGTTTCGTAACCAATTACTTGATTATGCAAGAAGTGCGTCCACCAGACTTTCTATTCGTTGGCATCTGGGACCCCCTCTCAGTCCACATTTCAATGGCCTGGCAGAAGCTGGCGTCAAAAGTTTTAAAACTCACTTTGTTCGAGTTGTCGGCGACCAGAAGTTGTCCATCATGGAAATGTCCACCCTTACATGTCGCATAGAAGCCGTACTTAATAGTCGCCCTTTATCTCCTGCCTCTTCAGACCCACACGATCTCCAACCTCTTACCCCTGGGCATTTTTTGACCCTTGAACCCCTTAATTCAGAAATTCCGGAGTCAGATTTGTCCGAGGTTCCCCTAAATCGGCTCTCGAGATGGCAACTAATCCAAAAACTACATAATGATTTTTGGAAAAGGTATTCTGTAGAGTATTTGCATACGCTACAACAGCGACACAAGTGGGCTGATTCGTCCCCAAATATCAAATTAAATGATTTGGTTATCATAACGAGTGATCACATCCAATCACCTTTGAAATGGCCAGGCGGTCGGGTTCTCGAATTGCATCCCGGCGGAGACGGTCAAGTGCGTGTAGTGACGGTACGAACGGCTACCGGTGTTTACAAGCGGCCAGTTGTAAAACTGTGCCTCTTGCCGAATTAAAAGTAATTTTAATTTTTCCTACCTATTGAAGTCAATTATTACAATAGGTAATTCTTTATTATTTTTTTTTAATTTTGTTTGTTTGTTTTGCCTTTTTTGGGTTTTCGTTATCATTAAATAAACTTACGCTACTTTTCTGTTTTTCATTAATTTATATTTATCGGTCGATCATTTTTTCTTATATCTATATCTGTCCGGTTGTATTCTAAAATTGTGTGTTTTGAAGGGCAGTTATGTTAGCTCCCGCTAAATTTCGCGGTTGTTTTTACTTTTTAAAACCACACAATTGGATGACGGACAGAGTACATTTTTGCGCATTTTGACATGCGCACCAAGAATCAGGGAGATCCTTTTCTACCGCCTCGAGAAAATGGCGTGTTAATTTACTTTACATTAGATCAAGACAGGGGCCCCTGGAACGTGTAGAAATTGGCTGCAAACTGATGAGTGCTTTGTTTCTGATTTCCGTTGTGTGGTACCAACAATTAACCTATGGACCTTTGATTATTTCGTGATTTCATATCAATATATTTATGTTTGTTCGCGCTTTCATTTAATAAAATATATACAGTCCATTGCAGTTATCGTTTTTCTTACTGCCGGCATACATAATGGAAATATTAAAATTTTTCTAAATGCATATCGTTTGTACACTAATGATGTTATCAGCGGCTTGGGACCTCTGAGAAAACAGTTCTCAACATTATTTTTATAATTTTTTGAGAGGTTTCCAACGATGTAGATTTCAACATCCATTTATGCCATTATTAATAGAGATGTTTCCATTTTCGACCATACATACCTGTACAATGATGAGGTAATTAGGGTGGGGAGGAAGTAACTCTGATCCACGGTCCCTATAATAGACCGGTCTATGGAACTTAAATATATATATATATATATATATATATATATATATATATATATATACAGAGTGTCCCAGATAAAAGCAACTACATGGAGATTTCGGAAACGGTAAGAGAAACGAGTTTGTTTAAATTAGAAAAAAATTACGCTATTCTAAGCCCAATCAGGTGCTGTATCAATATTAAAGCTAAGAAATAACAAAGTTGGCTAAGGTTTCAAATGGTCGCAGTGGAAGGGCTGCAAGGCCCACTCACATATGAATCATCAAGGTTTGAAAACAACTAGAAGGTCCAGAATAAAATTATTAACGTCATTCAATTGGCCGTAATTGCTTATTCAAAACTACCAAATTTCTTTAAATTTGTTTGCAAGATGGCGGCGATATTTCAATTTTTCAAAAAACACAAGATCCATAGACCGGTCTATTATAGGGACCGTGGATCAGAGTTACTTCCTCCCCACCCTAATTACCTTAATGTCATAATTTTCACGTCACTGGTGGTCCAGCGGATTTTTGTAAACAAGATGTAGGTAGGATATCTCTTTAATGAACAATAAATATATTTGGAATTTTTTGAAATACAAGGTAAGTTTCCGACTGTTTTTTAGTATATCCTTCTAAAATAAAATTTTTTAGATGTATACCCACTAAACACAAAAACATTTTAATAATGTCAAAATAATGTTTAATTTAAAAACATAACGTTAGGTTGGATGTCTAACGTCATATTCATAGTGAAAAAGAAGCTTAATAACCCGTTTTCTGACGTTAGAAAAATAATCTTATGTTTTTATAACGTTTTTTTAAAGTGTTTTTCAAACGTTAAGAAAAATATTGATTTTTAACAGTGAAAAAGAAATGTTTTTCTAACATTAAAAAATAAATCTTTTTTTAACAATGAAAAAATATATTTTTTTCAAATATCTCTAAAGATAAGGTAACTTAAATAATGTAAATAAAATTCTTCTATTTTGGAAAAGCAGAGCAGCAAGAGTCCCTTGAGGTTTTCGTGAACTCGACACTCATTAAAGGAAATTCGGATCCGTAGCATCTAAAATAAAATTTAAAATTATATGTAAACAATCATTTTGTAGTAAGTGGCTCGCTTTCGTTCTCATTAATGCTCAAGTGAATACAAGGCAAACAATATTCAACTGAATGCTCGTTTGAAATTCGCACTCTGATTGGATGGGGTCCCGTGCCAAGGCATTCGTTTGGTCCCGCTGCGAGGCTTGCGAATTCTGCCTCAAATGAATACGCGGCTTAAGGTCGTCCGGCGGCTAATCATTCGCGGTCAATTGTGGCATTCCCTGTCTGATTAACTGTAGGTATGCGATATTTCATAAAAAACAATTTTTTACTTTTGTTTACTTTACTTACCTAATTTTGTGATGCTTCATCAGCTATCATTGCATACATATTTGTTATTATTTAACTATACCATCTTTTCCACACAACTGGTGTATATTCGTATCCAAATATGTATTTACTTTAATAATTGTGATTTTAATTGGCCATGTTTGTTTCTACAAAAGGTAAATATTTTAACCAAAATTGCACAAAGCGTATCTGCTACCGACTCGTATAAACTCGCATCGAAAAGCAACTAAAAATGGCGATGGCCCGTTCTGGTAGTGAAACTATGCGGCAGCGCCCTCTATAGTATAATTTTTTTTAATGTTTAAAAAACAAAACATTTATTAGCTTCATATATCTTAAATTCAACGTTAGAAATGAGATCTAGAAAAAACATTATAAAAATAACCATATACCGTGAAACCTCCCATAAGCGGACACTCACGGTTCTGTCGATTTTGTCCGCTTATTGGAGGTGTCCGCTTAAAAGAGGGAACTGCGAAATTTTTATATATATTTATTAACAATTTCCGCTGCTTGAGATTTTCCGATATTAACAACTTCCATTTTTTCCACATAAACTAAGACGTTTTTTACTAGGCGCCATTTCAAAGAGATCTATTATTATCCAACTGAACAATAAACACAGCAGTCCCGCCGAATAAAATAATATTGTAAAAACGACGAGGTGTATTTTGTCTCCGCATTAAAATGGAAAGAGATAATTCCCCGGCTACAGAGTGCATTGTTGCCAACATACTACATAATATTTATCTCCATTTTGTGGAGCGCTCCGTCCCGTTTTCAGAGGTTCGCGTCCGGTTAAGGGAGGTTTCAGAATTTTATAACCAAAAAAAATTGTCCGCGTCCGGTTGTTAGAGTGTCTGGTTATAGGAGGGAATTTTAGTGTCCGTTTAATAGAGGTGTCCGCAAGGAGAGGTTTCACTGTATTAATGGTATTATTTTTAATGTTAATAAAATTATGGTTTTTTTAAATATTGGTTTACATGAAATTTTCGTTAGGATTTTCAACATGTTTTTTTAATGTCAAAAGTTGACTTAATTTTAACACAAAGGATCAGGCACACCTCTTATGGGATTTCTGTAATCCGTCAAACTTCATGAAATTTTGATATGTTGTAGATTAGACCTTTCTTATCAAAAGAAACCAACTTAAATTAATGACTTGTTTTTGAAATACATGGTGTTGAAAGTGATGATGTCCAAGAAGCATAATACCTCTTTAGACGGGTTTTTCAAATATATACACAATGACAGTATTACATATATTTACGACTTATTTAATCTTTTTAATCTGTACCTTTAAAACATTATCTACAGGGTGTTTAAGTAAATATTAGTCGAATGTTTTAATGAGAAACACGCTCTAGTATGTTGTAGATTAAGCCTTGCTCATCAAAATTTCTCCTTAAATGAATGACCAGCTTTTAAAATACAAGGTGTTGAAAGTGATAATGTCCAAGAAGCTTAATAGCTCTTTCGACGGGTTTTCCGCGCATATAATCAATGTTAGTATTACATATATTTATGATTTATTTATTATTTTTAATGTGTATGACAAACAAGCGTTAGTGTGTTTTAGATTGAACCTTTCTTATCAAAAGTTATTACAGGATGTTGAAAATGATAATGTCCAAGAAGCATAATAGCTCTTTACACGGGTTTTCCAAATATATACACAATGTTAATATTACCTATATTTACGATTTATTTATTATTTTCAATCTGTACCTTTAAAACATTATCTACAGGGTGGTAGAGTTCGCTTTTAGCACAAACTCGCTAAAAAGTCTGTGTTAATAATAGAATGCTTAATAGTATATAAAATACATAGATTTTGTAATAGTATTTAAAAAATTATATTTGCCCGTATTAAATACTTAATAAGCCAAGAATCATTAAAAAGCTAATAAATACTCCATATGTAATAGTAACATTGCGTAGATGTTTGGAAAACCCGTCTAAAGGGCTATTATGCTTCTTGAACATTATCACTTTCAACACTCTGTATTTCAAAAACTGAAAATTAATTTAAGTTGGGACCATGAAAACTTCTGATAAGCAAGGTGTAATCTACAACATTCTAAAGCTTGTTTCTCATTAAAGCATTCGACTAACGTTTACTTAAACACGCTGTAGATAATGCTCTAAAGCTGCTGAAAAAAAATAATAAGTAAATCGTAAATATATGTAATAGTAGATAACATTGCGTTTATGTTTGGAAAACCCGTCTAAAGAGCCATTATACTTCTGGGACATTAATAATTTTAACACCCTGTATATCAAAAACTGGAAATTAAGTTAAGGTGGGCCCATGAACTTCTGATAAACAAGGTTTAATCTACAACATTCTAAAGCTTGTTTCTCATTAAAACTTTCGACTAATATTTACTTAAACACCCTATATATAATATTTTAAAGCTGCAGATTAAAAATAATAAGTGAATCGTAAATATGTGTAATGGTAACATTGGGTGATTCCACCGTTATGTGTGTGACTTTCAGACTTATTTTTTTTTTAGAATTGTTGCTTTTAAACCCAACAAAAACATATTGTAATTATTAAATATAATTTTGCTGGGTTAAGTTGTTAGTTTCGCTTACGTTAACGCCAAAAAAATCACTGATTGAAAAACATTAATTTACTTATAAGATTATAAAAATTCGTTAGGTGTGTGACATTTATTTCTTAACAGAATAATGTATTTTTGTTATTTTACAAATTTTCTGCGAACTGCCAAATACTTAATTCAACTTTTAGTTTTTAATTAATACTTGGTAATATCTTGTACAAAAAGATTTATATTTAAATGCCCCTTTATGCATTTTATTATTTATTTATAAACTTAAAAGTGAGTTCAGATTGTGGTAGCGCGTTCTTGGGAGCTGATCCTTTACTCAAACAGTACTCCCAGGAAGCATGTCACAGTCTAAAAATTACCTGGCATTTTTCAAGTCCTGGTAGTCCGCACCTAAACGGACTAGCCGAGGCAGGAGTTAAATCCACCAAGGCAAATTTAAAACGTGTAATAGGTGAGCAACGGTTAACCTATGAAGAGTTTTTTACTTTTTTGTGTCAGGTCGAATCCATACTAAACAGCCGGCCTCTGTATGCCCAAAGTATGGATCCGAATGACTTTCTTCCACTGACCCTGGTCATTTTCTTACCCTGGAACCGTTGAATTCCGTACCAGAACCCGATTTTTCTGATTCCAAGTTGAACACTCTGTCCCGCTGGCAGCTGGTGCAAAGGCTCCAGTCCGATTTTTGGAAACGCTGGAACTTGGAGTACCTAAACACCTTGCAACAGCGTTCTAAATGGACAGAGGCTTCTAACAATATTAAACTAAATACTTTAGTCGTGGTAAAGAATGAACAAAAACCGCCATTGCAATGGGCTGTTGGGCGAATTGTCGACGTACACCCTGGCTCAGACGGTCATATTCGTGTTGTGACCGTTAAAACAGCTACAGGAACATATCGTCGACCAGTAGTGAAACTATGTCCTTTGCCTATGCCCGACGCATAAGGCAAAATTTTCTTTTTTCTTTCTTAATTTTTTCTAAGTATTTTTTTCTTTTCTTTTAATTTTAATTTACATGCATAATTTAATGCATATTTGGGTTAATGTTAAATTGTATCGTTTAATTGCTAATAGGCAAATATTATTTAATTTTTTTTTCCTTTCCTTTTCTTAACTAAGTAAACACACACGTGTTTTGGCGACCGGAAAATGTTGGTGCAAGCAATGAATTTCCTATTTTTCATTTTCTTTTCCTTTTCTGCGCGTTTAAAATAATTTAAATTTTCGCGCTCTTAAATATGCATATGGGTTTTCACGGCACCGCACACGTGCGAGGACAAGCAGCGCCGCGATGAGTGTGCAAACTACCACCGTCACAACAAGACACTAGAAAAATCACGTTCCCAAAAAAGTGAATTTTGAGGTGAAAAACTGGACGTTTAAACGTTGACTGGAGCCGCAAGAGAGTCCGAGGTAGGTGCCTTTTCATAGAAAATTCCATATGTATCGTAACTTTCCATTTACAATCGTCAATACCGACAATTATTTTTAAATGTGCTTCTAAAGCCAAACCGGCGACCTGTCGAAGGAAATTCCATTATTTTTCAGTACTTGCACGCACATTTAATGGTTTCTACAACAACGTGTAGAAAGTAACAGCTAATAGTATTTTATTTTTAAAAAGAACTATAACTAGACAACTAAAAAGGATATTTTTTTAAAAACTTCATAATTACTTGACCAACTAATTTCTTACTCAAATTTTTTGGGTTAGGCCTATTTAGTTTTATAAATGGTAATCTGCTGTTGTTATCTTCATAAAGAAGTTGATGTTAAACACTTGATGCAGCTTTATAAAAGTCGAGCAAATTTTGGACTACGAATTTTTCATCTTTAGATTGAGATAGTTGCCAAACCAAAGATTCTACGCGTCCTCCTATACCGTCTACTACACCTTTACCGTGTTTTGTGCAAAAATACTTCCATGTAAAATTAACATAAAATTTGACTTTTAAAAATGGAAGTAAGTATTTATTTTTGAATTCCGATGATGGGCCATCACTAAAAATTATCACATCTTCCTTTTGACCTTCTGTAAAAATGATCTTAAACAACTTATTAACAAATACAAATATGGTATTTTAAGTCTTTTCTTTTGTGTCCGAGCATATCAAAAAGTTTTCTCTTATTCTTCTTATTCTTATAAACATAGGTCTAAAAATGTATAGATTTCAAAATACGTCAAACCTTTTTCTAAATATAATTTTTTCATAAGAATGTTACCATGTACTAATTAAATTTTACACAACTTTGTTGAAATTTGACAGTGTTATTTGTAGAAGTAAGGGCCAATTTAGGCCTAACTGGAATAACATTATTAGGTCTAGTAGCATTCTGCAGATGAACACAACGAATAATATAATGATTTTGTTTTTTATTTACGCCAATGACTACACAAACTATTCCTTTTAGAATTACTCATGAATATACATTTACGGCAAAAAATGAATAAACAAAATTATTACTTAGAAAATATTGAATTTTATTGCAAAAGTTGATATATTCGTTACGTGTGTGACAGATTTTGTTTTTGTTGATAAAAAAAAACTTATAACATGCAATTTTTTTAAATTTTGTTTCTGGTATCTCATAAATGTGTTGGCTTTTGACAAGAAAAATTTCATTTAATTAATGTCTATTTTCCGAGTTAGACATTTTTATTTCTGTTTTCGTTTCGTGTGTGACAACAGTTTATCATGCCATGTATTTTTAGGCTAAACCAAGTACAAACAAGCAAACTTTGGCATGAAAATTGGTACATTTGTTGTATATAGTACTACGGTATGGTTATCAAAAGCTTAAGGAAAAACAGTTTTTTGAGATGTTTATCTTTAAGCTAAAATAACGGATATTTTTATATAAATTATTTTAATGCTGATTTTTTAGGAAAATAGAAAAACTATATGAAATCCTTACTCAAGATCATAAGCTGCGAAGTGTTGGCTTTAATTTAAGAGTAATTTTGATAACCTATAAAAATGTTTAAAACATATCCGCTTAGGATATGTTTGTAAAACCTGTCTAAAGAGCTATTATGCTTCTTGGACATTATCAGTTTCAACATCCTGTATTTCAAAAACCGGTCATTAATTTGTGTTGGGCCCATAAGAACTTTTGATAAGAAAGGTTCGGTCTACAACATACCAAAATTTCATGAGGTTCGACGGATTACAGAAATCCCATAAGAGGTGTGCCTGATCCTTTGTGCTAGAACAAAAAAATTTTTTTTTCAACATGTATTTAACGTTTTTTACGTTTTCGTGCTTAGAAAGTAGTCATTATTTTTTTTAGCCCGCTTCATTTTTCTTTACACAAAACTTAAAATGCAAGTCAAACCGAGCATGATCGTTTAGCATCAAAGGTAAACCGAGGACTTAGGAAGTAAACAAACGGTGTAGCTTAGCGGATTACTTTCGATGCTGAAACGAACACATTACTTCCTTCATATTTTTATTTTTGTATAAGTACAAATGAAGCGGGCTAAGAAAAAGTGACCATTTTATAAGTAGAAAATTTCCTTTTTTAATGACATATTAAAAAACAGTTGGAAAATTGCCTTGGTTTTCGAAAAATTCCAAAAATATTTATCATTCATTAAACTACTACCTAACTTTTGTTTACGAGAATCAGCTGGACCACCAGTGACGTAAAATTATGACATATATTGTAAGATCCATAGACTAAGGTCAACCCGAACCGAACTGAACCGAACCTTACCATAGACCGGTCTATTCTAGGGACCGTAGGCAAATTCTCGTGCTATATGTTTCGAAACAGTGTGGTTCAATAAATACGTCATCAATTGGTGACGTTTCATATCTATATTTTCGAATTTATGGGCGTTACACGATGAAATACCGTTCACAGAGGTGTACATTGTGAATTTATTGTCAATATTTTAGTAAAAACTAAATGAAATTAAGAAACAATGTCTCAATTAAAAAAACAAAATTTTAATATTGATTTTTTAGCTAAACTTCCAAAAATGACATAAAATGTGTCATTTTAGCAATAGTTTCAAAACGAGCTTTTACCTCGTTTCGAAACATGACATAGCCGACGCACGCGTAGTTGCTTATATGATATGCTAAAATAGTATATTTCCTAACAAGTGCGGAAAGTGTCACTTTTCCGCTACGCGTCGTTTAGCCAGCAATCAAGGGCGGAAAAGAAACTCCGCAAGAGTTAGGAATTTAAACTACCATGAAGTGACACACACACCACATCCAGTAGATTGAGATCATGTGACGCGTGAGTGGGCAACCACGAGAAACTCGTAGGTGGGAACCGGAATAGTTTTTGACAACTATTTGAAAGTTGGGTTGTCAAAGACACCTAAAACCATATATTAATATATAAGTTTTAAGCAAAGATTATAGATTATAATATATATTATTGTTTTAAGAAGCGTGCGGAAAAGTGGCACTTTTAAAACTAAAATGCGTGCGGAAAAGTAACCTTTTTCGCATGCTCGTAGAAAAAGTATATTTTTAGGCTCTGCAAAAATATATTATAACTTTTTTTTAATTTAATATCTTTTGGAAGAGTATAGGAATGAACGTTCTCTCGAGAGATGTGATCGTTCCCGGTCTCCCATGATCACACAAATACAATTAGGGAGCATTCGCGCACAAACGGTGAACGTTCGCATGAAAAACCACACGTTCTCATTAAAGAATTGGCCTCCGCAGTCGTGGAAGACGTAAGCGAAGATAGCCACGAACAAAGTAATGACGTGACCAAATATTAATAATGTATTTATTGAACCACACGGTTTCGACATATAGCACAAGAATTCGTCTCGTGACTCTGATCGATTGTCTCCCCGCGTTTCAACCTGGTAACTGGAAGTGATATATTTGTACACTAAATCAACGGACTATTCATTCATTTGAATTTGACTCAATCGTGTACGACAGTACAACACTGTGCTAGGGTGACGCACTCCCATAGCACAAACAAGTTATCGATCCGAAGCGCGCCGTTCGAACCACGGATTACCTTAACAAATAGGTGATCCGTGGTTCGAACGCTATTACGAATACGAACCAGGTTCGTCAAACTCCGCACCATAGGTTTCCGACTTTAGAGATCCAAATTCAAAGAAACAAAATGGAAAAAGCAAAAATAACAAAATTAGATGACATGAGAAATTTACTAACTAGCCATGTTCCTGGAAAAATATTTCAACAAAAATCAGAACCTTTGACTTCAAACGTAGATGGCTATGGAAGCCTTCAACTAAGGGCGGATTTTACAATAGAGAATGAAGAAGGTTCTAAAATGGTTTATGAAGAAGCGAAAATAATTCCAACCAGTAATTTTTCATCAAACCAAAACATGTTAACATCGGAGATTTTATGGTATTCCACAGTTGTCCCTACTCTAAAAGAGTTTCAGAAAGAGCAGGTATGTAAACTCCAGAATTAATTACCAAAGGATAACGCACGGCTGACATGGTATCCTGGGACTCTATAGATTGCTCCAGTTATTTTTATTGATGTCGTAGAGGATATAATTCTGAACAAACCTTAGAATTGTTCATGCTTTTAAATTAAACAAAATATTGTATCTACATATTTTGATTTGTGAGAAATAAGCCTGAAAGATTTTTTCGCCTTTTTTTCCTGAGGATTATACGATATACGAATGTTTTTCCTATAAAGTATTGTTAGGAATAGAGACCCTGTATGTATGACATATTTTAAAGAGAGATACTAGACAAATTCTTGTGCTATATAGTCAGAGCATTGATTTCAAGGTATAGATAAGGAAACAGAGAGAGAGTGCTGAGCAAAAATCAAATATTCTGTCTCATGTGACGTATGACTTTTTTAACCGGCAACGAAGATGGAACACGACCCATTGCAGGCACGATAGAGAAGAATATAAAAATAACAAGAGCGAAGTAAATTTAATTTAATAACTTATCTTAAAGGTTCGAGACAGTTTGCATCTTTGTCAAATCCTCCCGCTCTGCATGCGAAAGAGATACGTTCGAATTATTCGATTTAAAGCAAAAAGCACTATTCTGAAAATTGAACACACGCGTAGTAAATATTCGTTTAGTAGTCATCTCAAAATGCGCCGTATATCTTGCATCTCTCTCAAACCCTCCCACATTGAGCGGAAAAGAGACACAGCGGACCAAAATGTCCCGGTAAACGAAACTAACCCTCGTATTTTCATTCATTCATGTGTGAACAACCAGTGTTGCTAGTTAACTTTCGATTTTTTCAGTGATTTTATTGTGTTTTTTGGCAAATTAAAGACAAATTTCTGTTTTTTTTTTAAAGAAAGACGATAAAAACTATTTTCTTAACCGATATACTGGTTCGGGAGTGTACTGTGTGTAAAAAACTTGATGTTTTAGATAAAGAAACATCATTTCATCGGTGAGTTAATATGTCAAAATATTGCCTAATGCATTGGCGTAGATGTTTAGTTTTGTGCATGTTTTGTGAATAGTTGTGTGTGAAAATATTATTTTATAAAACGATAAATTAATTGAACTAGATGTTGTCATATAGGTAGGTACTTTAGTTTATTTTGTTACAACAGGGGATCACTAGGTAGTAGTTAGGTACACGCTTCTTGTTTATTTATTGTTTTTTGAAAAATTGTACGTTTAATATTGGTCAAGATTGGCTGACGCCAATTAAAATTTAGAATTTGTTATGCGTTTATACAACAAAATAAACAAATATTTTGGCTCAAGGAATTTGCCTACCTATCTAGGTACATCTTATAACTTGAAAAACCCCAAGCAAACCACAGGAACCTACATTTCTTACAAATCCAATTTTTCAAAATAAAGGCCTTTTTTATACCTACCTACAGGGTCTTTCAAAAGTAGTGGAACAACAAAATTTATCAGACATAAGCAACTTTTCAACTCTGACTATTTGAAAAATATATTTTTCAGATCTGCTGTTCAAAACAGTTCTGTTTATTTTTAACAGTGTAAGGAATTTTTGACGCTGCCATAGTTCCTAAGAGACTTGGGATTTTGAATTTTTAAAAAAAATTTTTTTTAAAACTTAACCTAACCCAACCAACCTGACATTTTTACCTGTTATTTGTAGCGGTTTTAGTTAGTAATCTCATCTGTCGTTAAAATTTTAACTTCACTGTTTATTTGTTTTTAAAGTAAGATACCTTACTTATTTAGTGGCCTTTTGACTTCCTTGTCGGACGTTTTAACTATAAGATTGTCAATAATGTCAAAAAGGGTACTAAATCTTAACTTTTCGACTAAAAAAAGGATCAAAACAATGAATTTAGATGACCAAGTATACAGTGTGTAATTTAAATGATGCACCAAACTTTAAGGTTTGGTGCGGAAGGTTAAAACTGGAGAAAAAGTTCAAATAACTAGTGGTCAAAAGTTTTTTGTTTCCAAGTTAAATTATTTGTCAAGTTTGAAGAGTGAGGTAAAATTACAAAATAAAGAGATACAGTGTAGCCAAATAACCTTTGCAATAGGTATAAATGTGTAAATTTTTGTAAGAATTTTTTTTTTTTGAGCTATTAAATTTACAAAACAATTTTGAGATAGGCTTCTGTATACATCTAAAGGCTTCTTAATAATTATAAAAATTTGTAATAATAGGACCAAATTTAAAAAGATTTTAAAAAAAAATCAGATTTTTGGTCATAATTTTTAGTAATATTTTTTTGTTTAAATAATTTTATCACAAAATTGTTACTTCTATTATAGCACATAACTCCAAAAAATTTTGATTTTCTATTGCAATTTTCAAGGAAGTTAAAAAATCGAAAAAAAATCCTTAACTTTGACACCCAGTATCTAAAAAATAAAGAGGTTTAATGCAAAGTGGAATAGGAAAAATATTCTTCTTTTGACCTTCCCTACCACGCCTTAAAGTTTGGTGCATCATTAAAAGTACACCCTGTATTTTAATATTTTTATATAAGTTATTTATTGTCACAATTCTAATTTTGATTTTTGAAGATGCCAAAGTTCACCAGTCACAAATATCATAATCAACAACAAAAATATATGTATAGATCCCGTCAGTCCTTATTGGTCCTGTTCAGGTTTAAAAAATACCTAACCAAACCTTACTACAATTTTTATATTCCTGCTGAGTTCTTAAAGGTCCTAGCTGCCATAAGTCCTACCAGGTCCTGATTCTTATTGGTCCTTAACAGTATTAACATATTGATCAACCCATCGGTTTATTTCTTCGGTGCAAATAGTTGTTTTGCAATTAAATAATATGGGATAACACCTTCAAATTTAAAAAAAAAGTCAAATTTTTTAAAAATTCTTAAAACCAAATGATAATTTTTTTTTAAAATTCTTAAAACCTAAAAATTCTCAGAATATATTTCAATACTGGACTTAATGGAGTCAGGTCTACTACTGACTACAACAGTTTTGAATATTCTGTGTTTTTTAAATATTTTATCAAAAAAAGTATAATCGGAAGCCGAGTTGTACGGCGCCAAATGTTTTTTTAATATAATTTGTCTATAAAAGACGTAACGAAGAAGAGAATTGTGTTAATTATATTATTTATGGACTTAACCTATGTTAAAAGTCACAATTTATTTTATGTTTATTTTACTCCGCCACTGCCTACATCTACGATTAAACCGCACCTATCTCAGACATACGTAGTAAAGCAACAACCCGGCGTTGCCACATAAGAATAAAACCAAAACAAAACACGTTTTGTATCTCTTTCCCACTCACTAAATTTTGTTTTGCATACCGTTCCAAAACAAAAATGAATTTATGAACGAAATACGAGCCTATTCCAAGTCTACTACTTGAAGTTAATGGTCAGAGCATATTATTTTAAAAGGCTTTCCGTTTTCGGTCAAGAAGCAAATCATATTACTTTTTGGCAACAGACCATTTCCCCCTAATTTGACCCCGCTGAATCCGAATATCTCTGTTGCCAACTCGAAAATTCGAAAGGGACGGAGAAAATCCCCCCCAAACCTCCAAAAACCTGTTTTTTTTTTCAGTTTTATGCAATTTTCTCGAAAACTAACCTTTTTATCAAAAATTGCAAAGAAGAGTTTTTTGTGAAGAATAAAATTTCCTTTCCAACGATGTATTAGTCAATAAGGTTAGGAAAAGCAAGTAGCTCTTCAGTGGCGTACGTAAATTGGGATTATTTAGAAAAAACATGTTTATTATAGGAAAAAATATATAGTATACTTTATTGTAGAACATAACATTTTCTTTTAAAAACTTTATTAAAATGTCGGGTTGTTGCCATTTTTAAGGCTTCAGGGGCGTACTAATATAAACTTATTTTCAAAAATAACTGAAATAATCAGTTCCTCTTGCATATTTAAATATCTTTTCTAAGATTTTCAGAAAAAAAATGCCTTTATTCTTTATTAAGAATAAGACAATTTCTTTTTAAATGATATATTACAAAGTGAGGTTAATGTTATGATAAATACTTCAAAAAGGTTTGTAATTTATACCTACTAAAATAAAATGTTTCCAAATTAAAATAAACTGTTTTTTGATTAGATTAGATATTTTGATTTATCTAAATAAGTTCTTTAAAGCAAAAAAACACCGGTGGTTATAAGGGGAGGGGGCATAGGGGCCATGGCCCCCCCCTAAGCAATATTTTTGTGCAGAAAGTAACAGTAGTAACTTTGACACAGGTGTTGAAATTGAAATTGAAGTTGAATCTAAAATTGAAATTGAAATTGAAATTGAAATTGAAATTGAAATTGAAATTGAAATTGAAATTGAAATTGAAATTGAAATTGAAATTGAAATTGAAATTGAAATTGAAATTGAAATTGAAATTGAAATTGAAATTGAAATTGAAATTGAAATTGAAATTGAAATTGAAATTGAAATTGAAATTGAAATTGAAATTGAAATTGAAATTGAAATTGAAATTGAAATTGAAATTGAAATTGAAATTGAAATTGAAATTGAAATTGAAATTGAAATTGAAATTGAAATTGAAATTGAAATTGAAATTGAAATTGAAATTGAAATTGAAATTGAAATTGAAATTGAAATTGAAATTGAAATTGAAATTGAAATTGAAATTGAAATTGAAATTGAAATTGAAATTGAAATTGAAATTGAAATTGAAATTGAAATTGAAATTGAAATTGAAATTGAAATTGAAATTGAAATTGAAATTGAAATTGAAATTGAAATTGAAATTGAAATTGAAATTGAAATTGAAATTGAAATTGAAATTGAAATTGAAATTGAAATTGAAATTGAAATTGAAATTGAAATTGAGATTTTGATGGAAATTGAATGAAACCCGTAACAAAAATAATATTTTTTCGTCATTTTTGCAATTTACGGACGTCCCTGGAGAGTTTTCTATACTATGGGTCACATTTTGTGACACACTGTTTAAAAGGACATTTTATTATCAGGCCCGCCGCCGAAGCCATAAAAGGTCGAAAGTACAAAAGGTCGAAAAAAAATCGACAAAACAAAATATTAAAAATACAAATTTACCGTATTAAGTCGAATTGACCTGTCCAGTCGATGTGGACCCGCGGCCGTACTTTCGATCTTTTGTACTTTCGACCTTTTGTTTTTTGATCTTTTGTACTTTCGACCTTTTGTACTTTCGACCTTTTGTACTTTCGACCTTATTTTTTCGACCTTTTGTACTTTCGACCTTTTTTCCGCCGCTCTTTATTATCCACCTAAAAGCTAATAAGACACAAAATTGATTAGTTTGGATTAATCTTAAATAATTTCTTTAAATTAAGAACACCACTGGAGCGGTAAATATAAAATAACTTCCACTTTGTTATACATCGTTTGAAAGGAAATTTTATTGGCTATGACGAAGTATAGAACACATTTTTTGATAAAGAGCTTGGTTTTTAAGAAAATTGAATAAAACGTATGAAAAACATGTTTTTTTTAATGATTTGTTGAAATCACCCCCATTGACGGACGTCGCTGGAGAGTTTGCTATAAGTCAAACCCCACCGAGTTTCACATTTTTAAAAAGGAAATTTCCCTGTCTACAAAAAGTGTAGAACAAGTTTTTTCATGTTAAGCTTAGTTTTTGAGAAAATTAGATAAAACGTGTAACAAAAATGGTTTATTTTCTGTTTTTTCAAAATTAATTTAATTTACGGATGCCCCTGAGGATTTATTTATAAAACCGATTTAATCATGTTATACGTCATTTTGAAGGAAATTTTATTGAGTATACCAAAATGTAATACATGGTTTTCTGTAGGTATTAGTTTTTTAAAAAATTAAATAAATCTTGGAAAAAACAGGTATTTTTTCAACTTTTTTTAATTACTTCAATTAACGGACGCCGCTGGAGAGCTTGTTATTAGTCTAACTTTATTAAGTTATACCATGTTAAAAAGGGAATTTTATTCTCTTAGAAGCTTAGTTTTTAAGAAAATTTGAAAAAACCTCAAACATTCAGATTTTGGGGGGTCTGGGGGGGTTTTTGGAGGTTTTTGCAGCCATTAAAAAAAAATAATGTTATTATTTTTTTAATTATACAAATATATATTTTGAATGTACACATGTGACAATTTGGGCTTTTCAGCGGAAATTTAAAATTCCGCCGCCATTTTGGCCGCCATCTTGAATATCTCAGCCCCTGTCAATATTTCGAGTTGGCAACAGGGATATTCGGATTCAGCGGGGTCAAAATAGGGGGAATTGCCCATTTGCCAAAAAGTAATATAAAATGCTTCTAGAAAGTGGATTTTCCCGAATCTTGATTGGCCAAAATATTCTTGTAATATATTTGTTAAATGGCCCGGACTATAAATTGAAGGCCAATTTACGCTCGTAAAGGGGCCTACAGACACGCGAGCATTTCTTGAGATTAGTACGCGAACTAATCTCTAGAGATTAGTGCGCGAACTAATCTCTGGGAATCGCCTACACACACGAAGACAAAATGAAACGTTCTAAACATAAACACGATATTATCAATGCGTTTTGCCTAGACACCGAGAGATTTGCTCGCGTACTTTGTGCGCGCGAACTAATCTTCGAGAGATATTTTAGGCGGATATTGTCTACACACGAAGAGATTAGTATGCGCAAACTTGTACGCGCGTACTAATCTCTGGAAATGTTCGCGTGTCTGTAGGCCCCTTAAGGAATCAAGCACGTTTTGACAGAAAACCCTTTGTGCAAATGTCATTTACAGTGACATTTGCATAGACAGTTTTCTGTCAAAACGTGATTGCCTGCTTATGCCTACGAGCATGCGCTAATATACTTTTGAAGAAAAATAGCGAAGCATTAAATGTATTTTTTTATGTTTTAAAGGCATTATTTTTCTGAGTTTTGATTTTTAATTACAGGGTGCTAAAAATATTTCCGACTGCTTCACCGATTTTTATGGAGCCAAAATAAATTATGATTTTACTAGAAAATTTAGAAAAAAATGGTAAAACTTAAATTAATTAAAAACAATTTCTCAAATTAAAGAGAAAAAGGTAGCTCGCAGACACGTGTTTTATTATTCCTAAACCTATATACGTCTACTAGCTACCCCTTTTAAGAGTTTCACACAATTTTTTGAATCACTATTTTGAAAGCGGAGGTAAATATCAACCGCAAAACAATAAAATTGGACTCGTATTTTCCTCAACATAATATAAAACGTATATATGCTCACTAGGTATTTTAATTTTAAATAGTTTTATTTTGCTGAGACGCACAACTTTTCCTTCTGCGAAAATTCTTGAAAGTGGTTCGCAACAAGGGCAGGCGCAGACTTTCGAGCGCGTCGGACTGAAGGCAAGTATGCGATGTATAATTAATAAATATCTTTAATGGCCCTTAAATTTAACGATTTATGGTTTTAATTTATTTTTACCTTCCTACCCCGCACAGTAATGGCAAGAGAAGATATTGTTTTCGACGATTTTTTTTTAGATAACGCCAAAATTGTGTTATTGGGTATATTTTGAGCTATTTTAACAATATCGTCGTGACGTCTGTCCGTAACACGCCCACATAGCACAATCACGTGTTTAACACGTAAAAAAGGCGTGAGAAAAAAAAAACGTTGATTTTAAAAGCTGCTAGAAAAAAACGTTTATTTCATATATGAAAACAAGCTTAATAGGTCATTCATTAACGTTATAAAAAATAACGTTGCTAAAAACTGCGTTGTAATAACGCCATTATAAAATTAAAACAGCAATGTTTTTACGTTAGTTTCAAGTGATTTTGACGTTAAAATCACATTAGATTCACGCCTTTTCTACACGAATTTTAAAACGCGATTTGCATGGCTTCTCTACTGAATATTATTGAGATTTTACTAGCAGCAGCGCCACCTGTTGTTGGGATTTTTCACTTTGACGAAATCTATCAGGCAGTGCTTTGGCCTCTAAACTCCAAAAACCTTTTAAGGAACTGATCCCTGATCCTTCAAGATCACGACGCATCTGTTATTAACCTGATAAAGACACATTAATCTGTGAAAGTGTTTACTGTTAAAAAATCTTGTTTAGCTTTTAAAAAAAACATAATGTATATAGATAGATATATAGATATTTTGTCTTGCCTTGAGCGCCATCTTTAAAATTGTCTTGAAGTGTTGTAGTCTTAAACTAGTAAACTTTTATAACTTCCTTTCGCGTCTCTTTTAAGTTAAAAAATGTTATTAAAAAAACGTGATCAGAAAAGACGCAGAAATATAGTAGGTTTGAGAAGTCTTAATCTAGTGGCGTTTTAGAACATGTTGTGGAGGACCTTTCAAGTGTGGATTTGGTATATGAAAATAACGAGGGTAAAAAACACGTTATATACACAGCACCAGAAACTTCAGCAAAAAGTACATTTTTATAGCTTGATTTCTCCTTGTTTTTAAGTTATCTTTAAGCAGTTAGATTTAACAAAATAAATATTACATGGTATGAGGTTGTTTTTAAGTAAAAAAAAACTTTGTTATTTTTGTTCACGTTAATTTAACGTTGATGTGATTTTTGTGCTATGTGGTGCTCCTAAACCGCTGAACCGATTTTTATGAAGTTTTCGGGTAAAATAAGAGGTACTGTTTCGAGTAGCGATTTTTTGACAAATAAAACTGTCAAACGTTCAAACTGTAACGGTAGTCGTTTTCAGTAATAGAGAATTATTGAAATAAAGCCAGGCTATAATAGTGCCAGGCACAATTTTGACCTGTATTTCAATAATTCTCTATTTTTTGAAAATTCATCTTGGAAACATATAGCCAGACACAGCCTCTACAAATTGTTCAGCTGTTTTATGAAAATGAGCGTCCTACGAGGCAAGTGTTTCGGTTCGGTTCGGTTATGGTCCACATAATCGGCGTCTGACTGAATCGAAGCAAAAATCCTTTATCTATGTTCTGAGCGAACTATTTGTTGTACCAAAATTTAAGACCCACTTTTGCTGCCTAAAATTAAAGCCCGTGATCTCGATGACATTTGGTTTCAACAAGATGGCGCTACGTGCCACACAGTCTGTGAAATTATGGCATTACTGCAAGAACAATTCGGTAAACAGTTAATTTCACGCTTTGGATCTGTGAATTGGCATTGGCCGCCTAGGTCATGTTACATCACACCTCTACAATTGAGGTAATGGAAGCCAACATTAGTCGCGATATTCGCCAAATACCACTCGAAATGCTCCAACGCGTCAGACAATAGGAAAGATTGGACCATGTTCGCCGCAGTCAAGGCCAACATTTGAAAGGCATTATCTTTAAAAAATAAATGTAAGATATAGTTGAGAGTTGATATAGTTTTTTTGGTTTTTGAAAAAGTACCTCTAAATGAATCACCCATTATAATACTGTACAGAGCTAGATTTTTTCAAAAATCCATTATTGCTAATGATAGTTCTAAAATGAAAAATATGCTAACTTCTTAACGGAGTATCGCAACAATATGCGGTTCGTAATATAGAAGAACGCGTTTTTCTCAATAATTTATGTTGTTCCAAAAAACTTCGTAGGAACTTTCATTTCTGAGATATTTACAAAAACTGTTTTGAAGCCTGATATAGCGTGGAGTTCGCTTGGAGTGTGCTAATGGACTAGAAATAAGGTGTCAGATTCATCATGGATCTATTTATTTATTTATTAAAACTTTTTTAAGTCAGAAAAAAACAAATGTTCCATGCCAATCCACGACCGGACCGGTTTCGACCTTTTGGGCCATCCTCAGGTGAATGTCGGCGATCCTGACTATCAGGACGTATTCCAGACGGGGATCACTCGTATCCTTGTGATCGACGTTGGAGAAAGTGAAAACCAAACAGTTTTAACAAGTTCCCAACGAAAGCCTCAAACCATCAGTATAAATCAATGCCGGTAGGGGTATTTTCCCTCGGAGTAGTTGTTTCTGGTGGTTTCACACAACTTATGCTCTACACGGAGCTATCGCCTACATTCACCTGAGGATGGCCCTAAAGGTCGAAACCGGTCCGATCGTGGATTGGCATGGAACATTTGTTCCTGACTATCAGGACGTGTTCCAGACGGGGATCACTCGTATCCTCGTGATCGACGTTGGAGAAAGTGAAAACCAAACAGTTTTAAGTACAGCGGTGTTCTGTCTAAACCTAGACTTACACATCTCCACTTTGAAGCGAAAGAAGCCTCGAAGTTTGTCCTGATTACTATTTAATTTATTTTACATACGTATCCCCACATTTCGTATAAATCCGGTCAAGTACTGACTGGGGCACCATCTATGTAAGTATGAGTGTATGTCCCTTGGACAAAGTGTGCAGTAGTAGGTTTAAGCGGGTGCTGGACCACTTTTGAGGAGGGAATGACCTTGGCGGTCGTTGCCTTGTTTTATGTAGAGACGAATAGTTTGAGTAGTATATTTGACCTTGAAAAGTTGTGAAGGTCATTATGTTGACCTTGAATGACCTTGACGATCGTTGCGTTTTTATATGTAGAGACGAATAGTCCAAGTAGTATTTTTGACCTTGAAAAAAATAATCCTAAATTATAGTAAAGATGTGTATTTTTTAACCTTCAGAATCTTTAACATTGCTTTATTTGACCGCTTTTTAGATATATTATTTTCTGTAGACTTTACCCCCACTAAACTAACACCCAACAAGTATTTAAAGAAAAATAAATATCAGAAGAGTACTATTAAAGTTTCTTTACTTCAACGGTGAATTTCAAATTAGTAGAAAATGAATTCAAAGCAGCAAATTATTGATTTGGATGATTTCACCAGTCAAGACATCGACAATTTGTTAAAAGATATTGGGAATGAGTTTCAAACCGAACAGCAGCCAGAGCCACAGCTAGAGCCACCGCTAGAGCCACAGCCAGAATCACAGCCGCAGCTACAAATGGAGCTACAACGTGACGTACATAAAATCAAAAATGGAAGAGTTGGTAAAAGAAAGTACATTAAAAAAACGAAGACAAGCATTTTATCAACAGCTCCAACTCCGACAGCAATTCCAATAGCAATTCCCTCAACATCGAGGGATCAGCTAGTCCAGCAAACCGTAGCCGCAAATGTCACAACAATAGAAAGCCAAACGATAGAGCAGGCTATCCAAATCCTACGGGTGAAAAGAAGCTGCGTGGAGCAGCTTAAACAAAGAGTGGATCTACTCAAAGCAGAGATTCAACGACTACAAAGAGAGACCGAAGGTGTGGAGGAAGAATTCCAAGCAAAATTAAATGACTTCTCTTTTTTATGCTTTTCTTTAAATTTTTAACATTTTTTTATTGTAACATATTTAGTTTTTATATAAAATTATTAGTTAGCCAATATATAACTTTATGAAACAAAAAAAAACAATTTGAATATGTAAAATATAATAAATCTATATTAAGAAAAAAAAAACATTATGGTAATTTAATAACAAACAAAAAAATTTCTATAATTTTTTAATTTTGGTTACTATTTTATAGTTGAACTTTATAGAATAAACTTTAATATAGAAAAGAATAATATGCTAATGCAAAAAAAACAAAGTATTAAAAATAATTTTTAAACTTTAGTTTGTTTATAAAACAGTAAAATTTCATAGTGTAGAATAAACCAATTTGTAGAAAAGATCTAATTTAAGAAAAAAAAACAAACTTTTAAAAAGAATTTTTAAACTTTGGTTTGTTTATAAGAGAGCAAGATTGCATGGAATAGCATATAAAAATGAAACTTAAAAACGTATTTTTTTACCATTTTTAACTTTAATTTGTGCATAAATGAACAAAATTTGCATTACTATAATTTAAAAATTGAATATTGATGTTATTCAAAAGATAGGATTTTTACAAATGGTTTCATTTTAAAATTGTTAGATGAAAATTTTTAATTGTTTGGTTTAGTGCCACAGTGCCACAGTGCCCCAAACCTCGCACTGAGCTGTGTGTACCAGCCATTTTTATTGTACACCCCAATTAAACTAAACCAGACTACCAACGTTGAGCCTCCTCAAAAGGAGAGTCACCTCTTTCGCTTCCTACATCAGACATCTCCTCAGAAGGAGGAGAGTCAACTCTCGCTACTTCCCACACACCATAATTGGTATCAGAATCATCATCATCACTCTCCACCACCTCATAATCATCACTGTCTGAGATGTAGACAGGTGATTCGGGTGAATATGGAGGATTGCTCTGCCCTTCCATAATTCTTTGATATTGCTCACTACAGACATCGCATCGTCCATTAATTGTAAAAACCTCTACTGGTTTCCAGACATTGCAGAAATTGCACTGCACATGCCCATTTTTCAAAAACCGACGAACGATGAGGGTAGGGCGAGCGGTGGATGACATTATAGGAAGACAAATCGAGTAAGAATGAGTGTTTACCAAATGAGGAGTAAAATATATATATACCCATTACAAGGTTATATCAAGGTCAGTGTGAATCGTTGACAATTTTTTCCAAGGTTAAATATGTAATTGCTCATCAATCTTGTTCAAGGTTAAATGAAGGTCAGTGTATAATTTTTTCCAAGGTTAAAGATGTAATTGCTCATCAATCTTGTTCAAGGTTAAATGAAGGTCAATGTCACCTTGAGAATATTTTGCAAAACCAAAAATAAATTAAAAAATAATACATTTGGCTGTAAATTTTGTTCAAGGTCAAATTATTAAGATTTTGCTGTGAATTACGATAAAAAAAATATATTTGAGAGTTATCAAATAGAGCTGAAGAAAATGAGGTGGAGTGGGGTGTCTGTTATAAAACCCACAACGGGCATAAAAAAAGCATAGTGGTTAAAACAGAGGTGTTGATGAAAACACCTAATAAATAAATAATTTAAGGTGTAACAAGTAAAGTGACCATGTTGAAGTGTTCAAAATGTGACAAAAGTTTTACTCGAAAAGATAATATGGTTAGACATAGTAAAACAGCTTGCAAATATAAACATAATGATGATAATATCAATGAGCAACCATTAAAGAAAAGAAAAATAGCTAGTTTAAAAGTTGATAAAGATAGTGATAAACAATTGGAAATGTGTAGAGAATGCAAGATTTTCATACCCAAAGATAAATTTTTTGCTCATTGTAGAACACTTCAACATAAAAATAACTCATGTGCACCATACTCCAATGGTGTATGTGTGGTAAGCAGTGGTCTTAAATGCAGAATAGCAAGTTATAGAATTGCTTCAGAAACTCAGCAAAAAGACTACAGAAGATTTTTTTATGAGATAAAACCCAAATGTCTAACATTAGTAAAAGAAAATATAGCAAAACACACCTCAATAAAAATTAATATGGAATTATTTGCAACGTTTCTTCACCAATCAAAAGAAACCCTAGCTGATAAATCATTTAACACAAATAATAAAATAGTATGTGATGCCTCTGATTTGGATAATATTTATGAGTTTTTTATGGATAAAATAATTTCCCAAGCGAGCGAGTTTATGGAGCGAGATTCTGGTAAGATTACTCATTAGTAAAATAAATAATTTTTGTTTAATAATAATCAGTGAAACATTTTTTAAATATGGTTGTTTAATTAATAATGTTTTAATTTATTTACAGGTTGGACTTTACAACATATATTACACTTGGAAATCAACATCAACAAGTTTCGCCCTATTGGGGGCAATTCATACTTCAAGTTACCCAAATTCATTGAATCTAAACATGCTGTAGTGAATATAAAAAATCAGGATAATGCATGTTTTGCATGGGCTGTTACATCAGCTTTATACCCAGTTTCACTTCATGTAGACAGAGTTTCTTCCTACCCCCATTATTCTACAGTTTTAAATCTTGCAGGTATGGAAATGCCGGTTAAATTGACTGATATATCTAGGTTTGAACAAAACAATAATATTTCAATTAATGTTTATACATTGGAAACCAAATTTGCAAATAAAAAAATTCAATATGAAGTTGTTGGCCCACTTCGCTATTCCAAGAGAAAACTTGACACTCACATAAACTTATTAATCATAAGTGAAGATTGTAAAATTAAAGAAGAAACTCATGAATGTAATAGCGATTGTAATAGAACACATTATTGTTGGATAAAAAATCTTTCAGCTTTGGTTTCCAATCAAATATCAATGTCGAAACGTAGACTTTATTTTTGCGATGGTTGTTTAGTAAACTTTATAACAGCAGAAAAACTAATATTTCATCAAAAATATGACTGTGGGCAAGTTTACGCGATAACCCCATCTACAGATTTAAAAACTGATAGATTTGGAAAAACAACACAAGAAAACATGTTAAAGTTCGAAAGTTATGAAAAACAGCTAACAGTTCCCTTTGTAGTGTATGCTGACTTTGAATCAATTTTACAACCAATGGCAGGTTGTGAACCAGATCCATTAAATTCTTTCACAGTCAAAAATATCATACATAAATCATATTCATTTGCATACCTAATTAAATGTTCATTCAATGATGATTTAACAAAATTTAAATTATTCCGTGGTTCAAGCGCAGCAGAAGAATTTGTAGCATGTATTGAACGTGATCTTAGAGAGCTTCACAATAATTATTTAAGAGATATAGTCCCAATGACACCATTAACACCTGAAGAAAGAAACATAGTGGAAACATGTGACAAATGTGGAATTTGTGGTAAACCTTTTAACTTATTTGATAAAAAAGTAACCGATCATTGTCACATAACGGAAAAAAAAAGATTTTTAGCTGCACATTCAACTTGTAACTTACAACATCAATTACCAAATTTCATTCCAATAATTTTTCACAATCTAAGTTTTTATGATTGTCACATGTTTATTAAGGAATTGTGTCATCATGGCGATAAAATAGATGTTATTGCAGAAAACAAGGAAAAATATATTTCATTGACAAAATCCATATATGTACATGATTACATGAATTCTGAAGGAAAAATCATAAAAAAAATATCTACGTCTTAGATTTATAGATAGCTACAAATTTTTAGCTGCATCCCTGGATGAGTTAAGTAAAGGTTTATATTCAGACTCCTTTTTAGAAACACACAAACATTTTACAGCTGAAGAAGAATTTAGTTTAATGAGACAAAAAGGTGTGTTTCCATAAGGATTTATCTCTGACTTAGACAAATTAGACGTTACTAATTTACCCACTAAAAACCAATTCTTCGATGATCTAAATAATCAGCATATTACAGATTTAGAATATGATAGAGGGAAAAAAGTATGGAGTCTATTTAATTGTAAAACTTTAGGAGACTATTCGGATTTATATTTAAAAACTGATGTTTTAATTTTAACTGATGTTTTTGAAGCATTTCGAAGAAATTCTTTAAAGACTTATAACCTAGATCCAGCTCAATATTACACGTTGCCATCATTATCATTTGATTGTATGCTTAGAATGACAGAAGTAGAATTAGAGCTATTGACTGAAATTGACATGATTCATTTCTTTAAAAAAGGGATTCGAGGGGGTGTTAGTCAATGTGTTGATAGAATGCATATAGCAAATAATAAGTACCTTCCAAATTATGATCCAAGTATAAAGTCATCCTTTATAATGTATTTGGATGCAACAAATTTATATGGGCATAGTATGTCACAACCACTACCCACAAAAGGTTTTAAATGGCTCTCACAAGAAGAAATGATAAATTTAAATATTCATAATGTACCAGATGACAGTCCCATAGGATACATTCTTGAAGTAGATGTGTATTATCCAAATGAGTTGCATGAAGCTCATGCTGATTTTCCATTTTTGGTGGAAAATATAATCCCTCCAGATTCATCATCCAAATTCCCCAAACTCATTCCAAATTTGCATGATAAAATAAGGTATATTGTACACTATAAAACTTTAAATCAGGCAGTAAGAAACGGGTTAATAGTCATTCAAACTCATAGAATGTTAAAATTTGAACAATCACCCTGGTTAAAAAAGTATATCGATACGAACACAAAGCTTCGAAATTCTGCTGATACAAAATTTAAAAAAGATTTATACAAGCTTTTTAATAATGCGGTATTCGGAAAAACTATGGAAAATGTTGAGAATCATAAAGATATAAAATTAGTTACAAGTTGGGAGAGTATTCGTAGAAGGGCCGGTGCTCGTGCTCTAATCAGTAGACCCAATTTTAACAATTGCTTGATATTTACCGAAGAATTAATTGCTGTTCATATGAGTAAACTCAAAATTGTATACAATAAACCAATATATTTGGGTTTTTGTATTCTGGATTTGTCTAAAACAGTTTTGTATGACTTTTTTTTATAATACTATAAAAAAAGAGTTTCACAACAGTGCAAGTTTAATGTATACAGATACAGATTCTCTAGTACTTAAAATTTACACTGATGATTTCTATAAATTTATGATTGAAAACCCTGAGAAATTCGATACATCTAATTATAATAAAGTAAATAGGTTTAATATAAGTAAAAACGAATCTGTTTTGGGTAGAATGGAGGATGAATTTCCTGAAGATCCAATTCTAAGTTTCTATGGAACAGGAGCTAAAGCCTACTATATAAACTCAGTCTCAACGGAGGTAAAAAAAGCAAAGGGGGTTAAAAAAAGTGTAATCGATAAGCATTTATCCATTAATGATTATAAAAAAGTTGTCGAAAAAGGTGGTTACTTATTTCGAAAAATGAAATCATTTAAAAGTGATCTACACAATATATACACAGAAACCAGAAACAAAATTGCATTATCTTACCATGATGATAAAAGGTTTGTTATACCTAACACAAGTCATACACTACCCTGGGGGCACCCACATATCAAGTCATATGAAAAATGAAATATTAGTTATGTTTTAATAAGCGTATGGCTTAATTTTAAGTTTTCGTAAATATATAAAAATAAAAAGTATTCTAAAATACAAAAATGTTTTTTTTTTCATTTTTCTACAACCATTTTGTGAGTGAGAAATGGCATTCTTTGGCAGAACATGAAAATATTTACAGAAAGTGAAATGGTGACAGATGTATATAACCAAATCCTAAGAATTCACCCTCAAATTATACAGTCGATGATGGAGCAGTTATTATTGATTGATTTCCAACTGATGAATAGTTGAATTATTAGGATTTAAAAAAAATTATCAATAATTTAGTGCATCAAGTTGATGATAGGTGGCGCTATTTCGGAATATATTTAAATAATTGAAAAAATTATGATAGATGGCGCTTTTCAAAATTAAGGGCACCATAATTCTAAAACAGTTTAAGGATACTAATATTCTATAATTGTTTGCTTAGTGACCTTATTAAATTTAAAACTGAAAATCTCAACACCAGGGGTGTTTGTAAATCTTATCAATAGGTGGCGCTGATGTTGATAGGGTGAGATAAATGGTAGAGGGGGTAAATGGTAGTGGGGGTAAAATTGCTTACTTGGATGCATGATGTGGCGGTAAGCGTTCTTTCTCGTTCTTCTCTTAGTCGAAGCAACAACTCCTCCTTTTTTTCAAAAAGTTTAAGTAATTTTTTTCGAAAATGGCCTCATTTAGTAGTTCAAGTGAAAGTTATGTGAAGATCGCGAATGTGGTTATGATTGCGGATGCATTACCTGATTTGTCCGCGGAGTCAATCGCGAACTTTAATTTGTCCGCGGACGCACTCGCGAACTTTAATTTGTCCGCGGATGCGGTCGCGAGCGGGGATATGGTCGCAGACTTTAACGCGTTCGCGAACTGTAACGTGTCCGCGGACGCGGAAATGGCGGCAAATGTGAATGTGGTGGTAGGTGCAAGTGAGGTTGCGGATAACGATTTGCGTGAGTACATGATTGACTTTAATCAAAAACTAAGTGACGGTGAAATGCAACAGTTGTTCGAATCACCAAGCATCGCTGCTTGGTCACCCGGAGCTGCAGATAAATTCCTTAATAATTTGCAGCCGGTTGCGAGTGACTCGGTGGTGGATCTGGTGGAGGAGCAACAGTCAACCATTTTTAATGCCATTGTAGGTGAGGATGGTGTATTGGCCCCAACATCTCCATTCAACGTGGGTGTTTCCGGAGAGAGACCTCTTTCTCCGGAATTAAGTAATCGTCGTGGAAGAGTATCGATGGCAGGGCGGAAGCGGGCGAGTCAATTCCCCGAACTGCTATCGATACTAACAAAACCAACAAAACCCATTGTGAAATCTGATAAACCGAGGGTAAACATCACACCCACAAAGAAAGGTAAGAAACCGAAGGTGGTCAAAACGAACCAAGCTAAAGCAAGGCCACCACCACCAAAAGAAAATATGATGACCTCACCACCACGTCAAGAGCAGATTGAATTGACCACACCACCACGTCAAGAGCGAATTGAATTGACACCACCCAGTCAGGGGGAGGAAGAGGTCCTTAGAATAATTGAGGCTTATAAAAAAAGAAAGTTTTCAGAAATTCAAACGTTGGATCAGCAAGCGGAAGAAGAAGAAGCCAAACAAATCAAATTCTCTGAGGACCTCAAAAAACTGGAGGACATGGTAAAAAAGTTTCTGAGAGAAAAAAACAATCAAATTCAAAACTTTTATTGATTTTAAGTGAGAGAGAGAAAAAAAAGACTCGATATGAAACATTTTGTGAGAAGTATCATGTTTAATTTTATAAAGTGAATATGATGTTGTTGGATGTTATAAACCATATAAATAAGTTGGATGTGATGAGTGACAGACAGACAGACAGATAGATAGACAGACAGACAGACAGACAGACAGACAGACAGACAGACAGCCCCAGGGGGGGTCCAATAGGTCCAAAGTATCAATTAAAATTGAGACTTGTAATTTTTTTCATGTCTTAAAATAGACGTTTTTTCTTAATATCATGTAAAGTAGCGTCTTAATTGAAAATGTTTAAGAGATAAAAATTGTGAAAAAATAGGTTAGCTTTCGATCTGTTAAAATTTTATTGTGATATTAATATTATTTTAACAGTTATGATCAATTTAATTAAAATAGTAACAATTTTAATTGGGCTATTATGTCATTATCTCCTAAAATTAAAGTCCAGCAAAAATTTTTATATGATAAGAATTGTCAACGCATTCTTGATTAATCGATTGAAATAATTATTTTTTGTAATAGCCTTATTAGTTTAGAAGCTACACCCATTTGTAACTGAATAGACATCTACCCCACTTGACAAAATGTGTTTTTATTTGTTTTATTATGTAAATATTTCCAAAAATTAAACTTTTCCAAAAAATTTTATATGATAAAATTTGTTTGGATATGGTTGTTGAATCGATGGAATGAATTATTTTTGTAATAGCTTTATTAGTTTGGAGACTACACTTATTTTAATTGAATAATTTACCATCTATTCTCCAAGTAAATATGTGTTTTATCAATTTTATTATGTGAATAGGTGTGCAATTGAGTATTCAAATTTGTTATAGCTTAATCATAAGTATAAAAATATAAAAACAAATAGTATTCTATAAAATGTGTTTTATTTAAACTTTATTTAAGAAAAATATATTTATATCTAAATCATTTTAAAATACAAAATTCAAAACATTTATTTTCATTTAAATCATTAAAATACATTCAAAAATATTATAAATAAAATTACATTGAAATTAACCCCTTGTTACAGTACCATTTAGAATATTATAGGAAATTAGGGAATCATGAATAAGTAAAGCATACACTTTTACATCATTTGGAAATTTAGATTTTCTGGTGTTAAATTCCAATTTAATATCCACTGTTGATGAGGTTATTGAATCTTGTTGATGCGAAGCATCAATAACAATTAATGGGTTTTGAATAAAACTATTTAAATCAAGCATTGGTTCATTACATGTTTTTCCATAGTAACTGCTTTGAAAATTTTGATATGCATAGTAGGCAGGACCGCATAATCTATTTGAAAAATCGAGACTCCACCTCTTATAGGGGAAAACTATCGAATTAATATATAATCTAATATCAGCCAAATCAGCAGAGATAAATTCTGTGGCATCTTTGTCTCTGGCATTGCAATTTTCAGTCTTTTGAAATCCAATAATAATGTATCGTGGTTTTTCCAAATTTGTACTACTTCTTACTGCCCACGTATCAGAAGCTGTGCTCCGAAGAAGAGGCAGTTCATATAGGTCCCACATGCGATAGGCAGCTTTGATATTAACATTATTACCACCCTTATTAATTTTAGATAGAATTTTAATCCTTTGACGATCCTCTGGAATTATGTGCCGGATTTTCCATTCGATTTTATCTATGGAGATTTCCGCATCAACTTCACCAATATAACAATTATTGAAGGTGTGAGCTATTACGAGAATCAGTTCTTGTTTTTGATTAAAAATGCCCCTTCTATAGTCCTCTGCAAATCCCATCAAGTATTTTAATGGGAGTCTTCCACTAAATACATGACTTGTTTTGTCCAATATGCATTAATTGGCTTCTGTTAAACCCCAACCGTATGTTGAAAGAAGCTTTTTTTGACTACTTCCAAATGAAACAATGGTTTTTAGTGCTGAAGTAATTCCTGGTTTTCGAACAACGCAAATTTGTTCACCACCCATTTCATACCGAATTTCTTCGAATAAAAAAGCAAGAGCATTATTTGATAAGTAGCATCTTTTAGATGCATCACTTGGTGTAAACTTTCCTTCTATATAAATATAACTTTCGGAAACATCCAAAATTAGATCTTGAAATTGAATTGGGATACGAATTTCATCTGAGTTTTTAAAAGATGGTGTTCCATAGGGTTTATAACTATGCTCTTCCAGACTTATAATTGAATTCTCAAAAATTGGTTCATTAAATGCTTCTAACTTTTCACTAGTTGAAATCATTTTAAACAGTTTTTTTTTAATGTAAACCAAATGATTTCAAAAACACTTTTTCTTCTGTGGACAATTTAGATCTTTCTCTTGACAAGTCTTTAACATGAATGGTTTTTCTACTGCTTCTGCATCGGTTTTTATTTGGAATATAAGTCTTAACATCTTTTTTTTGCGACACTGGATAGCTGTGATGATGATAACAATAACCCATTTTCGTTATAACCTTTTAAGCTCTAATTTAACAATTATTTTTTCTCCTTGAAAATTAATGAGCTTTCCTCTATCATCCACGATCCTTAGTGTAATGTTGTCGATAAACTGACGACCCTCTGGTTGAATTGGCATATAAATGATATTTGTTGGTTCTTTAGTTAGCTTATACCCAGGTTCCACATCAATGTCAAATTCATAAATAGAGTGCGCCTGTTCTGAATTTAAATATGCACCGGTTGTTATATTGCAATATACTCTTATAATGCGAACTTTTGTAATATCAACTATTGTTGAGGATTCATGAATCTCATTGGGCTTTAGTCGCTCTTCATTTGTAAATCCCAACAACTGTCCAATTGAGTTGTAGTGCTTAAAGTGAACTACATACTTTGACTTAATTTCGCATTTCAAAGTGCTATTGTTTGCACGTAAGCTAAAAATATTTTCATCTAGATCTTTTGCACCTTTTTGAAGAGCTTTAAGCATTGCATCATGTATTTGGGTTATTTCGTATGCACCAGGAGGTATTTTTTAACATTACTGGCCCTCCCCAGTTTGGCTTACTAAATCCAAACCAATTGTTAGTTTCATCTATGTTAAAAATTGAATTATATGAATAAAATCCTATAAGACCCAGTCCATATTTTTCTCTGTTGTTTGTCTCTATAGGAGGATAGAAGTTGGCACTTAAAATACTTGAATAACCAATTAATGTAAAAGTATAAGACATTTTTTTTACTGTGTCTTACAACAACTGGATATAATGTCACAATCTACAATTTCCTCAGACACTTTTGAGCCGTTTACATTACATATACAACAAAATATTTTTTTTGGTGGTGGACCATCAATTTGATCGTTAGAGTTGTTTGTAGAGTAATGGTCGTAGCAATACTGATATTTTAAAATATCAATGTCTTCTTTAACTTCTTCTGGCAACTTCTCCCACACCAAAGCTATTTCGTTTGGTGCACATGCTATCATTACTTCTTTAGGTAAACCACATAGTTCGTCACTCGTCATCGGTAGCAAACTTTTTGCATTGCTAAATGCTTTTAGTGATTTATACATTTTTTTTTAGTTTTGCATACTCACTTTCGGAATTATTTCGATTCATTTTTTAAAATTACTACAAAAATAAGTTATTTTTTAAGAGAAACTGTAGACACAGCTGACCACAATATACTGTATTAAATTTTTGTTGGTTTTTATATGTATACCAAATTTCTGTGGCATAATTACATCCTTTATACATGTATTCTATGAATTCCAAAGGTGGGGGTAAGTTTCCAAAACTATCATAATAAATTACTTTTCTAGCTTTCTTCTGTAGGCAACCCAATGTGTTCCTGGTCCATTTATACTGTCCAAGTTTATGATGGCCGATTCAGTTTTGCGAAGTCCACTTTTAGGAAGACTATCTCTCATAAATACACCAACGAAATTTGCAATTTAATATTGTTTTGCATATCTTTCCAAATCAATATTTGATAATGCCCTTGCTGGTAAGGGCTTTACTAGTTTTTTGGATTTGTTAAATAAAGTCCTAACCCTGTTCGATACGGTTTTAAGTATAAACCTCCCCCTTTTTTACTTTCTACAAGCATTTGAGAGTTTTTAACACCAGCAACACTATTTTTAAGATGATTAACGGTTTTTATTGCTTTAACTATACCAGCAGCGCCACCCGCTAATGATCCTAGGGCGGATAACCCCGCAAAAATTGGTATAAGAGGTAAAATACCCCCCATTTTAGGAATGGGAATTACTCTTGGGGTTTTAATCTTCTTTTTTCCACCAGAAGCTTTTAAATGCTTACGCGCTGCGCTCAAAGCAATTTTTGAAATTTTTGAAATATCTTGAAATTTCCCCTTATTTTGATTCAAGATCGATTTAATTTTTGTTTGAACGTTTCGACATATCGCAGACCCAAACGCCACCTTTCGAGTTTTCGATTTTATCTTTTTTAACCCCATTCCAAATCTTCGCTTAACTTTTATTGAATTTGTATCCAAGTAAGCAGCAGCCTTCTCTTTTATTCCAGCGTCTTTTAATTTAACAACTTGCCACGCACTTTCTTCTAGTTCGCGATCAGATTTGTGTCTTTTTTCTAAATTATCCAAATTAATAGAGTAACTAATATCGTGTTTTTTGCAGGCTCTATCTAGTGCATATATTCCAGGATCACCTCTCGCTAATCTTGTCTTTAGTTTAGTTCCAGGACCACAATATTGATAACCCGGGATGTGTAATTCTACAGGAAGTTTATTTAAAAGTGAATTAAATACGCCTCGCCCCTTTTTTACTGAACTTTTTCTGTTGATAGATGACATCGAACTGATTTTGATATAAATACAAGTCAGCTTAAATACTAAAAGATAGTTCATATAAAAATGCGCATAGTGCAGCAACAAGACAGAATCTCAATTATAAATAGGGATGAAAAGACGGGTTGTGGTATTACATATCAACGTCATGGATCTTTACTACCCAATTCCATACGTGGATTAATAATTGGGCCATCAAATTGTGGTAAAACCAATGTGCTTATCACTCTTATTACACACCCACTAGGATTAAAATTTGAAAATGTATATATATATTCCAAATCATTGTTTCAATCAAAATATGAATTTTTAAAGCAAATTTTATCGCCAATTGAGGGGCTTGGATACTACACATTTAATGATACATCCTGCGTTATACCACCATCTGAGGCAAAACCAAATTCGATATTTATTTTCGATGATGTAATTTGCGATGGTCAGAGTGTAATAAAATCATACTACAGTATGGGGAGGCATAAAAATATAGATTGTTTTTACCTAGCACAGACTTACTCTAGAGTACCAAAACAGCTAGTTCGAGATAATTCAAATTTCATAATAGTATTTAAACAAGATGAAATGAATCTGCGACATATTTTTTCAGATCACGTTTCTCCAGACTTTACTTTTACTAAGTTTCAAGAAATCTGTGGAAAATGTTGGGACGATAAATATGGTTTTCTAGTTATTGTTAAAGATGCAGATTTAAACAATGGCAGATATAGAAAAGGATTTGATAGTTACATATATGTTTAATAAATGTGTAGCAACAACTTTAGTTGCTTTTAGAACGAACAACTGCAAACATCTTATTTGTAAATATGTCAAATTCGATCGATCGATCGACCGATTTAAAACGTGATCTTGTTGCTTGATGCAGTAAGAACAAAATTTAAATTTTTAAAAAATTAAGAGTCGCAAATTCAAACAAATCTTGAGAAATTTTATGAACCCATCTCAAAACCATTATCAAAAATTTCAGAAAATTTTAAAAATGCAGCAATTGTAAAAAGGACAAGTAGTAATATAGCAACACCTTTGATAGCTGTGGAAGCAAAAAAAGCAAAGAGAGTTGCAGCCAATGTTGTGGTTGATGATTCGGAAGATGGTGATGGTGGAAATAAATCTCATCATGGATCTTACCTCTCAGCTTCACCACCCTTGCCGGATACACCAATATCCTCATACTCTAATCAAAGTCAAAAATCATTTAATGCAGATGCAAGTTCTCATTTATCACCTAAAAAGAGTGTCAACAATGAAGCTATGGATGAATCACTGAGACAAGATATTGGGGAAGATTTAAATTCTATATCTACAATCTATATGGAGGGGCTTAAATCAAACCCATCTATCTATGACACCATATATGGTGTTAGGTACAATTCCAACAATGATAATTTTCAGATAGGTAATGCTACAATAAAATTTCCAGATAAACTAATAACTCTTTGGCGTAAAAAAAATATGGTTGGGGCATTTTCTGCTCATCGTGATTTATACGATTTGTTATTTTTTAAAAAACCAAGTGTGTCAAACATTGGTGACATTAGCCCAAAAGCACTCAGCGATTATAAGCAAATACTTAATTTGTCAAATGCCTATTACAATGAATATAATAAAATATATGGGGTAAATACCAGCCGATCTGTAAAATTTACAAATTTTATAAAACCACTTCTAACACCGAAACATGGTAGAAGTAAAGAAGGTTCTGGTATTACCAGAAATAAAATTTCAAATCTCAAAAAATTCAATAATAATAAAGTAAACTATGTATATTGGAATACTGCTAAATAATTAGTTAGTCGCTTGCGATTATTATGGAGCTCAAAAATGGCTGGGCATACTGGTCATGATGGTGAAATTTTGTCTATAATTGAAGAATTAAGAGAAGAAGGGGTTATATATTAGGACTCACTTTTTGATTGTAGCATATATTGTTCAGTTACTATCAACCATGGGAGGTGTAAAGAACACGATTGACAAGTTTGGTCGTATAAAAAAAACTTCCAAAATTACATATATAAAAGGATTGAAGGGTAATGGTTTTAAGTTGACCGCTAAAAATGATTTCGACATTGAGAACAAACGTTTATGTAATATAGCAGATGCTGTAGATCATATAGACGCTATCAATCTAGAATTTCTGGAAAATCGTATAAACAAACTAGTTGAAGAACTAAAGCTAGCTATAGCAGAATCTGTTGATGCAGTAAGAACCAATTTAGAAAAAATAAAAACGCAACAATCGACAAGTGGTAAACTATTGTTAAATTTACATGGGAGATTGAGTGCCATAGAAAGAAAAGTTTTGAAACATCAGCCACTTGAATCCGCTTTGTAACCAATAATTTGGTCAGATGGACGCATAGAATATCATACACCCATTTGAATTGAAAAAATAAAGTATTTATTTTAACGATGGCTAGTGAGCAAAAAGTTCAAGTGGTTAATGAGCTATATAAACCTGCAAGAAAAAATTTCCTGCGAAGAAAAACCTTAATAAAAGGTTTTAAGGATCTATGGCAGATTGATTTAGCTGAAATACAACAATTATCAAAATATAATTTGGGGTATAGATACATTTTAGTATGCATAAATTGCTTTTCTAAATTTGTCTGGGCTAGACCAATAAAAAATAAAACAGGACTTGAAATATGTGCAGCAATGCGGGATGTTTTTAAGCAAGCTGGTTATTACCCCCATAACATACAATCTGATCAAGGAACGGAATTTTTTAATAAACACTTCCAAGCACTTATGAAAAAGAAGTCTGTAAATCACTATCACACATATAGTGTAAAGAAGGCAGCCATTGTGGAAAGAGTAATCAAAACTTTAAAAACAAATCTTTATAAAGAATTCTCTACATTAGGAAGCTATAAGTGGTTTCATATTTTACAGGATGTTGTTGATAAATATAATAAAACAATTCACACAACTATTAAAATGAGACCAATTGATGTGAAACCCACCACTAGAATTACCGCATTTGAAAATATAAAAATGGTACCTAAAAAAATTAAATTCAAAGTTGGAGACGTAGTTCGTATAAGCAAATATAAGTGAATTTTTGAAAAAGGGTACAAACCATCGTGGTCAGCGGAACAATTTAAAATTGTAAAAGTAAATATAACGAATCCACCCACTTATGAAATAGAAAGTTTTGACGGAGAACCAATACTTGGTGCTTTTTATGAAATGGAGCTACAGAAAACCAGCGTGCCATCAATATATTTAGTGGAGAAAATTATTAAGAAAAGGAAGTGTAATAAACTGGAGCAATACTTTGTGGTTAGGTTTTACAGATAGACATAATTCATGGATAAATAAATCGGATATCGTTTAAAAAAATATTTGAATTTTAATATATTTTTTAAAATTCACATCAAATGAAAATCAATATAGGTTTTTTACACTTCCTTAATTTTTATAATATATTTATTTTGTGTTTTATACTAATATCGTTACTTTATTATAAAATTTTGTAAAAAAATAAGATAAAAATAATATTGCAATAAAACAAATCCAATTAAAAAATAGTTTTTCATTTCTTATTATAATATATTTTATTACAGCTTTTATCAATTTAAAACTACATCCATACTACAATCCATAAACTAATTATAAATACACATTTTTGATAAATGTCTTATATTTAATCATCGTTCTCACTGAACCCACTATCTTCATCTTCATCTTCATCGAGCGGTGGAAAGAGTAACTCCAGTGGAATGTCTTCCAATGGCCTCAGAAGATACAATAAATTCAGCCATCTCATATTTTTACAAAACTCTTGAAGTGTTTGGTTACCCATAAAAAACATTTGGCATTGAATGACACCATCCATAAAATTATTTGCTCTAGCTACATCTCTTAGTGAAGGGTCACCCTCCATCAGTTCGTCCGACTTCTCAAACAACCAGAATCGTAAATCGTGCATTTGTTCTTCCAAACGATTCATATTTTTAATACTTTAAGAATAATATTTTAACACACAATAATTTAAAGATAATTTAGTATATTCCAAATTCAAATATGGATTTACGTTTTGCACCGATGTATGTGGGTTCACTTTGCCCCAGATAGGTTAGAGTATATTTTTGATTACTTTTATTAACTAGATCGATAAAATCATCATCTATTGATTTAAGCACACGTTTTGGTAAAAACGTTTTAAATACATCAGCATCTTCAGCCAATGTTATTAAAACAGATTTTCCATAACGGGTATCAATGGTGCACATTTCTTTAATAACATATGTGGTATTAACTTTTAATGAATCTAAAGATTTTAATTGAAGTTTTGCTTCATTGTTTATTTCGAAATTTATTTGTTCAAGTTTGATTTTTGAAATATCCATATTATTACCTTTAAATTATTGTTTTTCCACAAATTAAACTATTTTTTCTTTATTTTTATTTTAGAGAGTGATTTGACACGTTGAGATACAGAAATCTACTAATACTTCAAGTGGGTTTGTTTTTTCTTTTTATATGTTTAAATACAATTATTAGGGTGGGGATAATGTAAATCTTTCAAAAGTGTAAAACAAATCAGAGTCAAAGATAGAGGTATTTTTTGTGCTTAAGGTCAGACAAGGTCAAGGTTGTTTAGGGTCAAAAATACTACTCGAACTATTCGTCTCTACATATAAAAACGCAACGATCGTCAAGGTCATTCAAGGTCAACATAATGACCTTCACAACTTTTCAAGGTCAAATATACTACTCAAACTATTCGTCTCTACATAAAACAAGGCAACGACCGTCAAGGTCATTCAAGGTCATTCCTTCCTCAAAAGTGGTCCAGCACCCGCTTAAACCTACTACTGTGTGCAGTGTGGGTAGTGACCAATATATGACTTTTTTAGACGTCAAAAACTACACTACGAAAAGACGTCAAATAATTGACGCCTTAAAGACAACATTTTTTGGTAGATGACCTGCTGGTCATCCAAATGACCACTTTTCGATAAAAAAAAGACGCCATTTGATGACCCCTTGCTACCTGTTTAGATACCCTTTGACCTACCTTGGCGTCTATTTTTCTAGTGAATGTTCGTTTTTTACTTTTCTCGACCGCACGGAAAATGTATTTTTTGTGTGTACGTTGACCGGTCTTAGCAATATCGTCATGACATCTGTCCATGTGTGTGTGTATGTCCGTCGGGCTTTTAAACCGCTAAACCGATTTTTATGAAATTTTTAGGTAAAATAATGTATAATACTGTAAAAATGCTAATGACAATTTTTTGACAGTTTAGAAATGAAAATATGCTAACTTTTTAACGGAGCCTAGCTTCAATATGCGGTTTTCGGAATATAGTAGAACGTTTTTCCTAATAATTTATGTTATTACTAACAACGCCGAAAGGATTATCCATTTCTGAGATATTTACAAAATCTGTTTTCAAGGCTGATATAGCGTGGAGTGTGATAATGGTTCCATAATGGAATATTGAACTTTTTGAGTACCCCCTGTACATAAAAATTGTCACGTGGCATCTAGCATGGTCACCAAATATAAGAGTCAGTTATTGTTATCACTTTTTTGTATTAAAGTTTAAGTTTTATAAAATAATTTCAATTTATTCGTTGGGGTAGCCCCATACCCGCCACTGTATCTTGGAAATTGGTCATAGAATTGCTTTGACCCCAAGAGAACTTTTGATCAAGATATCGAAATCTACAACATACTAGAATTTCATTAAAATCGTGAATTTTCTAAAATCCCATTTAAGGTGTGCCTGCTCCTTTTGGAAAAAAACAAGTTTGAACAAAAAACAAACGCCCTAAACCTTAAACTTTTTAAACAACCTCTGCTTGGCTGGTTAATCGTGTGTTGATCCAGGAAAATAAGCTTTTAGCTAACTAAATCTCCACGCGCATTGGTTCCGTTCGGTCTCGGATTCGACACGTTACGACGTCTCAAAGCTTTCGGCTGCTATCGGCTGCTTTATTTATTTTACATTGGGTTGATTTCACAAATAATATAAAATTAGGTGTGTCATAACATGTATCTTTCAGAAAAAAATAACAAATAAACCAAATCAGAGAAATTAACACACTAAACATAACGTTTTAAAAAAAGCCGCAAGATAATGTAGTAAAAATATTTTTAAAAAAATCTACACATATTAATTTAATTTTTAAAGTCTAATTTATTTTGGCTTTTAGTCCTTTGATTTAAGTCAGGATTTTCAACGACGCCGACGTAGTTAAGAAACTCTGCACCGGTTACTTATAGGCGGTTTCCCCACAGAAAAGTTTTAGGTTAGGTTTGTTTCTCTGCGGGGTAAATAATTGCTGTCTTTAATTGCTATCTTTTATTGTCCCGAATGAACTCATGGCGGGACACGGGACTTTTGATCCAAATAAGGAACAGTCCCGTAAAAAACAGAACGGTTGGCAACCCTGACTTGGGGTGGGAGACCCGGCCGTCACGACATCTAATTTGTATGAAGAAAAAATGTTGTTTTCTTAAAATCTTTGGAGGATTTAATGGGGACTACTTAATAAATTTTTTACAGTCACTAAATTGACATTTAGCGCCTTTGCATTCTGTTAGGATTGACTAAGAATTTTCGCAGAGGAAAAAGTTGGTTGTCTTTGTAGTGATATTCGGTGATGATACTAAGTAATTGTTGTCTTTTTTGACATTGTTTTTATGAAAGTTTGTTAATAAATAAGTATACAAACACAAACATAACAGTCTTTGCACAATGAAGCTATTTGTGAAAATTCTGCTTTTTGCGAAAATTCAGCAAGTCACTCATCACTTAAAAATAGACCGGTGTACTGTGGACCAATATTAATAATATAATTAATGTTAAAATATTATTTTAGGTTTTTCAAACAGAGATTACAAATCCGGTTTTGATCTCGAAACCACTGAACTAATCTTGAATCACTTAGCCGACTTTCATTCCACCAGTATTGCGCTAAAACTAAAAAAACCAGAAGTTTTTGAAACTGTCATTAGACCTGGTTTTAGCAATGTGCAACACATTCATCCCCTAGAAGATAAACTTCCACAACATCTCCAACGAATTATAGAAGAAAACAGTAAACTTAAAAACTTTGTGCCCAGATTAACTAAGCTGTTCAAACAGAGAAGCGGTAAACCTCAGATTGGGGATCCTTGGGCAGGAATTGTACATAACGAGCTTTGTTTGAACAATATAATGCTTAAACATGAAAGCAACGAAGCAAAAGCAGTCAAATTTATTGAATTCGTACGGTACGGTTACGGATCATTTACCACAGATTTAATATGCTTTTTGTTTACCAGTGTACAAACCCCTGTACAAAAAGATTCTTTTGACCATTTGTTAATATATTACTATGACAAATATATAAAAAACCTTATAGAACTAAAGGTCGATACAAAACCATATACTTACAATAATTTTGAGGAATAACTGAAAAAAGAAGCATTGGAAATAGTGGTTGCTTTAATGTTTTTATATATAATATTGGAACCAATGGGGGTGGGACTAAAAATAACTCTGCAGGATTACAAAGAAAAAGTTTGGTTGCTTGTGGAAATTGCAGCTAGAAAGAATTGGATTTAAAGTTTATTGTTAATTGTTAATTAAATTAGTTATGTATTTATTAGTTTTTTTTTAAATTGATATAAAGGGCTACGCACAGTAAAATAAGTGGGACAGAAGGGACAGAACACTAATTTTATCTCATGACACTAATCTTATCATATATGCCCATATGGCATACGATTACACAAAGATCGCTATGAAGCTTCTTGTGAAATAGATATATCTGAGGGCACGGTAGTGCCTCGTCAAGTTCCCCCAACTGCTGTACCATCTTTTCTTGAAACATTTCAGCCCATATTTGACCAATCTAAAACTCTACTTCGGAATGAGCTACGAATCTCAAACTTTGCACAGTTGTAGATCTTCATAGAGTTAACACCCCTCCAAGTTATGGACTTCCATAAAGTAGTAAAGTAGTTACGAAATTTCAAAAAACGTCGAAATTGCCACTCACTCACTTAATAGACAATAGATTTATTCAGCCAAAATTTGGATCGTTAACAAGTTTTCTAAAATTTTACTGCTATACACAGCTACGTCATAGCTCGTCACACTTAAATGTTTTACAAGTAGGAAAATATGTTATATATATTATTCGTTACAATCGTTGTTTGATGGAATCTCCTCAAACAACGTTACAATTAATATGTATATTGTTTTCTTTGCGATTATTGTTGGTTCTAATCATTTAAAATTAACTAAAAGACATTGATATAAAGAATTGTAAAAGTGAAACTATACATTAAATATAAGACAAGACTTTGAGATTTGAACAATTACAAAATATATATTAGAAGTAACTAAAATATATAGGTAAGTTTTTTTAAAGCAAATTTTGCACTAATACTACTAAATAAAGCTAATATATAAGGATTTTTGTGATTTATGTTGGCGGAAGTATTTTGATATGACTCTTATTGCGTATGATGTCTTACTTAGTTTCTTACATAAGACTTCAATGTGAGCATGATAATTTAAATCCTTGTCAAGTATGACTCCTAGCAATTTTGCGTTGTTTTCGAAAGAAAGTTTATCTTCCGAGAATGTAAGATATTCAGGGATAGATGTCTATATTTGAAACAACAACAGCCTTTATTTTATCTGTACTTAGAATGAGCTGGTTCTTTTTTAACCAATCTTGTACGTTATTCGGTGTATTAAAAACTCATTAATACTCTGATTTTGGTTTATCGGAGCTACTACTTTGCTGTCATCCGCGTATTTTCAATGATGTTGGGTTCTTGAATAACGTCACTCAAATCATTTAGGTAAATGATAAATAAAAGTGGGCCCAGGATACTACCCTGCGGAACTCCGGTTTTATTATAAAGTGTTCGGTTCCCATCAGTTTCTATTACAACTTTGGGTGGTCTTCTATATAGATATGATTTTAAAAAATTTAAAGCAATCCCCCTTATACCATATGCTTGTAGTTTTTGTGTCAGTACCTCATGATTTATAGTATCAAACCCCTTCGATAAGTTTAGGAAAAGTCCACACGCTGCACCTTTAGCTTTTAGTGTTTTTATAAATTTTTTATTATGGATCCAAGCGCCGTTTCAGTGGATTTTTTTGGGAGAAACCCATGCTGAAAATCATTAAAAAGCTCATTGGAAGAGAAATAGTCTATAACTCGTGTATACATTAAAATCTCAAACAGTTTAGCAAATGACGATAGCAGACTAATTGGCCTATAATTTGAAAATTCTTTTGGATCATTTTTTTTTTTGATAGATGGGAATTACATTTGCTTTTTTTAACTGCTTTGGAAATACTCCATTTGTCATACTGATATTAAATATGTATGACAAAGGCTCCGCTATAAGTTATAGGTATGCTCTCTTTTAACACGTTAGATGGTACTTCGTCGTAGCCAGCTGATTTTTTGCTTTTTAGTTTTTTGGAGCTGCCTCTACGAGATATTTGTTAAATTAATTTGCTTATAATCCTTGAGTGAGTTTTGACCTGTGGGTAAAATTTTTTGATGTTTATTTGCTTTTGTGAGTGGTCTTACAGTATGCCAAGTTTCTTTTGCCTTATTATTGCTTGACTCAATTTTTTTTAAATAAAAATTTCCTTTTTCTTTTACTAACTCATTGGTGTAGAATTTTGGAAAGTTTTGGTACTCGTTTGAGTATTACTTGTTTGTCTGTGATAGCTTCTTTGCAAAGAGACACAAAAGTGTCTTAATCTCATTTGTGTCTCCAACTATACGTAGTTAAGAAAAATAATTTTAGACTTTTTCTTTTTTCTAGTTCCGCTTTGTTCAAAAAGTTATTAAATAAAAATCTACCAGGGGTTAAACTTAGATCAATTATGTAATTGTTTTTAACTCCTTTTTGTAACTGCTTATATGCTAATTTAAACTTTGTAAACCGCTATTTATTTTTGTTGCAAATCAAGATATTATTTATTTATTTATATATAATTTAATTTTAAATTTTAAACAAAATTAATTATCCGTAAATAAGCTGTGAAAATTAAAAATTTACCGTACTCGTTTTTTAAAAATGGTGTTTTGCTAACTTTATACAAAGTTGGCAAAATATCATATTAAAAAAAAAACGGGCACGGCAAATTTTTTGTTTTCACTATTTTCTAATTTCAACTAATTTACGGATAATTAACGGCAAATTGTACACAAAATTTTTTTTTGATAAATCTATTATTTCTATAGATGTTCTGCTAACTTTATATAAAGTTAGCAAAACACCATATTTTTTTGGAAAAAAACGGGTACGGCAAATTTTTTGTTTTCACAACTAATTTACGGATGATTAACGGCAAATTGTGCACTAAAATTTTTTTAGATAAATTCATTATTTCTATAGGTGTTCTGCTAACTTTATATAAAGTTAGCAAAACACCATATTTTTTTGAAAAAAACGGACACGCCAATTTTTTTTTTTCACAACTAATTTACGGATAATTAACGGCAAATTATGAGCATATAATTTTTTTCAATTTCCAAAGTTGTTCTGCTAACTTTATATACATACAAAATAGCGTAGGGAGACAGTCGATGATAGTTACTTTCCGCACCACCCTAATTACATAATATAGGTATGTTTAAAAATAACTGAAATATTTGCGTGACATGTAGCGTCAATTGATGTTGTAATACATCGTTGGAAAGCTCTCAAAAAATGCTAAAAATATTGTTTTTACAACTTTTTTGATGACATCATCGGTGGACAAACGGCATGTATTTTGAAAAATCCAAGTATTCAACTCCATTGGGGGTGGCAATATTGGAAAATATGATAACGTTAAATTATATTGTTACACTAAATCAACGGACTAAGAAATGTAAATTATATGAACAAATCAAGTTTTTTAAACACTTTTTCTTTTGAAATCAGATTTGATTGAAGACTGTACAGATAATTATAATAATAAGGGTGGGCCAAAAGTTTGTTTCCCATTTAAAAATTGAATAACTCCTTTCCGTATAATATTTTTTTATTCTTGTTACAGATATTTGAACTAGAGGCTTGGGAAAAAGATTATGGATAGATTTACCATCCAACAACGTGTCAAACTCGTTAAGTTTTACTTTCAACACCCATAGATAAAGGATTTGCGGCGCGGTTCAGTGAGTTTTTATTTCAACACCATCGTTCCATTGTGCAGACACAACGAGCTTACATGCGACATTTTCGGGTTAGAAATTGACCTTCAAAACCAGGAATAAGAAGTGTCATTCGGCGTTTTCAAGAAAGAGCAACCGTCAGTGATCGTCCACGGAGTGGAAGACCTCGCTCAGGTCGCTCCGAGCAAAATATTGAACTGGTACGGAACACCATTGACGATGAGCCAAGAACATCCACCCGACGTCGTTCTCAGGAACTTGGAATCTCCCGTACCACACTAAGGCGTATACAAAAGGATTTAAAAATGTTCCCATATAAGATTCAGTTGGTTCAGCAGCTTAGGCCTGCAGATCTTCAAGAACGGCTCAGATATGTTGCCCGAATTCAAGATAAATTTCAAGAAGACCCAAATTTTGTCGATAAACTGACAAAATATGCGGATTTGTGGTACTGAAAATCCCAGAGAGGTCCATCCTCGAGAAATGCATCCCCTAAAAGTGACAGTTTGGTGTGGAGTTACGTCAGAACGAGTGATCGGTCCTTACTTTATTGAAGATGATGACGGCAATGCAACCATGATTACCGGGGAGAGATACCGAGAAATGCTGAGAGATTTCGTGGGTCATGCAATAAGGGATACTCCAGGAATGTGGTGACAACAAGTCGAGAGTCCATGCAGCTTTCAAGGCAAATGTTCGGCGAAAGAATAATTTCAAGATTTGCCGAGGGGTCATCAGCTTTCAACAGTACTGTACAAATTTCACAACAGTACCCGACAGTACCACGACAGGACCCAACAGTACTCGACAGTACACGACAGGACCCAACAGTACTCGACAGTACACGACAGTACCCAACAGTACTCGACAGTACACGACAGGACCCAACAGTACACGACAGTACTCGACAGGACCCAACAGTACTCGACAGTACACGACAGTACTCAACAGTACTCGACAGGACCCAACAGTACTCGACAGTACACGACAGGACCCAACAGTACACGACAGTACTCAACAGGACCCAACAGTACTCGACAGTACACGACAGGACCCAACAGTACACGACAGTACTCAACAGTACTCGACAGGACCCAACAGTACTCGACAGTACACGACAGTACCCCACAGTATTCGACAGTACACGACAGGACCCAACAGTACACGACAGTACTCAACAGGACCCAACAGTACTCGACAGTACACGACAGGACCCAACAGTACACGACAGTACTCAAAAGGACCCGACAGGACCCAACAGTACACGACAGGACCCAACAGGACCACGACAGTACCTGACAGGACCCAACAGGACTGAATTATTTTGGTTCATATCATTCATTCATAAAAATATAAAAATAAACGGACTTTTTTTGTCTCGTTTTTTGTCCATACCAATAAAAATTTATTTTTGATAAAAGTTCAATAAAAGAGAGACGAAGAGGGATCAATTCCCTCGCAAAATACTCGATAAAGTATATTCAACTCGGTATTCAAAGTATTTTTTAGGGACACAAAGAAGTGCAAAGAAGACAAAAATACGCAAAAATATTTTACAATACCATCGGTAATTGCACTATTAGCGAGACTATTAGTCTATGCTTCAGTTTAGATCTTGTAATGACCTACCCAGATTTTTATTTGTTTTTATATTCCAGATTGGATTCTTTTTAAATATTACTGACGCAATCGAGATGTAGTTCAAAAAGATATTCTGTATAAGGTTATAGATAGCATAAAGTGTGGAGTGTTTGACTCATGATCCGCAGGTCATGGGTTCGAGGCCCACACCTAGCATTTTTTTTTCTTTTAAACAACTTTAATTAAAATTTATTAATTACCACTAGGTAGTTTTGGTTTAACAGCAATGTATATTTAGTATATTTTAAAGAATTTTGTTTTTGTATTGGACTCGATTGGAACCGATTAAAGATTAGCGCTTGAAAAGCAAACGATTTCAAATAGGTTAGGACGGGATAGGTTTCCGATCAATTGACCAAGGTTAGGTTTTGTTTCGGTTTGGTTTAACCTCGGGTTTAACAACGATTTCAACCTCCCAAAACGAGGACAGGAAAGTTTTAATTTTAAAAATTTCGCAAATTTTAATTTAAAGTTGTTTGAAAAAAAAAAGAGTTTTATGTGAGAATCGAACTCATGGCCTTTGGATCTTCAGTCAAGCGTGCAACACCTTAAACTATCCATACATACACACAAATTTATTTAGAACTGCATCCCGACTACTTCAGTCGACTTCAGTAATGAAAAAAAAAAACAGTTTTTGAAAGATAAAAAAAAAGTTAAAAACTGGGTAGGTCCTGACCAGATCTTAATAGTGTAATTACAACGAGTTACAATTACTCAATATAGTTTAAACAGGACTCAACAGTACTCAACAGGACCCAACAGTACTCGAGAGGCCCAACAGTACTCGACAGGACTCAACTGTACCCGAACTGTACCTGACAGGACCCAACAGTACTCGACAGGACCCGACAGTACTCAACAGGACCCAACAGTACTCAACAGGACTCAACAGTACTCAACAGGACCCGACAGGACCCAACAGTACTCGACAGGACCCGACAGTACTCAACAGGACCCAACAGTACTCAACAGGACCAAACAGTACCCAACAGGACCCAACAGTACTCGACAGGACACAACAGTACTCGACAGTACACGACAGGACCCTACAGTACACGACAGGACTCAACAGGACCCGACAGGACCCAACAGTACTCGACAGTACTCGACAGTACACAACAGGACCCAACAGTACACGACAGTACTCAACAGTACACGACAGTACTCAACAGTACTCAACAGGACCCAACAGTACTCGACAGTACTCGACAGTACACGACAGGACCCAACAGTACACGACAGTACTCAACAGGACCCAACAGTACTCGACAGTACTCGACAGTACTCGACAGTACACGACAGTACCCAACAGTACTCGACAGTACACGACAGGACCCAACAGTACACGACAGTACTCGACAGTACTCGACAGTACTCAACAGTACTCGACAGGACCCAACAGTACTCGACAGTACACGACAGGACCCAACAGTACACGACAATACTCAACAGGACCCAACAGTACTCGACAGTACACGACAGTATACGACAGTACTCAACAGGACCCAACAGTACACGACAGTACTCAACAGTACACGACAGTACTCAACAGTACTCAACAGGACCCAACAGTACTCGACAGTACTCGACAGTACACGACAGGACCCAACAGTACACGACAGTACTCAACAGCCCAACTAACATTTATAGTAGCGGCTACATGTTCTAAAGGCTTTGCTACTTTCTTATAGTAGAAATGTAGTGATCCCAACCAAAATTTGTTACTTTTTAGTTCTAACAACTATTTAGTATCAGGAAATAGTAGATGTTTCGTAAAAACGAGCCTCTAAACTACTTCATAGGATTGTTTCTTGATAGTCGATTCTGATAGTCTTCTCTACCACAATAGGACGTTGCTAAAGTTTTACTTTCTTTTTAGTCGTTATTTCGTAGTCGCCCTGACTTTTATATCCTACTTAATTACCACTAGAAAGTTAAGCTTCATTGGAGTCCCAAACAAGTGTATCCGACAACTACATTATAACTTTAATTTTTACCACAAAAGTTTGTGTCATCATAGTAACATCTGATGTAACAATGTAGACAAAATAACTTTTTGGATCAACTTTAAAGCCGCAACTACTTTCAAGTAACCTTTTCGACTATCAGGGAATATAGTTTGGGACGCCATGTTTTTATGTAAGAAAGAAAATTTAATATTTTTGTTGTCGTTTTATGAGCTCATATTAAAGAGCCATACTATTTTATAAACAAATTAGTTGAAGCTTACCAAAAATGCTCTTCTTAAGCACCATTTGTTGGAGTTAACTGTCGATTATGAAAACATAACCTCCAAAATCACAACACAAAAATTCCATCAGCTACCAGAAAACGGCTCAATTTTACGGGCGCACCGGTTTTTTGCAATATATATAATGCATGTTATACAAAAAACTTTGCGTCGCACTCGAATTTTGATCCTCTGCTCGTAAATTCTCACACTTTTGGATAACATAGTTCATATTATAACCAGAACCAAACAAAAAAACTAAGCGAGTCTGTTTACTGTTGTGTCCACCATATTGTGTAACAATTCTACCAAAAAGAAACGATTATATTATTTGCAACTACATCGCAACTTTTATGCCATTACGGAAAAAAAACAGCCTCTACGACGTAGTAGATACCTGGCTACGACGTAGTAGTGTAGTTGTTACTACAGTGACTTTAAACACTTGGCCAAGTAGTTATAACCAGAAATTGGTTCCCCACTTAGGGAATTATAACGTCGCTGTATTGTATACTGAGACGTAGCGAGAGTACGTTGCGGTTACTTTTAAGAAATTCTTTCTAGTTGGGGTCCCAACAAACATTTAAAGTTGTAACGACGAAACGCCAACTAGAAAGAATTTCTTAAAAGTAACCGCAACGTACTCCCGCTACGTCTCAGTATACCATACAGCGACGTTATAATTCCCTAAGTGGGGAACCAATTTCTGGTTGTAACTACTAGGCCAAGTGTTTAAAGTCACTGTAGTAACAACTACACTACTACGTCGTAGCCAGGTATCTACTACGTCGAAGAGGCTGTTTTTTTCCGTAATGGCATCAAAGTTGCGATGTAGTTGCAAATAATATAATCGTTTCTTTTTGGTAGAATTGTAACACAATATGGTGGACACAACAGTAAACAGACTCGCTTAGTTTTTTTGTTTGGTTATGGTTATAATATGAACTATGTTATCCAAAAGTGTGAGAATTTACGAGCAGAGGATCAAAATTCGAGTGCGACGCAAAGTTTTTTGTATAACATGCATTATATATATTGCAAAAAACCGGTGCGCCCGTAAAATTGAGCCGTTTTCTGATAGCTGATGGAATTTTTGTGTTGTGATTTTGGAGGTTATGTTTTCATAATCGACAGTTAACTCCAACAAATGGTGCTTAAGAAGAGCATTTTTGGTAAGCTTCAACTAATTTGTTTATAAAATAGTATGGCTCTTTAATATGAGCTCATAAAACGACAACAAAAATATTAAATTTTCTTTCTTACATAAAAACATGGCGTCCCAAACTATATTCCCTGATAGTCGAAAAGGTTACTTGAAAGTAGTTGCGGCTTTAAAGTTGATCCAAAAAGTTATTTTGTCTACATTGTTACATCAGATGTTACTATGATGACACAAACTTTTGTGGTAAAAATTAAAGTTATAATGTAGTTGTCGGATACACTTGTTTGGGACTCCAATGAAGCTTAACTTTCTAGTGGTAATTAAGTAGGATATAAAAGTCAGGGCGACTACGAAATAACGACTAAAAAGAAAGTAAAACTTTAGCAACGTCCTATTGTGGTAGAGAAGACTATCAGAATCGACTATCAAGAAACAATCCTATGAAGTAGTTTAGAGGGTCGTTTTTACGAAACATCTACTATTTCCTGATACTAAATAGTTGTTAGAACTAAAAAGTAACAAATTTTGGTTGGGATCACCACATTTCTACTATACGAAAGTAGCAAAGCCTTTAGAACATGTAGCCGCTACTATAAATGTTAGTTGGGGTTTCGTCGTTACAACTTTAATTGTTTGTTGGGAGGACCCAACAGTACTCGACAGTACTCGACAGTACTCGACAGTACACAACAGTACTCGACAGTACACGACAGGACCCAACAGTACCCAACAGTACTCGACAGTACACGACAGTACTCAACAGTACTCGACAGGACCCAACAGTACACGACAGGACCCAACAGTACATGACAGTACTCAACAGGACCCAACAGTACTCGACAGTACACGACAGTACACGACAGTACTCAACAGGACCCAACAGTACTCGACAGTACACGACAGGACCCAACAGTACACGACAGTACTCGACAGGACCCAACAGTACTCGACAGTACACGACAGTACTCAACAGTACTCGACAGGACCCAACAGTACTCGACAGTACACGACAGGACCCAACAGTACACGACAGTACTCAACAGGACCCAACAGTACTCGACAGTACACGACAGTACTCAACAGGACCCAACAGTACTCGACAGTACACGACAGGACCCAACAGTACACGACAGTACTCAACAGGACCCGACAGGACCCAACAGTACACGACAGTACTCGACAGGACCCAACAGTACACGACAGTACCTGACAGGACCCAACAGGACTGAATTATTTTGGTTCATACGAGGGTTCATATCATTCATTCATAAAAATATAAAAATAAACGGACTTTTTTTGTCCATACCAATAAAAATTTATTTTTGATAAAAGTCTCGATAAAAGTTCAATAAAAGAGGGACGAACGAGGGGACGAAGAGGGATCAATTCCCTCGCAAAATACTCGATAAAGTATTTTCAACTCGGTATTCAAAGGATTTTTTAGGGACACAAAGAAGTGCAAAGAAGACAAAAATACGCAAAAATATTTTACAATACCCTCGGTAATTGCACTATTAGCGAGACTATTAGTCTATGCTTCAGTTTAGATCTTGTAATGACCTACCCAGATTTTTATTTGTTTTTATATTCCAGATTGGATTATTTTTAAATATTACTGACGAAATCGAGATATAGTTCAAAAAGATATTCTAGTTTAGGATATAGATAGCATAAAGTGTGGAGTGTTTGACTCATGATCCGCAGGTCGTGGGTTCGAGGCCCACACTTTCCATTTTTTTTTCTTTTAAACAACTTTAATTAAAATTTATTAATTACTACTAGGTAGTTTTGGTTTAACAGCAGTGTATATTTAGTATATTTTAAAGAATTTTGTTTTTGTATTGGAACCGATTAAAGATTAGCGCTTGAAAAGCAAACGATTTCAAATAGGTTAGGATAGGTTTCCGATCAATTGACCAAGGTTAGGTTTGGTTTCGGTTTGGTTTAACCGGGTTTAACAACGATTTCAACCTCCTAAAACGAGGACAGAAAAGTTTTAATTTTAAAAATTTCGCCTTTTATCTAATATTCTCATTTTGAAATTCCCCCAGAGACAGTTTTACATTGGGATCGTTTCGAGGATCGTTTGCTTTTCAACGCCTGCTGATTAAAGTGTATCCACCGTTGCCAATTTTTGTATAATTTTCATTTTTTGTTTTATTAATGTTTTTTAATTTTAATAAACAAAAGTTAAAAAAGTTCAATGGAGGCATTTTGGGTCAGTTAAAATAACAAAAAAATTTGATAGTTGTTATATCGTTATTTTTAATACGAATAAGGTTAATTCTAATGCAAATAAAGTGCAGAGAGATTTTGAGACACTGTATAAATATTCATGACCATCACGTAAGCAACCCGTATTAATTAGTCATTAGCAAATTTTAATTTAAAGTTGTTTGAAAAAAAAAGTTTTATGTGAGAATCGAACTCATGGCCTTTGGATCTTCAGTCGAGCGTGCAACACCTTATACTATCCATACATACACACAAATTTATTTAGAACTGCATCCCGACTACTTCAGTAATATTATGAAAAAAAAAACAGTTTTTGAAAGATAAAAAAAAAGTTAAAAACTGGGTAGGTCCTTACCAGATCTTAATATAGTGTAATTACAATTACTCAATATAGTTTAAAAAAAATCATAATTTCCACCCAAGTCGATTTTCGCGATTTTCGCTCCTCCAGCTTTGCACCCCACAGACCGCCACTAAACGATCCCAATGTAAAACTGTCTCTGCGGGAATTTCAAAATGAGAATATTAGATAACAGGCGAAATTTTTAAAATTAAAACCTCGAACTTTCATGTCCTCGTTTTGGGAGGTTGAAATCGTTGTTAAACCAAACCGAAACAAAACCTAACCTTGGTCAATTGATCGGAAACCTATCCCGTCCTAACCTATTTGAAATCGTTTGCTTTTCAAGCGCTAATCTTTAATCGGTTCCAATCGAGTCCAATACAAAAACAAAATTCTTTAAAATATACTAAATATACATTGCTGTTAAACCAAAACTACCTAGTAGTAATTAATAAATTTTAATTAAAGTTGTTTAAAAGAAAAAAAACGCTAGGTGTGGGCCTCGAACCCATGACCTGCGGATCATGAGTCAAACACTCCACACTTTATGCTATCTAAAACCTTATATAGAATATCTTTTTGAACTACATCTCGATTGCGTCAGTAATATTTAAAAATACAGTCGAACCTCTATAACTCGAACTCAAAGGGACAACCAAAACAGTTCGAGTTATGGAGAGTTCGAGTTAAAGAAAATCGAATTAAAGAGGTTAAAATACATACAAGAATTGCAGGGACCATTTAAAAGGTTCGAGTTATAGAGAGGTTCGAGTTATAGAGGTTCGAGTTAGAGAGGTTCGACCTCGGGTTCGACTGTAATCCAATCTGGAATATAAAAACAAATAAAAATCTGGGTAGGTCATTACAAGATCTAAACTGAAGCATAGACTAATAGTCTCGCTAATAGTGCAATTACCGAGGGTATTGTAAAATATTTTTGCGTATTTTTGTCTTCTTTGCACTTCTTTGTGTCCCTAAAAAATACTTTGAATACCGAGTTGAATATACTTTATCGAGTATTTTGCGAGGGAATTGATCCCTCTTCGTCCCTCTTTTATTGAACTTTTATCAAAAATAAATTTTATTGGTATGGACAAAAAACGAGACAAAAAAAGTCCGTTTATTTTTATATTTTTATGAATGAATGATATGAACCCAAATAATTCAGTCCTGTTGGGTCCTGTCAGGTACTGTCGTGGTCCTGTTGGGTCCTGTCGTGTACTGTTGGGTCCTATCGGGTCCTGTTGAGTACTGTCGTGTACTGTTGGGTCCTGTCGTGTACTGTCGAGTACTGTTGGGTCCTGTTGAGTACTGTCGTGTACTGTTGGGTCCTGTCGTGTACTGTTGGGTACTGTCGAGTACTGTTGGGTCCTGTTGTGTACTGTTGGGTCCTGTTGAGTACTGTTGGGTACTGTCGCGTACTGTCGTGTACTGTCGAGTACTGTTGGGTCCTGTCGAGTACTGTTGAGTACTGTCGAGTACTGTTGGGTCCTGTCGAGTACTGTTGAGTACTGTCGTGTACTGTTGGGTCCTGTCGTGTACTGTCGAGTACTGTTGGGTCCTGTCGAGTACTGTCGTGTACTGTCGAGTACTGTTGGGTCCTGTCGAGTACTGTCGAGTACTGTTGGGTCCTGTCGAGTACTGTTGAGTACTGTCGTGTACTGTTGGATCCTGTCGTGTACTGTCGAGTACTGTTGGGTCCTGTTGAGTACTGTCGTGTACTGTTGAGTACTGTCGTGTACTGTTGGGTCCTGTCGTGTACTGTCGAGTACTGTTGGGTCCTGTTGGGTCCTGTCGGGTCCTGTTGAGTACTGTTGGGTCCTGTTGGGTACTGTTGGGTCCTGTCGAGTACTGTTGGGTCCTGTCGGGTCCTGTTGAGTACTGTTGGGTCCTGTTGAGTACTGTCGGGTCCTGTCGAGTACTGTTGGGTCCTCGGTTGGGTCCTGTCCGGTCCTGTCAGGTACTGTTGAGTCCTGTCGAGTACTGTTGGGCCGTTGGGCCTGTCGAGTACTGTTGGGACCTGGTGAGTCCTGTCGTGTACTGTTGAGTCCTGTTGGGTCCTGTCAAGTACTGTCGCGTCCTGTTGGGTCCTGTCAAGTACTGTCGTGTCCTGTTGGGTCCTGTAGAGTACTGTTAAGTACTGTCGTGTTCTGTATGGAAAAAATTATAAAATTTTAATAATTAGAGACATCTCCTCGTACATCTCCGAGGACATCTCGCATAAAAAGGTAAAAACGAAAAAGGTCGTTTTGGTGCAAAAGCAGTGGCGAGTGGCCTCGCGAGTGGCGGTCTGTGGGGTGCAAAGCTGGAGGAGCGAAAATCGCTCGGATAATCGACTTGAAGGTGGAAATTATGATTTTATTTCTCGTTTTATTTAAACCTCGATTTAAACTCGAGTTTAAACTATATTGAGTAATTGTCGAGGTAATTGTAATTACACTATTAAGATCTGGTAAGGACCTACCCCTCGACCTACCCAGTTTTTAACTTTTTTTTTCTTTCAAAAACTTTTTTTGTCATAATATTACTGAAGTAGGGATGCAGTTCTAAATAAATTTGTGTATATGTATGGATAGTATAAGCTGTTGCACGCTCGACTGATGATCCAAAGGCCATGAGTTCGATTCTCTTATAAAACTTTTTTTTTTCAAACAACTTTAAGTTAAAATTTCGTAAAATTTGCTAATGACTAATTAATACGGGTTGCTTACGTGATGGTCATGAATATTTATACAGTGTCTTAAAATCTCTCTGCACTTTATTTGCATTAGAATTAACCTTATTCGTATTAAAAATAACGATATAACAACTATCAAATTCTCGATCAAATTTTTAACTTTTGTTTATTAAAATTAAAAAACATATTAATAAAACAAAAAATGGAAATTATACAAAAATTGGCAACGGTGGATACACTTTAATCAGCAGGCGTTGAAAAGCAAACGACCCGAAACGATCCCAATGTAAAACTGTCTCTGCGGGAATTTCAAAATGAGAATATTAGATAACAGGCGAAATTTTTAAAATTAAAACCTCGAACTTTCCTGTCCTCGTTTTGGGAGGTTGAAATCGTTGTTAAACCAAACCGAAACCAAACCTAACCTAGGTCAATTGATCGGAAACCTATCCCGTCCTAACCTATTTGAAATCGTTTGCTTTTCAAGCGCTAATCTTTAATCGGTTCCAATCGAGTCCAATACAAAAACAAAATTCTTTAAAATATACTAAATATACATTGCTGTTAAACCAAAACTACCTAGTGGTAATTAATAAATTTTAATTAAAGTTGTTTAAAAGAAAAAAAAATGCTAGGTGTGGGCCTCGAACCCATGACCTGCGGATCATGAGTCAAACACTCCACACTCTATGCTATCTATAACCTTTTATAGAATATCTTATTGAACTACATCTCGATTGCGTCAGTAATATTTAAAAATAATCCAATCTGGAATATATAAACAAATAAAAATCTGGGTAGGTCATTACAAGATCTACACTGAAGCATAGACTAATAGTCTCGCTAATAGTGCAATTACCGAGGGTATTGTAAAATATTTTTGCGTATTTTTGTCTTCTTTGCACTTCTTTGTGTCCCTAAAAAATACTTTGAATACCGAGTTGAATATACTTTATCGAGTATTTTGCGAGGGAATTGATCCCTCTTCGTCCCTCTTTTATTGAACTTTTATCAAAAATAAATTTTATTGGTATGGACAAAAAACGAGACAAAAAAAGTCCGTTTATTTTTATATTTTTATGAATGAATGATATGAACCAAAATAATTCAGTCCTGTTGGGTCCTGTCAGGTACTGTCGTGGTCCTGTTGAGTCCTGTCGTGTACTGTTGGGTCCTGTCGGGTCCTGTTGAGTACTGTCGTGTACTGTCGAGTACTGTTGGGTCCTGTCGAGTACTGTTGAGTACTGTCGAGTACTGTTGGGTCCTGTCGAGTACTGTTGAGTACTGTCGTGTACTGTTGGGTCCTGTCGTGTACTGTCGAGTACTGTTGGGTCCTGTCGAGTACTGTCGTGTACTGTCGAGTACTGTTGGGTCCTGTCGGGTCCTGTTGAGTACTGTCGTGTACTGTTGGGTCCTGTCGTGTACTGTCGAGTACTGTTGGGTCCTGTTGAGTACTGTCGTGTACTGTTGGGTCCTGTCGTGTACTGTCGAATACTGTTGGGTACTGTCGTGTACTGTCGAGTACTGTTGGGTCCTGTCGTGTACTGTTGGGTCCTGTTGAGTACTGTTGGGTACTGTCGTGTACTGTCGAGTACTGTTGGGTCCTGTTGAGTACTGTTGGGTACTGTCGTGTACTGTCGAGTACTGTTGGGTCCTGTCGAGTACTGTTGAGTACTGTCGTGTACTGTTGGGTCCTGTTGAGTACTGTTGGGTACTGTCGAGTACTGTTGGGTCCTGTTGAGTACTGTCGTGTACTGTTGGGTCCTGTCGTGTACTGTCGAGTACTGTTGGGTCTTGTCGTGTACTGTTGGCTCCTGTTGAGTACTGTTGGGTACTGTCGTGTACTGTCGAGTACTGTTGGGTCCTGTTGAGTACTGTTGGGTACTGTCGTGTACTGTCGAGTACTGTTGGGTCCTGTCGAGTACTGTTGAGTACTGTCGAGTACTGTTGGGTCCTGTTGAGTACTGTTGGGTACTGTCGTGTACTTTCGAGTACTGTCGTGTACTGTTGGGTCCTGTTGAGTACTGTCGTGTACTGTTGGGTCCTGTCGTGTACTGTTGGGTCCTGTTGAGTACTGTTGGGTACTGTCGAGTACTGTTGGGTCCTGTCGAGTACTGTCGTGTACTGTTGAGTACTGTTGGGTACTGTCGTGTACTGTCGAGTACTGTTGGGTCCTGTCGAGTACTGTTGAGTACTGTCGTGTACTGTCGAGTACTGTTGGGTCCTGTAGAGTACTGTTGAGTACTGTCGTGTCCTGTTGGGTCCTGTAGATTACTGTTAAGTACTGTCGTGTTCTGTTGGGTCCTGTCAAGTACTGTCGTGTCCTGTTGGGTCCTGTCGAGGGTCCTGTAGAGTACTGTTAAGTACTGTCGTGTTCTGTATGGAAAAAATTATAAAATTTTAATAATTAGAGACATAAAAAGGTCGTTTTGGTGCAAAAGCAGTGGCGGTCTGTGGGGTGCAAAGCTGGAGGAGCGAAAATCGACTTGAAAGTGGAAATTATGATTTTATTTAAACTATATTGAGTAATTGTAATTACACTATTAAGATCTGGTAAGGACCTACCCAGTTTTTAACTTTTTTTTTTATCTTTCAAAAACTGTTTTTTTTTTTCATAATATTACTGAAGTAGGGATGCAGTTCTAAATAAATTTCTATGTATGTATGGATAGTATAAGGTGTTGCACGCTCGACTGCAGATCCAAAGGCCATGAGTTCGATTCTCACATAAAACTTTTTTTTTTCAAACAACTTTAAATTAAAATTTGCTAATGACTAATTAATACAGGTTGCTTACGTGATGGTCATGAATATTTATACAGTGTCTCAAAATCTCTCTGCACTTTATTTGCATTAGAATTAACCTTATTCGTATTAAAAATAAAATAACGATATAACAATTATCAAATTTTTTTGTTATTTTAACTGACCCAAAATGCCTCCATTGATCTTTTTTAACTTTTGTTTATTAAAATTAAAAAACATATTAATAAAACAAAAAATGGAAATTATTCAAATATTGGCAACGGTGGATACACTTTAATCAGCAGTCGATCAGCAGGCGTTGAAAAGCAAACGATCCCAATGTAAAACCTCGTGTAAAACTGTCTCTGCGGGAATTTCAAAATGAGAATATTAGATAAAAGTCGGATAAAAGGCGAAATTTTTAAAATTAAAACTTTCCTGTCCCCGTTTTGGGAGGTTGAAATCGTTGTTAAACCCGAGGTTAAACCAAACCGAAACAAAACCTAACCTTGGTCAATTGATCGGAAACCTATCCCGTCCTAACCTATTTGAAATCGTTTGCTTTTCAAGCGCTAATCTTTAATCGGTTCCAATCGAGTCCAATACAAAAACAAAATTCTTTAAAATATACTAAATATACATTGCTGTTAAACCAAAACTACCTAGTGGTAATTAATAAATTTTAATTAAAGTTGTTTAAAAGAAAAAAAAATGCTAGGTGTGGGCCTCGAACCCATGACCTGCGGATCATGAGTCAAACACTCCACACTTTATGCTATCTATAAACTTATATAGAATATCTTTTTGAGCTACATCTCGATTGCGTCAGTAATATTTAAAAAATCCAATCTGGAATATAAAAACAAATAAAAATCTGGGTAGGTCATTACAAGATCTAAACTGAAGCATAGACTAATAGTGCAATTACCGAGGGTATTGTAAAATATTTTTGCGTATTTTTGTCTTCTTTGCACTTCTTTGTGTCCCTAAAAAATGAATACCGAGTTGAATATACTTTATCGAGTATTTTGCGAGGGAATTGATCCCTCTTCGTCCCTCTTTTATTGAACTTTTATCAAAAATAAATTTTTATTGGTATGGACAAAAAACGAGACAAAAAAAGTCCGTTTATTTTTATATTTTTATGAATGAATGATATGAACCAAAATAATTCAGTCCTGTTGGGTCCTGTCAGGTACTGTCGTGGTCCTGTTGGGTCCTGTCGTGTACTGTTGGGTCCTGTCGGGTCCTGTTGAGTACTGTCGTGTCCTGTTGGGTCCTGTAGATTACTGTTAAGTACTGTCGTGTTCTGTTGGGTCCTGTCAAGTACTGTCGTGTCCTGTTGGGTCCTGTCGAAGGTCCTGTAGAGTACTGTTAAGTACTGTCGTGTTCTGTATGGAAAAAATTATAAAATTTTAATAATTAGAGACATAAAAAGGTCGTTTTGGTCGAGGTTTTGGTGCAAAAGCAGTGGCGGGATCGAGGGCGGGATCGTTTGCTTTTCAACGCCTGCTGATTAAAGTGTATCCACCGTTGCCAATTTTTGTATAATTTCCATTTTTTGTTTTATTAATATGTTTTTTAATTTTAATAAACAAAAGTTAAAAATTTGATCGAGAATCTGATAGTTGTTATATCGTTATTTTTAATACGAATTAGGTTAATTCTAATGCAAATAAAGTGCAGAGAGATTTTGAGACACTGTATAAATATTCATGACCATCACGTAAGCAACCCGTATTAATTAGTCATTAGCAAATTTTAATTTAAAGTTGTTTGAAAAAATAAGTTTTATGTGAGAATCGAACTCATGGCCTTTGGATCATCAGTCGAGCGTGCAACAGCTTATACTATCCATACATACACACAAATTTATTTAGAACTGCATCCCTACTTCAGTAATATTATGAAAAAAAAAACAGTTTTTGAAAGAAAAAAAAAGTTAAAAACTGGGTAGGTCCTTACCAGATCTTAATTGTGTAATTACAATTACTCAATATAGTTTAAATAAAATCATAATTTCCACCTTCAAGTCGATTTTCGCTCCTCCAGCTTTGCACCCCACAGACCGCCACTGCTTTTGCACCAAAACGACCTTTTTATGTCTCTAATTATTAAAATTTTATAATTTTTTCCATACAGAACACGACAGTACTTAACAGTACTCTACAGGACCCAACAGGACACGACAGTACTTGACAGGACCCAAAAGAACACGACAGTACTTAACAGTAATCTACAGGACCCAACAGGATACGACAGTACTTGACAGGACCCAACAGTACTCGACAGGACCCAACAGTACTCGACAGTACACGACAGTACACGACAGTACCCAACAGGACCCAACAGTATTCGACAGTACACGACAGGACCCCACAGTACACGACAGTACTCGACAGGACCCAACAGTACTCGACAGTACACGACAGGACCCAACAGTACACGACAGTACTCAACAGGACCCGACAGTACTCGACAGTACACGACAGGACCCAACAGTACACGACAGTACTCGACAGTACACGACAGGACCCAACAGTACACGACAGTACTCAACAGTACTCGACAGGACCCAACAGTACTCGACAGTACACGACAGGACCCAACAGTACACGACAGTACTCAACAGGACCCAACAGTACTCGACAGTACACGACAGGACCCAACAGTACACGACAGTACTCGACAGGACCCAACAGTACTCGACAGTACACGACAGTACTCAACAGTACTCGACAGGACCCAACAGTACTCAAGTCCTGTTGGACGCTGTACAAAATTTTAGGGTGCCGATGACCCCTCGAGATTTGCCGACTTTGGCTGGCCACCCCGGTCGCCGGATTTAACGGCTCCTGACTTTTTTCTCTGGGGATATTTGAAAGAGCGAGTATTTGCTAATCGACCCCGAACTCTTCGAGATCTGAAGGACAATATTCTCCGAGAAATTCGTAGACTAGAAATATGTACTTTATTGTGCCAAAAAATTTTTGTTCATATTTTGTTTAATAAAAAAAATATTGAAAATTTTAATGGTAAACTTACTTATGGCTCACCCTATATATTTTTATTAACAAAAATACACTGTATGTAGTTCGGTTTCGTCATACGTACATTACATTCCTATACTATATTTATATAAACCTTTCGAACGTCCCACTTGTTGACTTTATATTATATATATATATATATATATATATATATATATATATATATATATATATATATATACAGGGTGTCCCAGAACTAATGGTACATGGTTAAACTGTAGATTCCTTGGGTCAAAATATTACGATTTAGCCATACTTACCTTAGTCCAAAAGTTCGTATTAACCGAGATACAGGGTGTTAAACTTTATTTTTTCAATTCGATTTTCCTTAATAACTTTTTTACTAATTAATATTTTTGCAAAAACTAACCAGCATGTAAGTTTTTTTTAAAATGGCAAGAGGATTCCGTTGAAAATTTTGATGTACAATGTACAGGGTGGTCCTTGGACCACCACCATTGCATAAAAATCAGTGTATTCTTCTTTGCCTCGGTATATACCAGTTTTTATGTAAAATAATTGTTTTCCAGTCCTTTTTATGTAAAAAAGTGATACTGTTTTAAAGTCGCTCAAAGCAATGGTTTTTGAGATTTTTGCATTTAAAGTTTTTATTGCATGTGAGTGATATGCCTAATTTATGTATGATACTTTCTTCAATTCTTTCTAGTAATTAATATTTTTGCAAAAACTAACCACCATGTAGGTTTTTCTGAAATTTGCAAGACGATTCCGTTGAAAAATTTGATGTACAATGTACAGGGTGTTCTTTGGACCACTTCCATTGCATCAAAATCATCAGTGTGCCTCGGTGTACATTTAAGCAGGTTTTGAAAAAGAATATTATTTTAATTATTAAATAATTTTACTAACAGTTATGTAGTTTTAAGAAAGTTTGACAGAATAGACGCTGACAGCAACTTTATTGGATTCTATTATTCAAAGCCTACTAAAAAAAACAATTTTAAGTTTGATTTACTATTTGTCAATTTTAAAATTTTAACTTAGTTGCTGAGAGCAATTAATAAATAATAAAATATTAATTTCATTAATAAATTAAAATTTTCTTTCAAAACAATAAAAAAATACTTGCATTAATAGACTATACGTACCTACCATTTTTAAAAAAACTAAGAGGAAGAGGTTTTTGTTCCTCATTAAAAACATAGCCCTCCACAGTTGCAATAATTGTTTTCCTACTTGCGTGCGTAAAAGTGCACTTTTACGCACGCATTTGCGTGCGGAAAGTTGAACTTTCCGCACGCCGTGCGTAAAAAATACTTTTACGCACGCTTTGCATATTAAAGTAAATTTAGACTTTTTTTTGTTTTATATTTTTATTTGTAACGGAAACAGTGAAAAAAAACTAAAAACTACTCGAAAAATTAAAAAAGTTTAACGCATAATGTGAAAATTAAACGTGCAATGCGTCGCATTTTGTAATGTTAATGCTGACGCCGCCACTTTTGTTAGGTTTTCAGATTGTATCGATGTATTAGTCGTCGTCATTGATGGAAACACTGTCGTTGCTTCTGCATTCGTGCTTCTTTGCACTGATGTGGATCGAAGTGCTATGGTGGATGGTAGTTCTGAGGTGGAGGGTAGTACTGAGGTGGATGGTTGGCGTTCTCCTGTCTCCTGATTTGTGTCACTTTTTTTCTGCAAAATTTGCGTTGCAATTTTTTTCTTGTTTTCCTCGGATTCTTCCACATAGGATTCGGCTACTGACGCACTCTTCCACCCACCATGTCGCTTCAAATTGGTTATATTTGCTCCGGCATTTGCCAACATTGTGGCAGAAGATCGTCGGAAACAATGGCCCGTATAAGTTTCCGGATTTGGCAGCTTAAGAAACCCGGCGATGTTACCGGGGATCTTGCCAAATGTGTTTATACCAACGACTTGCTTCGAGCATTTACCGGTATGGTAGGAAACAAAGAACCGTTGGTGCGGTGTGTCAGGTGGTCGCAAATTTTTGTATTTTTTGTAGATGTTGATATAGCTTATATCGTCTTTGTTGGGATCGCAGACCACAAAACTCCTTGAAGTATGGTTCTTAGTGTTTGAAATTGTTACCACCAGGATGTCGCCTTTCTCTTTGATGTCGGATACTTGTAAATTCGCTAACTCCGCTCTTCGGCAGGCTCCTGCAATGCCGAATATTGTGGCCACCTTGTTCATTAAATAAATCTCATCGGGAGCGTCTTTCAAAAATTTATCGGTCTCATTTTTTTGCAGTACTTGAGACTTTTTTGGTTTAAAACCGACATTTTTTCGTTTGATAAATGATATTAAGTTATAATATCGCCCAATATCTATATTTTTTCGTAGTCTTATACACATTTTAAGCATTGAAAATTTTGACCATAACGTGCTAGGCACGAAACTCTTTGACAAATAAGAAAAATAGGCCAAAAATACCTCTTCTTTTAGCGATGAAGTGTTCTTTGCTTTTAACCAATCTTCAAAAGCGTGGTACTCTTTTTCGTATCTCGGACGGGACTTTTCTGGAACTAATTCCTCCCTCGCCGATGCTGCGTCATTCAAAATACTGTCTGGAAGTTCAATATCGCTGTCGTCGAAATCCATTTTAAAGAAAACTTTGTAGATAAACCGAAAATAACGCTGAAATGACACTTGCTGCAATGTTTGTATTTTTAATCCCATAGTAACAACAATAACACAATCCGAAAAAATAGCTTGTCACTAATTAATGTCAAAATGACACCAAAATAATAGAGTGCCTGAATATCAATTTGGAATTATTTTACAAAATTTTTAAAAAAGGTAGCGTGCGTAAAATTTTTTTTATGCACGCTACCTTTTTTGGTGATTTTATGAAAGCAAATAAAAATAAAATAATTATAGTAATGAACTTGAATTTTAAAACTAAAACGAAACCATAATTTGTCAATAAAAATACAAAATACATTATGTAGGAAGAAGTTTTTTACGCAAGTAGGAAAAATATTGTACCTAACACGCGCGGAAAGTGTCTTTTCCGCCCTTAACGGCCTTTCCGAACTCCGCTTCGCGTCGTTCGTGTAACTGCCGTTCGTGCGGAAAAGGGTCACTTTCCGCACTTGTTAGGTAAATAACTATTTAACACACTTATGATAATTCAAGAACCTCCCTGTATATTTTTTAACTTAATATTCTTAAGAAAACATCCAATCTAAGAATGCTATAAAAAAGTATTGATTATAGCTAATATGTATGAAGTAGGTAAGAATTTAATCAAAAATCTTTTACGCATACAATAACAACTTCTAATTCAAATATCTTGAAAACCTTTGATCTAAGCGACATCTAAACGCTATAACTTTTTACTTAAAAAAATTTATGTTTTTAATAGAATCTTTTATACAACGAGGAACAAAAAGTTAGGCCTATTTTAATGTAACGATACCGACCTGGAGACCACCCTGTATAATATTTTTTTTTACCAAAATTAAATCGTCCATGTCCAAAAACCACCAAACCCAATTTTTTGTGCAAAGTTATTAATTAGTAGAAAGAATTGAAGAAAGTATCATACATAAAGTAGGCATATCACTCACATGCAATAAAAACTTTTAATGCAAAAATCTCAAAAACCGTTGCTCTGAGCGACTTTAAAACAGTATAACTTTTTTAAAAACCATTATTTTACATAAAAACTTGTATACACTGAGGCACAAGAAAAATACACTGATTTTTATGCAATGGTAGTGGTCCAAGGAACACCCTATACATTGTACGTCAAATTTTTCAACGGAATCGTCTTGCCAATTTTAAAAAAACTTACACGCTGGTTAGTTTTTGCAAAAATATTAATTAGTAAAAAAGTTATTAAAGAAAATCGAATTGAAAAAATGAAGTTAACACCCTGTATCTCGGTTAGTACGAACTTTTGGACTAAAGTAAGTATGGCTAAATCGTAATATTTTGACCCAGGGAATCTACAGTTTAACTATGTACCATTAGTTCTGGGACACCCTGTATATATATATATATATATATATATATATATATATATATATATATGCAACTGTGTATGCAATAACGGACAATAACTTACAATTCTTGTTTTAACACACTATATTTTTTAACTTAATATTTCTGAATAAAACATCCAATCTTAGAATGCTATAAAAAAGTTTTGAATATAGCTAATATGTATGAAGTAGGTAAGAATTTAATCACAAATCCTTTACGAATACAATAAAAACTTCTGATTCAAATATCTTGAAAACCGTTGCTCTAAGCGACATCTAAATGCTATAACTTTTTTACTTAAAAAAATAAAAAAATTAATGTTTTTAATAGAATCTTGTATACACCGAGGAACAAAAAATTTAGACCTATTTTTATGTAACGGTACCAACTTTAAGAACACCTTGTATATTTGAATTTTTTTTTAACCAAAATTAAATCGTCCATGCCTAAAAACTACCAAACCCAATATTTTGTGCAAAATTATTACTTAGTAGAAAGAATTGAAGAAAGTATCATACATAAAATAGGCATATCACTCACATGCAATAAAAACTTTAAATGCAAAAATCTCAAAAACCATTGCTCTGAGCGTATAACGTATAAAACAGTATAACGTTTTTACATAAAAAGGATGGAAAAACCATTATTTTACATAAAAACTGGTATACACCAAGGCACAAGAAAAATACACTGATTTTTATGCAAATGTAGTGGTCTAAGGAACACCCTGTACATTGTACGTCAAAATTTTCAACGGAATCGTCTTGCCCATTTGAAAAAAACTTACACGCTGGTAAGCTTTTGCAAAAATATTAATTAGTAAAGAAGTTATTAAAGAAAATCGAATTGAAAAAATAAAGTTTAACACCCTGTATCTCGGTTAATACGAACTTTTGTACTGAAGTAAGTATGGCTAAATTGTAATATTTTGAGTCAGGGAATATACAGTTTAACCATTTACCATTAGTTCTGGGACACCCTGTATATATATATATATATATATATATATATATATATATATATATATATATATATATATATATTTTAATTTAGTTGGTTTCTTGGGAATGTGGTCCATAAATTCAATAGCAACTTTTGGTTTAAATATTTATTGACGTTTCGGTCAGAGACCTTCTTCAGAACAGTCACTCGTTTATAAATACTCCTTACATTACATAGGTCAAAACAAACAAATTTAAAAAAAGCATATCGCAATTTACACGAAACATTCTTAAAAATTCAACAATGACACTCTAAGTGGAACTATACGACAGCGCCCTCTATAGTATCATTCTTTTTAATGTTTAAAAAACAAAACATTTATTAGCTTCATATATCTGAAATTCAACGTTAGAAATGAGATCTAGGAAAAAAATTATAAAAATAACCATATATTGATGGTATTATTTTAAATGTTAGTGAAATTATGGTTTTTTTAATTCTTCTTAAGAAATATATTTTTGGTAATGCTTTTACATGAAATTTTCGTTAGGATTTTCTACATGTTTTTTTAATGTCAAAAGTTGACTTAATTTTAACACAAATTTGTGTTAGAAATTTTTTTTTTCAACATTTATTTAACGTTTTTTACGATTTTGTGCTTAGTGGGAAATCGGTTAGTAAATAAGAAAGTCCGCCATTTTGGATCGGCCATTTTGATTTTTTTTAAGTTGGAGTAAAAAATTGTGTTAAATGACCTTAAAAGCAATGTAATATTTCAATTTTAAGACAAATATCAGTGAGTAAATAAGAAAATCCGCCATTTTGGATTAGCCATTTTTAATTTTTTATATGTTCCCACTATTTTTTAGTATATTCTTATAAAATAATATTTTTCAGACATACCAGTCGTTATTTTTTTTAGCTCACTTCATTTCTCTTTACACAAAAGTTAAAATTCGAAGAAAATAATGTTTTCGTTTCAGCTTCAAAAATCATCCGGTGACTTTGTTTACTTCCCAAGTCCTCAGTTCAACTTTGATACTAAACGATCACATTCAGTTTGACTTGTAGTTTAAGTTTTGTGTAATAAAAAATAAAGCGGGCAAAAAGAAATATCGACAAAGTCTAGAAAATTATATTTTATAAGGATGTACCAGAAAACAGTGGGAAAATTGCTTTAGTTTTCAAAAAATTCAAAAAATATTAGGAGTTCCGTTGTTCATATCATATCTAACTTTTGTTTACAAAAATCAGCTGGACCAACAGTGAAGTGAAAAATTCGATATATATATATATATATATATATATATATATATATATATATATATATATATATATATATAACATCCACACCGGTCTATTCTATCCACCGTGAGTGCTCCCCTCGTTTTCCCAATAAGATTAAACGAGTCGTTAAATACCGAGATGAATTCCATCAAAGGAGCATGCGACAAAATTAACGTCAAAATGTCTAATTTAAATTATTGGCGCGAATACCGGGATTGGCGCGAGATCGAAGAGCTTAACGTATAATAAAAAATTCAAGGTATAAAATAATGGTCAATTCTAATTTTTAGGTTTGATTTTATGTAGGTACCGGGTGGTTTTTTATAACCGGAATACTCAGCAACTTTATCATTGAAAATAAAGGGCTATAATAAATTGTAGATTTTTTTGGTTAATTATGACAACTTTAAAAGCCAACATAATTTTTTTCTATCCGTCACCATGTACAGGGTGTCCCAAATTCGAGGTTTTTGGGGGGTTTCGGGTATTTCTAGAGGGGCTAAAAAAACGTGATCCCCCTTTGCGACACTCAAATTTCAAAAGAAGCTTAAAGGTGAAAATCGCATTTTGATATAGCAAGCCGTTTTTAAACTACGGGGTGTTTTTAAAAAGTCTGCATTTTGGGAAGGGGTCTATAACTTGTTTATTTATTAATATTTTTTATTTCTGTGAAAACATTCTTAAGACACTTTTTTAAGAGGAATTTAACTGTTAAATTAAATTTCACTTGTCACTTTTAGTTTTTGAGATATTACATAAAATTATTATTTTTTTATTTTTACCACATATTTTAGTTTGCTTAATGGGTTTAAAATATTTTAATATTATAAAATTATAAAAATAAAAAAATAATAAAGATGTGATTACAAAATAAAAATAAAGAAAACAATAAAAAAAAATAAAAAATTGAAATATTGAGTGTGATACATCATTTTAAAGGAAATTTTAAGCTGATTTTAATAATCGAAAAAAAGAGAGTTATTCTGTAAGAAAAATAACAACTTTATGCCATATTTTAAAAACCAAAAGAGATAAATAAAAACCGTTTACATCTGTCAATTCTTCAAGAAAAGATCTATAAGAAAGCTATTTACACAAAAGCAAAATGCAGACAAAAACATTCCGTAGCTTAAAAACGGCTTGCTATATCTAAATGTGGTTTTCACCTTTAGGCTTCTCTTAAAATTTGAGCGTCGCAAAGGGGGCTCAGTTTTTTTCTATCTCCCCTAGAAATACCTGACACCACAAAAAAACAACGAATTTGGGACACCCTGTACAGGGTGTGACAATGAAGTCGATTTTTTGAGAGGGAACACCCTGTATATTTTTGCATTTTAAGATTCGTCTTTTTTGATTTAAAAAATATACAATATCTATGTGCTGCGATTAATATTTTTTTAGGTATATGCAGTATTTCTTCTATATGCATGTTATATTAAAAATATGCGTAGGCGTATTTACTTAATGCGTAGTTTCTAGAATAAGTTAAGACGTCGTACCATAATTGCACAATATTGCTATTGTTTTCAAGATCATATAAAAGTCATTTGATAAACATGTTTACTTCCATATTCTTCGGGAACCCACGCGAAGCTGTGTCAGCGCTCTTGTAACTTTAAGTAGGCTAGCAGGTAAACAACGTCTTTTAGGTTTGACTTAGCATCTAAACGGTTCACATCTAACTTTAAAGTTGTCTTATTTGTAAAAGTGACTAAATAAAATAAAGTTATTTTTTTAAAAAGAGTTTTGTTAAGCTCGCATCTAAAATTGGCGCAGTCGTGCGGATTTTTTGAACACGTCGTACTCTAAAGTCGCGTGGTGAAGTTCTAACTTCTTTACGAAAAATAAAGGACTTACGTGCTAAAAAAAGTGCTAAAAATCAAGAACATTGTATAAAAAAACTGGTCTCCAGTCTCCATTCGTGGATATACATCGTTCTTGAACAGAAGTGACTCGAAGAAAATAAAATAAGAAAAATACCAGTATAAACTGAACAAAGTAAACGAAACATTCAACACTGAAGACTTAAATTGTTGTGTGTGAGCAATGAGTTGAACCCAGCCTTTGGAAGTGGCTACGAATTTTCTATTGGAACTTCGTGAGACGCCCGGAATTGAACCCAGCTTCTGAGGGTTGCTGCGCAACAAAGTCCTTCAGCAGATTGAATCAAACAAGAAAAAAGAAGAAAGAAACAAATGAAGACAACACTTTCTATGTAAGCAACTTTATTATTATTTCCTTTAATTATTTTTATTTTTTGAACTTGCTGTCAACCTCCGTGTGTGTACACGTAAAACTATTCTTTAATTTTATAAATAATTAAGTTTCAATTTAAAACATCTTATTTTATATTTATTAAGTTTTAAAAATACTTTAAAAATGTCAAATCCAGATAATACTAATCAAAATCAAGCTCCAACAAGAACAACAACAATTGAACCTTATAAACTTTCCGAAATATTTTCGTTACTACCAGAATATGATGGTAACCCTATTATTCTTAATACTTTTATAATTGCGTGCGATCTGGCGTACCAAATGTGTGTTCCAACACAAAGATCATTTTTAATTGTCAGAATTAAAAATCAATTACGCGAAGAAGCCTCTAGATTAATTAACTCGCAAGACTTAGATACATGGGCACAAATTAAACGAATGCTTCTAGCCCATTACGCGGATCAAAGAGATTTGTCAGCTTTGACTCAAGATCTCCAAAAATTATTTCAATTACCAAACGAAAGTCCTTTAATTTTTATTTCAAGACTTCAAGTCCATATTGCTAAAATAAATGCTGCAATTAATAAACAAGACTTGAGAAACAAGCTCAAGGTACACTAATCGAAACAATGATTTTAAATACTTTATTAACAGGCTTAGATAAAGACTTAAGTTTAGTCCTAAGAGCAAGTAAACCTGCAACCTTTTTAGAAGCAGTTTCTTGTGTTAAATCTGAACTTCAATTTGAATATTTTCAAAAACAAAGACTTCATAAATTGCAATTTTCTCAAAAATTAAAACCTAGTCAACAAAAAATTTGTTCTTTTTGCAAAAGATCGGGACATTTAATACATGAGTGTAGAACAAAACAAAATAGTAAAACTATTCAAAATTACATACCAAACTTTAATCCGACTTTACCTTCCACGTCAAATTATAGACAAACTCAAACTTTCACCCCAAATTATAGACAAAATCAACCTTCCACGTCAAATTTTAAACAAAACCAACCTTCCACGTCAAACTATCGACCAAATCAATCACCAACATCTAACAACTATAGACCAAATAATCAAGGAAATTATTTTAGGTCCCAATCAAATAATAATCCTCACTCAAACAATAATCAAAGATCAAATTTTCAAAATAAACCTATGCATTTTATGGAAAATGTAGAAAATGAAACTCAAGATTTTGAAGATACTTATTATCAAAATCAAACTAATGATTTTTCTAATGATCAAAACCTTTATGATAATAATTTTGAACAATATGAAGATGTTTCTTTTGAACAAGAATATGAATCTAATGATGAACAAAATATAAATTTTCGAATACAAGCCTCGGAAATCGATCAAACATTAATAAATTTTTAAACTATGTCAATACAGAACGAACACGATCAAGCGAACCAAACTCGAAACAAATTCATGTAAAACATCAAATTTTAACTTTTTCAAGTAATCTTTATTATTTTACAGACATTACACAAAAATTTAAAATTTTAGTTGATACAGGTGCTAGTTGTTCTGTTTTTAAACCAAAAACATGTGAGCAATATTTACAAAGATTTCCTGAAAATGTAACTGTCAAAGGCATTTCAAATGAACCAATTTCAATTAACGAATCAGCTTTAATTCCTTTTACTTTGAAAGATCCTTTTAAAGTACTAGTTTGTGATCTTGACATAGGATTTGATGGACTAGTAGGATCAGATTTTTTAAAACATTATAATTGCATTATTGATTATCAAAATAATAAATTGATTACCAATTTTAAAACAGTTCCTTTATATAGAAATAACCCAGAACAAAAAGACTTTACTGTAAATAATGAACCAATAAAAAATATAATACAAATAGAAGGAAGAACAGAAAGAGCTTTTAAATTAAAAACAGATAAATTAACAAATACAGAAGTTATTTTACTAGCTCAACAAAAAGACAAATGTTACATTCCTAATTGCATTGTTAAAATAAATGAAAAAGGAGAATTTTGTACAACAATTATTAATGCCTATGCAACTACTAAAACGATAAATTTTGATAATTTTGAATTTGAAAATTTACCTAGCAACTCAAAAACAACTGAAGTATGTTTTAATCTAAAAGAAAATAAACTAATAATAAGAGAACATGAAATACCAAAACAATTAAGACTAGATCACTTAAATGATGAAGAAAAAGAAATCATAACATCACTTTGTCTAGATTTTTCGGATATATTTTACTTAGAGGGAGATAATTTAACTTTTACAAGCGAAATTAAACACTCCATTCACACCAAAGAAACCAAACCAATTTTTACAAAGTCCTATCGATATCCTCAAGTACATAAACAGGAAGTAAAAAGTCAAGTTTCAAAAATGTTAGAACATGGAATAATTCAACATTCTGTTTCTCCATGGTCTTCTTCAGTATGGGTAGTACCAAAGAAATTAGATGCTTCAGGGAAACAAAAGTGGGGAGTTGTAATTGATTACAGAAAGTTAAATGAAGTAACAATTGATGATAAATATCCTTTGCCAATGATATCAGATTTACTTGATCAATTAGGACATTGTGAATACTTTTCAACTTTAGATCTTGCATCAGGATTCTACCAAATTGAGGTAGATCCTAAAGATACTCAAAAAACAGCTTTTTCAGTTGAAAACGGTCATTATGAATACATTCGAATGCCGTTTGGACTTAAAAATGCTCCATCAACATTTCAAAGAGTTATGGACAATATTTTACTTGGTATCCAAAACGAAAGATGTTTGGTATACATGGACGATATTATTATTTATTCAAATACAATTAATGAACATGTCAAAAGACTAAAAGAAGTTTTTTCTAGATTAAGAAAAGCAAATTTAAAGATTCAACCAGATAAGTGCAAATTCCTACGAAAAGAGGTTGCATATCTAGGTCACATAATAACAGATAAAGGTGTAAAACCTAATCCAAATAAAATTTCAGCTTTGAAAAATTTTCCAGAACCCAAAAATCAAAGAGAAATTAAAGGTTTCCTAGGATTAGCAGGATATTATCGACGATTTATCCAAGATTTTGCCAAAATTTCTAAACTATTAACTAAATTATTACAAAAAGATCAACCATTTGTTTTTGACGCAACTGGTAAAGAATCTTTTGAAAAATTAAAAAATATTTTGACAACCAGTCCAATTTTGATTTATCCTAATTTTAATGAACCTTTTCTTTTAACAACTGATGCCAGTGGTTATTCAATAGGATCTGTGTTATCTCAAGGACCAATAGGAAAAGATTTGCCTATTGCATATGCCTCAAGAACTTTAAATAATACGGAACAAAAATATTCTGTCATTGAAAGAGAACTTTTAGCCATTGTATGGTCAGTCAAACATTTCAGACCATATTTATACGGAAGAAAATTTAAATTAATCACAGACCATCGTCCTTTAACTTGGTTATTCTCAATTAAAGATCCTGGAAGTCGTTTAGCCAGATGGAGATTAAAACTGGAAGAATATGATTATGAAATAATCTATAAACCAGGAAAAATTAACAAAAATGCAGATGCCTTTTCTAGAATAAGAATTGAAGAAAACATAAACAAAATATATCACTCAGTAATGTTTCAAAAGTAAATTAATGAAGAAAATATTAAAATTTTATATGGAAACTTATTTGATGCACCTCAAAATTTTTCATTAGCACATTGTGTATCAAAAGATTTAAAAATGAAAAAGGGAATTGCAAAAGAATTCAAAGAAAGATTTGATAATGTAGATTATTTAAAAGAACAAAATAAACAAATTGGTGAAATAGCAACTTTACAACTATCCAACAGAACTATTTACTATTTAGTTACAAAAGAATTATACTATCAAAAACCAACATATGATACAATTTATCAAATTTTGCAAAACCTAAAAAATATTCTTCTGCAAAATAACGAGAAATATTTAGCTATACCCAAAATAGCATGTGGTTTAGACTCACTCGATTGGAACGTTATATTGGCAATGATTAAATCAACCTTTCAATCAACTGATATACAAATAAATATTTATATTTTACCAGACAAAAGATCTGCTTTAATTAATGCCCTTACAGAGGATGAAAATTCCAATGAATCAGAAAATATAGTTGAAGATGAACTAGCCTTAATGTCTCCTCAAACTTTGGAAAATGAATTTAAGAGATTTCACAATTTATATCAAACAACATCGTTAATTGATTATTCAAAGATTAGATATACAAATGGTCAACTATTGGATAAAAAACACAAAATATTATAACCATTTTTCAACAAGATAACTTAAAAGAAAAACATCATAACATAATAAGTGACATATTAGATGAAGAGCTTAACTTTGATTTAAATAAAATTAATATTTGTTCTTCACAAACAGTTAATAAACGAAAGTATTTTATAATTCCAGTACCGTATGTTGAGGAAGAAGCCAATTTAACTCTTTTCAAAATTTTATGTAGATGTCAAAATGACATTGATATCTCCAAAACATACTATGTTGAAAATAATGTAGATTTACCAATTTTAGAAATGCTCTGTTTTGTCTTTGCTGAAAAAGATTTAAATTTAGTAATTTGTCAAGATATAGTTACTGAGCCAGTAGAAGATCAAAGACAAATAATAATTGAATAATGAAACAATCAGGAGAATTAAAGAAAAATATAATTGGAAAAATTTAACCAAAGATGTTGAAAAATTTATAAACCAATGTGAAATATGTCAAAGAAATAAAATTTTAAGAAAAAATTTGGACAATCCACTTGTGATTACTGAAACTCCAAAAACACCATTTGAAAGAATAAATCTAGATATTTTAGAAATTCCAGAAAGAAATTTGGTTTTAACAGTAAGAGACGAATTGACAAAATTCATTCAAGCTTATCCATTAAATGATAAAACTGCAAAATCAATTGTTAATACACTATTATTATTTTTTCAACATTATGGAACTCCTTTAAGAATCCATACGGATTTAGGTAGAGAATTTAATAATCAGCTTTTAAAAGACTTGTGTAAGATGTACGATATCAAACTAACTTTTTCAAGTACAGGACATCCACAATCAAATGGAAGTTTAGAAAGATTTCATGCAACATTATTAGAAATGTCCAGAGTTTGTAAAACAGAAAGTCCTGAAGAACATCCACTACAATTGTTACCATTTACTGTCATTTATTATAACAATTCAACATGTAAAACTCATGGATTTACACCGTACGAGTTAGTTTTTGGAGATACAGCAGCAAGACCTCCAGAAACTCTTTACAATGACGAAGAACTTATTTCCAAATATATCAGAGATTTAAATGCAAGGATTAAACATTATTATCGAATAGCTAGATCAAGAACAAAACTGTCAAAACAAAAAGCTAAAGAAAGATTCGATAAACACGTAACTCCAAATTATGAATTTAAAGTAGGCGATAGAGTTTTCGTGAAAGAAACTCAAATTACTGGAAAATTATCACCTAAATTTAATGGACCTTTTGAAGTTAGAGCAATTTCAAATAATTATGCAACTGTTTATAATCCAATAACTAAACAAACTTCAAAATATAATTTTGATCTTTTAAAACCTTGTCATAAACCCGATTCAGACTCTGATTCTGACTGAAACTTTTCCTTGTTTCAGATTACTCGTTTTCCTTATCGGATGGGGAAAAGGACAATACAAGATCGATGAAATAAATAATACCGTAGGTGTTTATTTTCATAAAGAACTTAGTATAAAGGTATCAAATGATAAATGGACCTTATTAGTTTATAAAGATATTAAAGCTTTGCAAGATGCTTTTATTAGTAATAATGTTATTTTAGATAGCTTACGCTTAACGCTTCATCAATCAACTGGAAATATTAAAATGATCCACTTAGATATAAGACCACACGTGTCACTTTTATTTCAAATTTCCAATGATATAACCAATAAATTTAATGAAATCTATTCAGACATGCCTTACACACCAAGACGTAAAAGAGGTTTAATAAACGCTCTCGGTACTGTTTGGAAGTACATAACGGCAAATTTAGATGCAGCTGACTGTCAATATTATGAAAATTGTATCAATAAAATTGAAAAAGATGATAAAGAATTGGAAAACTTAATTAAAAATCAAATAAGTGTTACTACGTCAGTAATAAAACAATTTAATGCAACTTTGCGCAAACTTCAAATTGATGAAGAAACTTTCAACTCCAATATAATTGAAATTTCAAAATCAATACATCAGATTCATGATGAAATCGAATTTCTTAATCTTAAATTTTATTTTATTAATCTTTGTGAACAATTATTGGAATCATACACTTATATTCAATCTCAAATAACGGATGTATTAGACTCAATTTCTTTTGCCAGATTAAAAATTATTCATACAAGTATTATCCTTCCTAATGATTTAACTAATGCTTTAAAACAAATTGCCCAAAATTTACATACAAATAATTTACCGGTAGCACCCATGGACGACAGAATTGCAACATACTTAGATATTATTGATTTGAATGCTTATATTACAAACGAAAGACTTGTTTTTGTCTTGGACATACCATTGGTTCGACCAGAATGGTATTCCGTTTTCCGATTGTACCCAATACCAATTTATGATAATCGAACTATGTTACATCATATTTTGCCTGTTAGTAAGAAATATATTGCTAAAGATAATGATGATGATTTCTATTTGTCTTTATCAGAAATTGACACTTGTAGGGATTTGGGCTATAAAATGAAACTTTGTAAAAATTTATATCCTCTTCCGATTGATAGCAATTCAATTTGTGAAGCTCAATTATTAAGAACTCAAAAATTGTTAACTTTTCTAAAAACCTATGAGTTAGTTTTGATTTTAGCAGAAGATTATAATATTCAAATTTTACAAAATAATGTTTGGCTAATAAGTGTAACAAATCAACTTCCAATTACAATAAAATGTAACACTGATACTATTTTGAAAATTGTAACAAAAAATGTAATTTTGTCTTTAAAACCATATTGCTCAGCTTTTGTAGGATCAACTAAAATCCAAGCCAATCAATTACAAACACTTGATTTAAGTTATAATTATTCAAATTTTATTCAAATTCCTTTCAATTGTTGCGAAAAATATCTAGAAAAACTTAGAAATCTTCCTAGATTAAAACTAAAAAAATAACAAAACTAAATTTGGAAGATTTGGAAATTGCTAAACATAAATTAGATCAATATGCAAATGAATTGGATGATTTAATCAATGAACCTCAAATTGAAAAATATCATTCATGGCTAACATATCTTGTATTGACTTTGATTATAATTTTAGTTTTAATTTACCTTTATTGTAAATGTAAAAATCGAAGAGCTAAAAATGTACCTATAGGCATCGAAAATAATACTGATAATAATGATTTTCCACCATCACCAAATATATCAAGTTTAGGCAAAAGATTTTCAATAGCTAGGCGCAGGCCATCAATAAGGCTTACAGAGCCAATCGAAGAAGATATTGAATTAAATACTAATGTTTTAAGAAAATCTTATGTCTAATTGTATTGTGTAATTTTAGGATTTTTTTAAATTTTGTTAGTAAAAGTTACTGCATTGTATAGCACTAACTTTTTAAATTGCGGGGGAGTTGTTATATTAAAAATATGCGTAGACGTATTTACTTAATACGTAGTTTCTAGAATAAGTTAAGACATCGTACCATAATTGCACAATATTGCTATTGTTTTGAAGATCATATAAAAGTCATTTGATAAACATGTTTACTTCCATATTCTTCGGGAACCCACGCGAAGCTGTGTCAGCACTCTTGTAACTATAAGTAGGCTAGCAGGTAAACAACGTCTTTTAGGTTTGACTTAGCATCTAAACGGTTCACATCTAACTTTAAAGTTGTCGTATTTGTAAAAGTGACTAAATAAAATAAAGTTATTTTTTAAAAAAGAGTTTTATTAAGCTCGCATCTAAAATGCATTTCACGTTTATTTTGTTTTGCCATGGGAGTATTGACAAATTTAAATTCGCGAAATCTTAAAAGATGTTTATCGTAGCATAGACATACAGTAGAACCCCGATGACAGTGTTTATTCAAATTAAATTGGGCACTAAATAATTTGTCACACAACTTGCACGTCAGCGGCATTTTCACAGCATAAAAACGACGAATTTTCATCAAAGAACTGGGAATTATTAAAGTTTTGCTGTATAAAACCATACTGAACAGTTGATTGGTTGGCAGAAGTGACAGATCAACGCTTGCGCACGTCTTGGAATTCATCTCGGTATTTAACGACTCGTAAAATTAAAGGATCCTTCATTTTCTAAGCGTTTTCCCAATGAAATTGAAGGTCTTTTTTATGAGCGGCTAGTTCACAACTTGCATTCCGTTTGCTATTGGTCGAAATAGTCAGCTGACTTTTTGATGTTGAACGTTGCCGTTTAAGATTATTATTATATTATAATAAGAGATGGTGCCACCAGTCAAGCATTTAACAAACATTATGTTTACAGCTTTCGGCGTAAAATACGAATAAGTGATTAAAAAGTGTAGTGGTTTGTACAGTACATATCTATTGAATTTAACTAAATCTATGCATCTGCCGATGAGTTTTTTTTTATTGTTTTTTAAAAACATATTATATTCTTTTACAGTTCATGTCATTATTTTTGGGACAACTTTTTACAACTTTTTTTTGTTGGCCTATGCTTTTTGTGTTGGCCTTGGGTAAACAACTGATAACTGTCAAATATTTATCTCAAAAATTATGATATATAGTTTAAATTAGCTTTTCTATCCTGTTTTCCTGTCGAAATCGGTGTTAACCCTGATAAATTATTCGACAACGTATCCTAACCTGTCCAGACACGCCCCGGTTAGGATACGTTTCCCATCAATTGACCACGATTAGGTTTTGTTTCAGTTTGGTTATATATATATATAGCACAGAACATACTGGCTTATTCCGTTGGGAAAAACAGTGCAGCTCTGGTGCACAACTGGCTCGGTGTTTGTATTCCATTGACATGCACTTTTTCACTTTTCATATTCCATTGAGGAACTTGTGTATTCATTTTTGAGTGCGGCTTTTTTGACAGCGGCTCTGAGGGCTCGTGCCGTACCGAAAACTTTTTCCCGCCATTAATTTTAAAACGCTTATTATATTCGAGGGACGTAAAAATATGTGCATATAGTAGTAGCGAATTTTTGTGATGATGATGATGAATGAACCGACCTTTAAAGTTTTCTGGCAGCTATGATTATAAATAAAAATAAATATATTTTTTATTTCAAGAAACAGTTTCGGCTCCATTTGAGCACTGCAGAATTCATCATAAACAAGTTCAAAGGGTCTCAATTCTGTCGAAAAAAAAGGACACGGGGGACGAACCCCATTAGCGCTGTGGCACATGTGTTGTCATTTTTATGGTATGTTCATTCATTCATATTTCGGTTTGGTTGGCCTATGCATCAAAGGCCATCTAGCCACAGTCTGCAACTTAATGCTCTGATTTCTGATTTGGAAAATCACAACACACTCACATACACATATAGACCCCATGGTAGGCAATTTTCTTTACTCATGGAGGATTTAATTTTGCCTGATGATCTTTGTCGACCACAAGGGTCTTTATCGTGCTAGCGCCATCTACGCTCTTAACGCGGGACCACCGTCTTAACGTGACTTCCGAACCACGGTCTTGTATTCATCATCAACTTTGCCTACTTCGTTGATGCCCAAACTTCGCCCAAGACAAGCTTTACCCCTACTTCCGGTAAATCTGTATTCACAAACGGAGAGTAGGTTCGAGTTTGTAGTGGCAGGCATGGGATTCGAACCACACACCCTCTGATTGGCAATCGGACACCTCGCCCTGATGCTCTTTGTCGAACACAGGGGTTTTTATCGTGCTAGCGCCATCTACGCTCTTAACACGGGACCACCGACTTAACGTGACTTCCGAACCACGTTCTTGTATTCATCATCAACTTTGCCTACTTCGTTGATGCCCAAACTTCGCCCAAGACAAGCTTTACCCCTAATTGCGGTAAATCTGTATTCACAAACGGAGAGTAGGTTCGAGTTTGTAGTGGCAGGCATGGGATTCGAACCACACACCCTCTAATTGGCAATCGGACACCTCGCCCACTGAACCAATCAGGGCCACTTTATGGTATGTTAAAACACCCTTACCTAGTTAGGTTAGGTTATGTTCTTGTTGAATAGACATTTGTTCAAAAATATTTTCTTCAAAAGCTTTTTTGAACAATTTTCCTTATGAAAAAAGAATCACTTTCAAAGAAAATGTTTTTAAAACAATTTTTGTTTGAATAAAATGTTTTCGACCAAATTCCGCAAGGCAGGAAAGTTAGGTTTAGTTGAAAGAAACTTGTAAAATATGATATATATATATATATATATATATATATATATATACAGTGAAACCTCCTATAAGCGGACACTCACGGTTCCATCGATTTTTTCCGCATATTGGAGGTGTCCGCTTATGAGAGGGAACTGCGAAATTGTAATATATATGTTATATGAAAATATCCTGCCTACACTTAGAAGAAACCAGAACCTTCTATGAAACCCGAGAACCTTCCAGATAAGAAGCTTATTCTGCTGACTTGCGTTTCCCATAAAATAAACAACACGTGCATTCAAGCCGAATCAGCACTTTATTTCTCAGAACCTTTCAAGATAAGAAGACCATTCTGCTGACTTGCGTCTCTCATGCCGAATTGCACTTTAGTTTAAGTCTAGAATATTAAGGAATTATTCCATTGCTTAATCAGCACCTTTTCTTTATATAAACTAAAATCATTGTAATGTTAAGCCATTCTCTTTAGAATCGTTCTTAAGTACACGTTCAATTATAACGTTTAAGTCATATATTGTATTTAATCAAAATAAAGTTTTTTTAAAAAGTTAAAAGTAAACTTTAAAGTATATATATATATATATATATATATATATATATATACAGTGAAACCTCCTATAAGCGGACACTCACGGTTCCATCGATTTTTTCCGCATATTGGAGGTGTCCGCTTATGAGAGGGAACTGCGAAATTGTAATATATATGTTATATGAAAATATCCTGCCTATACTTAGAAGAAACCAGAACCTTCTATGAAACCCGAGAACCTTCCAGATAAGAAGCTTATTCTGCTGACTTGCGTTTCCCATAAAATAAACAACACGTGCATTCAAGCCGAATCAGCACTTTATTTCTCAGAACCTTTCAAGATAAGAAGACCATTCTGCTGACTTGCGTATCTCATGCCGAATTGCACTTTAGTTTAAGTCTAGAATATTAAGGAATTATTCCATTGCTTAATCAGCACCTTTTCTTTATATAAACTAAAATCATTGTAATGTTAAGCCATTCTCTTTAGAATCGTTCTTAAGTACACGTTCAATTATAACGTTTAAGTCATATATTGTATTTAATCAAAATAAAGTTTTTTTAAAAAGTTAAAAGTAAACTTTAAAGTATAACATTTGGCGTAGTCGGTAGGATAGTTTAACACACGCGAAAACACGAGTATTCTAATTCGCGAGTGGTGAAGCTCCAGCTCTTTAAGCTATCAAGAATCTACAGCAACCAAGAAGTTACACAAGCAACAAAGAAGTTACATAGCAACTAAGAAGTTACACAAGCAACAAAGAAGCTAGACAGCAACGAACCAAGCGTCCTCGCAACCAACGGATACGGAAGGAACACCTAGTGAAGCCCCTGGTAGCCGAACACGTGGAGATCATCACGTTTTATTTTTTTCAAATAAGTTGATATTTTGAAAAATCTGTTCGATTTTCTAACCCTCACTTTTACTATTTTGAATTTTTAAGAAAATTTTTTCAATTTAAAAGAAGTCAAAAATAAAATTTAATTTTAAGAAACAACCTAAGAAAAGTTTTAATTTAAGTTTAAAACACAAGAAAACAAAAACCATTAAAAATGACTGAACCTCGTAATAACCAACCAGCAAACGTACCAGCAAACCAACCTATAGTTGAGGTTGAACCTTATCGTTTATCGGAAATTTTCTCAATAATCCCTGAATACGATGGAGATCAAATATTTTTAGGAACATTTATCAATGCTTGCGATTGTGCTTATAACATGGCCGTCGGAGATCAACGCGATTTATTGGTCATACACATTAAAAATAAATTAAAAGGAAAAGCCGCACAATTGGTAAACTCTCGAAATCCTCTTTCTTGGATTCAAATTAAACAATTATTAACAACATATTATGGAGATATGCGAGACCTTTCTTCATTAATTCAAGATCTACAAAGACTTAGCAACAAACAAATGAATCACCTTTAATGTTTTTCAATAGATTACAAGTCATGAATTCAAAAATGCACGCTTGTATTCAAAAATCAAATTTAAATATGCTTCAAAAAGATGCACAAATCCAAATTATAGATTCTATGGCATTAAATACGCTTTTAACAGGTTTAGAATCGCGCATAGGTCATATTGTCCGTGCTAGCAATCCTAAAGATTTACTTGAAGCACAAGTAAGAATAAGACGCGAACTACAACTTTCATATTTTGAAACCCAAAAAACTCCAAACCGACCCAATGTTTCAAATAATCCCACACAAAATAGACAAAATAATTTTCAATCGCGAAGAACAGCTTCTCAACCACAAAAATGTAAAATGTAAATGTAATCGTTTAGGTCATCACGGAAGTGAATGCCGTACTTTTGTACAGAGACCACCGGTCTACACAAATCAAAATCAACAATTTAACCAAAATTTTCAAAGACCCAATTTTGCCCAAAGTCAAAATCAACAATCTAACCAAAATTTTCAAAGACCCAATTTTACCCAAAATCAACCAAGCACCTCTAGAAATTTTGTACCACAAAACCAACAAAATAATTTTAGACCATCAGTAATTCAAAGAAATCCAAATTATAATTCCCCACAACATAGAGCACATGTAGTGAACTATTCTGATGAATATTTTAATAATTTTGACAACTACGATCTTTATGATCCAAATTTTGAAAATTTTAACAATTTTGATAATTACGATCCTTATGATCCAAATTTTGAAAATTTTCAGTATGAAAATCAATTTCATTACGAAAATGAAATCTCAGAAGAATTTTCGAATAATTTTGATGAACAATATTTAAATGACACAAGTCAATATAATTTTAATCAACCCGGAATATATCAAAATTTTGAAAACCAAAATCAAATTTTGCCACCAGAAACCCAAAATTTTCATCATCCACCCCAATCGATTGAAGAAACGGAATCCCAATTAGAACAAACTACTACGAAAATCCAACACATGTCAATCGATCAAATCACAGAACAAATATTCGCCTAAATACCAATCTACATAATTTAAACTCAAAAAATCTTTTTTATATTAATGACGCAACAAATAAATTTAAACTTTTAATTGACACCGGCGCAGGGATTTCAGTTTTTAAAGAAAAAACAGTCGAAAATTATAATAATCGATTTGCAGAAAATGTAATAGTACAAGGAATAACCGATGAAAAAATTCCAATCACCCAATCAGTTTTAATCCCTTTCGCTAAAGACAATCCACTAAAAGTCTATATTTGTAATTTAGACATAGAATTTGACGGAATATTAGGACTCGATTTTCTTGAACATTACAAGTGCGTAATTGACCTTAATTCGAAACAGCTATGCACCAATTTTAAAACAATACCTCAAGTAACAGAAAAAACTTTTGAACAAAATCTCGAAAATAATCAAAATCAAATAAATCAAACTATACCACCAATACCTAAAACAAGATTAATTCAAAATCAAAAAACGCCACCAATACCAAAACCGCGAATAAATATAAATCAAAATAATTTTCAAAATCAAATATCTCTAGAACCGCGAACCGAACAAGTTTTTAAATTAAAATGTAATTTAAAAAACACAGATGCAACTTTAATTGGTCAAGAAATAGAAAAAGTAAGATTACCAAACGCCCTAGTCCACATTAACGAAAATGGTGAATTTTATACATCAGTAATAAATCCCCATGCTATTCCTAAAACAATAAATTTTAATAACTTGTCTTTTGAACCCATACCAAGTGTTCACGATATTTTAAATTTTAATACCAATGAAGACGAACTCACTGATAGAATCGACCTTAATAAAAATCAATTAAGACTAGAACATTTAAATTACGAAGAGAAAGAACTAATTTCAAATCTTTGTTTTGAATTTTCTGACATTTTCTATATCGAAGGAGATCAATTAACTTTCACTAATGAAATCAAACATACAATTGAAACCAACAATGCTCATCCAATTTTTACTAAATCATATCGGTACCCTCAAATACACAAAGAGGAAGTAAAAACACAAATTAATAAAATGCTCGATCAAAAAATAATCCGACCATCAATTTCCCCGTGGTCATCACCTGTTTGGGTAGTCCCAAAAAAACTTGACGCCTCTAACAAACAAAAATGGAGAGTAGTAATCGATTATAGAAAACTGAATGAAGTAACAGTTGACGATAAATATCCACTTCCAAATATTTCAGATTTAATAGACCAGTTAGGTAAATGTCAATATTTTACAACACTTGATTTAGCATCCGGTTTTCACCAAATTGAAATTGATCAAAAAGATATTCAAAAAACAGCCTTTTCTGTCGAAAATGGACACTACGAATTTGTTCGTATGCCATTTGGTTTAAAAAATGCACCCTCCACATTTCAACTTGTGATGGATAACATTTTATTAGACATTCTAAATGAACGTTGTTTAGTTTATATGGAAGACATTATTGTTTATTCACCCACTATTCATGAACACATTTCACGTCTTTCCAAAGTTTTTCAAAGATTACGAAAATCAAATTTAAAAATTCAACCTGACAAATGCGAATTTTTACGAACAGAAGTAGCATACCTCGGACATCTAATTACCGAAAATGGAGTAAAACCAAACCCTGATAAAGTAAAATGTATTCAAAACTTTCCAGAATTAAAAAATCCTCGTGACGTAAAATCATTTCTCGGACCTGCCGGATATTATTGAAGATTCATACCGAACTTCGCGAAAATCTCAAAACCCTTAACAAAACTTCTTCAAAAAGATACAAAATTTATTTTCTCTAAAGAATGTCAAGAAGCTTTTGAAACACTCAAAAATGCATTAATTTCTGATCCAATATTAATCTATCCAAATTTCGAAGAACTGTTCATTCTAACTACAGACGCGAGCGCATTTGCGATAGGAGCCGTACTTTCACAAGGTCCAATTGGTAAAGACCTTCCGATAGCTTTTGCATCGAGAACCCTTTGTAGTGCAGAAACTAAATACTCCACTATTGAACGAGAACTATTAGCAATAGTATGGTCCGTAAAACACTTTCGATCTTACCTTTTTGGTAGAAAATTCACTAAAGTCACCGATCATAGACCTCTAACCTGGTTACTTTCAATTAAAGACCCCGGTAGCAGATTAGCACGTTGGCGATTAAAATTAGAAGAATATAGTTTTAAAATCATTCATAAACCCGGTAAAATCAATAAAAATGCAGACGCTTTATCGCGGATAAAAATCAATCATTTCAAAGACTGTATAGACTTTAAATCAAACATCAAAATTTTTGCAAATAACGAAAATGACTATCCAGAACCAGTTTTTAACGAAGACGATGATCAAAAAATCACAGATGAATTTAACAGATTTCTTGAACTTTACAACTTTACGCGATCCCTAATTGATTATTCTAAAATCGAAACCTCGAATGATCAATTATTAGATAAATCAAATAAATTAATAGTAACCTTTTTCGGACAAAATAAAATGGAAGATTTACATTTCAAAATCATTGACGATATTTTTGAAGAAGAATTCCACCTTGAAGAATTAAAAATTAATATTGTTTCTAGCAAAACAGTTAAAGATCGTAAATATTTTATTATAGCCCTACCATTCGATAATGATGATTGTTCACAACACTTATTTTATTGCCTTTTTAAAGACCAAAATGAATTTGAAATTAACAAAATATACTGCATCGAAAACAATCTAGATGTACCAACTTTAGAGATGCTATCTTACATCTTTTTTGATAAAGACATAAAATTTAAAATTTGCCAAAATATAATAACAACCCCCGACGAAGATGAAATCCCAATCATTTTAGAAAATTATCACTTAGGAAAAAGCAACCTACACCTTGGAATAAATGAAAGAGTTACACGCATTAGAGAAAAATATAATTGGCGTGGTTTAACAAAAAACGTAGAAGATTTCATAAAAAAATGTGAAACTTGTCAAAAAGTAAAAATTGTTCGTAAAAATCTAAGCAGATCCTTCGTTGTAACAGAAACACCACGTACCCCTTTTGAACGAATTAATATCGATATTTTCGAATACCCCACTAGAAATTACGCATTAACAGTACGGGATGAATTAACAAAATTTACACAAGCTTACGCAATGAGTGATAAAAAAGCAAGTACAGTAGTTAGTACTATTTTACTATTTTTCCAACACTTCGGAATCAATAAACAAGAAAACCCTGAAGATCATTGTTTTAGCGTTCTTCCATACGCAGTAATTTGCTATAATAATACAAAAAACAAAACACACGGATTTACCCCTTACGAACTCGTTTCGGACATACATCAAGTAGACCCCCCGAAAAGCTTTATAATCAAGAACAATTGATATCTAAATATGTACGCGATTTAAATAATAGAATGGACTATTTTTACAAATTAGCTAGAAATAGAACTGATCAACCGAAACAAAAATCGAAAGAACGATTCGACGAACACGTACGAAAGAATCTCCCTGAATTTAATGTAGGAGACAAAGTTTGGCTTAAAGAATCACAAATCAAATCAAAATCAGAAAATTTATTTAATGGTCCTTTTGAAATTTTAGAAATACATCGTAATTCTGCAACACTTAAAAACCCACAAACAAGTCAATTAACCAAAGTTAATTTTGATAGGTTAAAACCGTGCTTTGAATAAAATAAAAAATATTTTATTTTAGATTAATGGGAATAATCTCAATCGTTTCCAGTCAATATTCAATATTACCAATAAATAATACACTAGGACTATTTTATCATGAAGAATCCCTTATCAGAATTTCTAATAATGAATGGACACTTGTTGTTTACAAAGATCTTTTACCCTTTAAGAAAGCAATTGAACATAATGACAAAATTTTAGATACCTTTATGGATCACTTTTCAATCAATAATATTCAAATTGCAAATTTCAAATCGCAAATTAAAACGCATGTTAGCCTTTTAAAACAAATTTCTAATTACGTTAATATTAAATACGAAGAACTTATCTCGGATACAAAAGAAAAATCATATAGGCAAAAACGTGGAATATTTAATGGCATCAGAACTATTTGGAAATCTATTACAGGAAATTTAGATGCATCAGACGGAGAATACTTTAATGATTGTATTAATAAAGTATCGACTGATGAGAAAAATATTGAAAGATTATTGCAAAAACAAATTTCAGTAACAACCTCTGTTATTAAAAGTTTTAATACGACTTTACAAAAATTACAAATTGATGAAGAAACGTTTAATCATGATATTAAATTAATTCAATATTTAGTTACTTCGATTTCTGATAACGCTGCCTATGCAGAAGCACAAATAAAAGCATTAGATTTATGCGAATCGCTTATGGAAAGTTACACCTTTATTAAAGATTCATTAAATGACGCGTTAAACGCAGTAACTTTTGCACGTTTAAAAATATTGCATGGTTCAATAATAAAACCATCGGATTTGGTAGATTCATTGAAAAAGATTTCTCATTCATTAGAAAAAAATAATTTGCCTTTACCAATATCAACCTCAACGGTAGCCCAATACATTAATTTAATTGAACTTAGTGCTTTTCAAACTGAATCAAAAATAGTATTTGTTTTTAAAATACCTCTTATAGACCCTTCGACTTATACTTTATACAGACTTTACCCAATACCAATATTAGATAATCGAACAGGTCTTCACCATACTATATCAACAATCAATAAATTTATTGGGGGTGACGATGATTCAATGTTTTTCGTCACCTTCCACAACGTGGACCACTGCAAGATCATCGAAAGAAGAACGAAGCTCTGTTCCAAAGTACTTCCGTATCCCATCGACAGTGATGCTATTTGTGAAGCTCAACTATTGAAGCAACAAACTCAGCTGCCAAAAACATGTCAAACAACCGTTTTCTATGCACAAGGTTACAATGTTCAACCACTAGAAGAAAATCAATGGCTAGTTACTACATCAGAACCAGTACCTACCAATATTAAATGCAAGAATCAAGAAATCATTACGAAATTAATTGAAACCAATAGTATAGTTCGTTTCAAATCAACATGCAATGCTTTTATTGGAAGTACGAGAATTCATTCTGAAACCACACTTCAAGAAAGTACCTTCGAAGAAATAAATTCTCCAATAATCAATATTCCATATAATTGTTGTAAAGATATGCCTAAAATCCCCAAAATTCAAGGCCTAAAACCACTAAAGTTAAGCAAAATAAACGTCGAAGATCTGAATATTGCACAACATAATCTTAACCAATATTCAGAAGAATTAGATAAAATGATCAATCAACCATTCATTCAAAAACACATTGATTGGTTTACTATCATTACAATAACATTGATAGTACTACTAGTAATTCTTTACATTATTAACAAATGTCGAAGACGCCGAAGAACAAGAAATGGTATTAATACCAATAACGATAATGATAATGGTAATGACTTTCCACCATTTCCAAAACCTAATCTACAAAGAATTAGGAATTTATCGAATATCTTACCAAGAAGAAGGCCAAGCATACACATCGAAGATCAAATCGAAGAAGAAATCGAACCCAATGCAAAATTAATGATCAATCAATCATCTTAATAAAAGTTGCCGTATAACGCCAACTTTTTCAAAAAGAGGGGAGCTGTTATATGAAAATATCCTGCCTACACTTAGAAGAAACCAGAACCTTCTATGAAACCCGAGAACCTTCCAGATAAGAAGCTTATTCTGCTGACTTGCGTTTCCCATGAAATAAACAACACGTGCATTCAAGCCGAATCAGAACTTTATTTCTCAGAACCTTTCAAGATAAGAAGACCATTCTGCTGACTTGCGTCTCTCATGGAATAAACAACACGTGCATTTCTGCCGAATTGCACTTTAGTTCTAAGAAGTTTAAATCTAGAATATTAAGGAATTATTCCATTGCTTAATCAGCACCTTTTCTTTATGTAAACTAAAATCATTGTAATGTTAAGTCATTCTCTTTAGAATCGTTCTTAAGTACACGTTCAATTATAACGTTTAAGTCCTGTATTGTATTTAATCAAAATAAAGTTTTTTAAAAAGTTAAAAGTAAACTTTAAAGTATAACATATATTTATTAACAATTTCCGCTGCTTGAGTTTTTCCGATATTAAATTTCTCAACGATCTTTTGTGCTGATAGATGTTCCTTCTCCGAAACGTTAATTTAATTTGTTCACGTAAACTAAGAAGTTTTTTACTAGGCACTATTTCAAAGAGATCTATTACTACCCAATTGAACAATAAAAATAAAACACAGCAATCCCGCCCCCGTCGAATGAAATATGTTGTAAATACCACAGAAGTATTAACTCTCCGCATTAAAACGGAAAGAGGTAATTCCCCGACTGCAGAGTGCGTTGTTGCCAGCATGCTACATAATGTTTATGCCCATGTCGTGCAGCACTCCGTCCCGTTGTCAGAGGTTCGTGTCCGGTTAAAGGAGGTTTCAAAATTTTTTTGTGTGCGGTTATAGGAGTGAATTTTACATGTAAAAAAAAGGTGAAAAGCTTGGTTCCAAAAAATTTGTCCGCTTAAAGGGAGTGTCCGCTTAATAGAGGTGTCCGCAAGGAGAGGTTTCACTGTGTATATATATATATATATATATATGTATATATATATATATAGATATATATATATATATATATATATATATATATATATATATATATATAGATATATATATATATATATATATATATATATATATATATAGATATATATAGATATATATATATATATATATATATCAGTGGCGCACCCAGAAATGTGTCTTGGGGGGGGCCCGACAGCTACGAAGCGCGCCCTCAAAAAACTTGCGACCAAAAAAAAAAAAGGTCATCATGTCTTTTCGCAACTACGCCACGGCTTGGGGTTGGGGGGGGGCCGAAGCCTCCTGATGTCAAATTTTAAGGTATTTTTCATGTTTTATCATCAAATATATAGAAAATATATTAAAAATTCTAAGGCTTGGGGGGGGCCCGGGCCCCGCCCCCCCCCCCTGGGTGCGCCCATGTATATATATATGTATACAAAGTCTTTGTAATCCTTATATTCAAATTTTGGGAGCATAAAGTACACTTCTGTTTAGGTTTCTTTGAAAAACAAGCGCTAAATACAGATAACTATTCTATCTGTTGGTATACGAGTACAAGCCTGCATTTAACAAAGAGGTGGGCATTTTTAAAATATTTTCACATTTTATACAGAAACAAAAAATGTTTATTGGGGTTATTGGCTTGCATACCACATGAGTGCGATTTCTCATTTTCCGCGTGTTCCTTTGAAACTGCACTCGGTGCATATTTTTGACAGCACTGATCCAGTGTCAGTGCACCACCAGTGCACTCATTTTCCCAATGGAATACGCCATAAAAATAAAATATAACACAGCTGATCATGACAGCCCGATTTTAATGGCGCCCGAATGTGCAAACGTGTGTATTTTTTTAGTTATCTCGTGTTGCATTAAAAAATTGCGATTTTCATCAATTTATCGTCAGTTTTGCTGCAAGCTCCAAGCATTTAAATTTATTTTTTTGCGTTGCAATTTTCGTTTTTTGCCTGTCTAAATTTCTCAGGTTAGAGAAAGGTATCAAGTTGCTACCTTTTTTTGGATTTTCGTGGAAGGTGAGCTGACACCAATGATTTACATCATTTTTCAATATTTTTATTGTGGTATAATACTGCCGTCCTTAGTAAGACCCACCTATCTACGTTTTCACTTATTTCGAGAAAAGCGTTTAAAGTTTAAATGCTTGCCAAGGGTTACATAGTAATATATTTTTTTTGTTGGTAAATGTTTATGGGTTTCTAGTAGCAAGTAGTAGTGAGGTTATGTTTGAGATAACAAGCAAAAATTTACAAGCTGAAAAAAAATGCAAACACTGTAAAAAAAAAGTAGTGTCTGCAGTGGATTGCAAAAATTGTGAATCAAACTACCACCCTAGCTGTGCAGCTCAGGCCGGGGTCATAAATAGCCAAAATAAAATAAATTGCTGTATCACACAGCAAAAAAGTGAGGTTAAAACTGATATAAACAACGAAAAACAGCAAGAAATGGAAGAAAAAAGAATGAAAACAATCATTGAAGGACTATTTAAGGTACACCTGGATCCTTTTAAAAAAGCACTCAGGGATGAGATGATAGAATTGAAGAAATCTGTACAGTACATTTCTGATGGATTTGATGACCAAAAAAAGGCCATTGAAGAAATGATGGCTGAAATGAAACAGCTAAAGGACGAAAATACAATCCTAAAGCAAAGAGTGGAAACACTTGAAAGCAAGGCAAACTATATAGAGCAGAAAGAGAGAGAAAAAAACCTAGTGGTCTCAGGTGTTCCATCTCAGGATGAACAACCACAAAACACTGCAAAAAATCCTTGAAACACTTAAAGCTGAGGTCAGTACCAGGGATATTATGGAAGTTTATCCAATAAACACTATAAAAGGGTCTCCTCTTCTGATAAAATTCAACAGCTTAGAATCAAAATACAAAATAGTTAAAAGAGTTAGGGAAATGAAAGGAATAAAAGTACAAGAGTGTGGATTGGAAGGAGAAAACAAAAATATATTCTTTAATGATGACCTTACCAAACAAAATCAATTACTATTCAAGAAAGTACGGGATCATAAAAAAACCAATAAGCTTCATGCAGCCTATGTAGCCAATTGCAAAATATTCCTTAAGATGACAGAGAAAGGGGAGCCCATAAGGATAAAATGTGAAAATGACCTAAATAATATACAATAGGTAATATAATAATTAATTTAGTACTATACTGTGATATTAAAGACCTAAAAAACTAAAAATGGCTCAAAATTTGAATATTTTGTACATAAACATAAGAAGTATTAGAAATAAACTAAATGAACTGAATGATATAATACTCTCATATAACAAAACTTGTGGCCTTAAAAAAATTTAAAAAAAAAATGTGGGCGCCAATTTGTGGCCTTAAAAAAAATTGTGTGACATTTGTGGCAGCTTAAAGACGTCGCCGCCATTTTGTGACACTGAAACCCACTGAATAATTAAACAAATATCTGGAAGCAGAACTGTATTTTCCAGCTAGGTAAAACATTGATATGCCCGGTAACTTTTATACAGTGGAGAAGGGGGGGGTTCAGAAATAAGAAAATTTTAAGTGCGCCACATTATTTAATATCAATGTTTTACAAAGAAGATCTTAAATAAAATACAGTTCAACCCAAATGTTGTAGCCAAACAATGAAATTCCACCTACTTCCGAGGCTTCCAGAATATTTGTGTAATTAAAAAAAAACCAAAAAAAATAAACAGAATAAAATTCTAAAAGATTGAATTAAGATGACAAAACAGAAATAATTTACAGGTAGATGGACTCCTTTAACAGGTCATAGTGTACCTACATCGAGTCAGTAGTGTGAGACTCGGTTACATAAATGATTGTAAAAAAAAATACACTTCCACAATCGTTCCATCATAGGGGAGATCCGGACCAAATATCTGCTGTCATCATTCTACATTGGGTAGAATGAGACAGACAGCAACCCAGTCCGAGATCCACCCCATGAGGTAAAAATGTGTAACGAAACCGCTACATAAAAAAAAAATATAATCTCATCTCTCTTTTGTCTCCGCAAAGTTGGTCATCGGGTTGTACAAATAACACAAGAAAATTAGTTCATCTTGTTTATTTTAAAAGGTAAAACTGGAGTATTACCAAAAACATGAAATAGAAAAAAATTAATGAAATGTAGTGGAACAAGTCAGGGCCTAAGTAGCAAGACAATCCAAATTTCACAATAGAAATTGTCTTAAATAAATGAAATGAAGGAAAACTTAGTAAATACACCGCAAAACCAGGGTTATGACGTCATACCTTATCTTGCGTTTACAAGAAATGTTGAAATTATACTGTGAAAACTTATATATGAAAAGATTACGTCTAAATTATATTAAAAATTTATATATGAGGAAAAAAATTATAGTTAAGGCTTGCTCCTACCTTGGTCCTTGATTATTTTAATAATTATTGGTGTTTATTTGGTAAACCTGGAAGTGTTGTAGGTTTCCTGACACACTCCTGCTGTTCCGGCTTGCCCGCGCCTCCCCTACTGCCGCTTAGCACATCACGCTAGGGCAGCACATGGTCTCAAGTGTTGATGGTTCCTTGCCCCGAGCGTAAAAAGGTTGTGGGATGCTTGCCCGAGCATAGAAGGTTGTGGGATGCTTGCCCGAGCGTAGAACCCTCTCCCAGGGTTATAACTGGCCCGTCCGGCTTCCCACCAGCGTCCAGCCCAACTGTCCTGTCGCTGGAATTGACAGGGCGCTGCTCTTTCCGTACAAATGGCGTAGGCCGACTTAAATCCCTCTATGTAGAGGATATGAGCCGTCCACGAGATACGCCTCACGACGGACTCACTTCCACAGTTTCTGGGATATCTCCTACAATCGCTGTAGTGCCAATCACCAAAACAAAGGCGATCCCAGAAACTGTTGTCGACCCAGCCAAAATTCGTTAGCAAGAGAGACCAAGCACTTCGTCGAGAATACCAGAATAATGTAGTGGCCGGAAACCGTTTTGTAAATTTGGTGGGGAGTGGGGACGGTAAAACGCAATAGTACCAACCTAATCTTCCCGGTGAAATTCAAATAAAGGATGCAAACCTATTTATAAAAAACTTTTCCGCCAAAAATAAATCTCTACATTCAGTGGCAAGCCTGGAAGAAAAACCCGGGGTTTTCAAAGTAACCAATGAGGAGATACAGTTCTATACAGGTATATAGGGGGCAGCACCGACCTAGGGATAGGAAGTACGTAAAACAAACCTTGAGGTGTTGTCGGATCTATTTCCACGGTTGAAATTTTTATAACAAGGACGTCGAGACACCCTCCATACATTTGACCGAACATTTGCCTACCGGACCCCCACCAACATATCAAGTAGAAGAAGAATAACCCGACGGACTAGAAGAAGCTCAGCATTGAAACCATCAACTGTAAAATCAATTACTGGAGATCAGGGCATGCAGCAAACCCAGGAATATACGAACACTCAACCAATTCCCATATGAGTAAAGCTATACTAAGTGTAGAATTTAGTTGCACTCCAGTTACAGTCTTCGTCAAAAGTTTCCTTCGCTCTTTATAAATGTTTTTCTCTAATATTCATATGGTTTAACGCCATTTTTGTAAAACATTTCTACAGTAATAAAGTTGTTTCTGAACCTGAACCCAAAAATACACACTGAACTATTGCTTAAAGGCACAAGAGTGTTCAGATGTTAACTCACACGATTTCGTTTATTCTTTTAGTCTTGGTTTTTATCCCTCGTTTATCTCCCATTTACAACAGTGCATAACTCGTATTTATTTTATCCTTTCCGTATCAAATTAATAAAGATATCAAAGTGGCGGAGCCTCGGTTGTTACTGGTCAAACCGTGAACCTAAATATGTTTTCGTGCTATCAAAACTAGCTAATCCGTGAAGAATATGGGGTTCGGATTGTCCCAATATCCTCGAGAATAAACGTAAGGGAATGAAATGTTCATCTAAATGTTTCCTTCCTGTTACTGAAACCATTTGTGATGCGGCAACGCCGCCATTCCCCAGCATAACAGCTGTTTAACTTTATGAACGTCAAGAGAATCACAAAATTCCACAGATAAAAACAAAACAATCAAAATTTTTATGTGATTTTCCCGAAGCCTGTGATCTTAAATTCCAATTACGATGTCCAGATAATGCGGTGTGCGTAGTGTCCACAGTAATTCGATGGAATGCCTCCTTTTAAGGTAACTTCCTAGACCCTATATAACCTCCAAACCTAGCTCTATAAAATACCCTTACTTGTGTACAGAAAGACGAATCAAAGAGCCTTGATTATTTACCTAAATAAACAAATATGTAACGTTGTCTTAAACGTAAAAATGACACGTTACAAACTATACCTACACCTAATAGTGTTAACTGAAACATGGATGTACTCAAATGAAAAAGATTCCTACAACATAAAAAACTACTCTGCTGTGTATGACTGTAGGAGTACTCGTGGAGGTGGATGTAGCATTTATATAAATAAACAATTAAATTATGTACAAAACAACAAGCACACCATAGAAATTGAAGACTGTAATATGACTTCATTTTATTTAACAAAAGAAAAACTGACTGTATATGCTATATATAGGCCACCAAATAGTAACTGTGAGACATTCACAACAAAAATGGACATACTTCTGGAGCAACAAAAAAACCCAAGTGTCATAATAGGGGATTTCAACCTGGACCTACTTAAAACTTCACAAGCCACCAATAACTACAAAAATATAATTGAGATGAATGGATATAAGTTCCAAAACATCATATCGACACAAAATGCTACAAGAACAACAAATAGTACAGCATTTATAATAGATCATGTAATAACTAACAAAAACTTGGCATGTTCAATAAACCTATATGACAATGATATATCAGATCACAAAATTATGCATATAGAAGTAAGAAAAACTGTCTACAACAGACAAAAGGAACATATTAAAAGGTCATACCTAGCAGAGAATGATTGGATAAAAAGTATGGAGGAAAAACTGGAGCAAACAGAAATAAATACATTCCAACAACTCTCTGAAATTATTGCCTCCACAAAAAAAAATACACAAAAGAATATACACTAAAAATAAAACAAAACAACTACTGGGTAACCAGTGAATATATAAAAAAACTAAAGGAAAAGGATATGCTGTACAAAAGGTGCAAAATAGTGCAAAATGATTGCAGCGAACAAAATTACAAAAAAACTAGAAATGACCTTAACAATCTTAGGAAAAAGCTTCAAAAACTGTATGCAGAAAAAAAATTCAATGAAGCCAAGGCCAGCAACTCGAAATTTAGAGGACATTAGAGTCCTTCACATTAACATTGAAGGTCTTAATTCTAAAATATTTGAACTCAAAGTACTACTTGACTCTGCAGATCCAGATGTATTGTGTATTACCGAACACTGGTTCCTTGATTTGGATGAGCTGCATCAAGTCCATATAAGCAACTACAAACTCATAAACTGCTCTCTTAGAACAACATGCAAGAGGGGAGGCACAGCGATATATGTTAAGACTAGTATTGAAGCAACCGAGAAACAAACAAAGACTATGTCGGTGGATAAAGACTGTGAATTCTCATCTATAAATTTATATCTTTATAAGCAGTTTTTAACAATTTTATGTATTTATAGGTCTCCCAATGGAAATGAACATGAGTTTTTCAACATAGTTACAGATCTCCTTGAAGAAACCTACAATACAGCAAGGCCACTGATTGCATGTGGTGACTTTAACTTTCATTTTAATAAAAAAACAGAAAATGCAACTAACATGCTTCAACTATTTTCTAGCTTTGATCTTACAGCGCACATCAATGGTATAACAAGACCCTCGTCACAAAACCAACTAGACAACATGCTAAGCAACCTCAACTGTGAGCTTGTGAATGGTATGATTGACAAGACAAAAATATCTGACCACTATGGACAGTGCTTGGACGTAAAAATCAACCAAAAAAACAAAAGTCAAACAAGTAAAAAAAGGTTTTTCACAAACACAAACATAGAAAACTTCAAAAATCAACTATCTAATGAACACTGGGATGAAGTGTATTCAGAAAATCAGGTTAATACAAAATATGAAAAATTTGATTCTATATTTAAATATTATTTTGACACTTGCTTTCCTTTATCGCCCTGTAGAATTAAACAGCGAAAAAAACGCTGGGTAACTAGGGAGATCAAAGAATGCTCCAAAAAAATAAAGGATCTCTATATACTTGCGAAAAGAACAAATAGTGCAGAAATTTTAAAAAAATATAAGTATGAAAGAAAGCAATACAAGAAGTTTCTCTCTAAATACTAAATAAATAGTAAGAACAAGGTTAAGAGTGTTTGGAGTATAATAAATCAACAAACAAACAAAAATTGTAAGAATGAAATTTACCTTAAAACAAACAATAGTGTTGTCACAAAAGACCCACAAACAATTGCTGATATGTTTGGAGCATTCTTCGATGTACCCATAAGCCCCAAAAATAACACTTACCAAACAAACCTTATGAACGAAACAAATTTTCCTAACGAAACACAAACACATTCACTTCTAGCATGGCGGCCATGCAATACTAAAGAGATTGATGACATTTTAAAAGCCCTACCTCAAAAATCATCAGCAGGAATTGATGAAGTACCGATATTTCTATTAAAGCATGTAGCTAAGCAGATAATGAACCCACTATGCAATATCATAAACCACTGTCTCATCTCAGGAATGTTTCCGGATAAGCTCAAACTTGCAAAGATTACTCCCGTTTAAAAAAACAGTGAAAAAACAAACATAAATAATTATCGGCCAATCTCCATTCTGCCTGCTGTGTCGAAGGTTTTTGAGAGGGTGATATACAGAAGAATTCTGGAGTATGTAGTCTCAAATAAGCTCCTATCTGAGACAGTTTGGATTTCTGCCTAACAAATCGACACAATTGGCAATCTTCAAAACCATTACATTCATAGTCGAGGAGCTAGATAAAAGACAAGCTGTGTCAGGGCTTTTCTTTGACCTCTCAAAGGCCTTTGACACTGTAGACCATGAGCTGCTGTTAAATAAGCTAAACAGTTTTGGAATTGGAGGTGTTTGCAAAAAACTTCTACAGTCTTATTTGAGCGACCGGAAGCAGACTGTGAAGGTGAGGCAGAATGGTTCCGATTGCTTCTCAAAGACCACCGAAATAAAGCAGGGTGTCCCACAGGGTTCGATATTGGGTCCGGTTCTCTTTCTGCTGTACGTCGACGGCCTGTCGGCAGTGGTGGATGCAGATCTTGTGTCTCAATTTGCTGATGACACAGGCGCAATCGTAACTGCAGAATCGGTGTCGGCCCTATCGGCAGGTTGCTCGATAGCAGCAGAACGAATGAAATATTGGAGTGAATGCAATCACTTAAAACTAAACGTGTTAAAAACAAAACTTATAAGCTTTAGAAAGATCGGTGTCTCTGACGTCTCTCTCTATGTTCCCTTGAATGGCAAAACCATAGAACAAACCAATGACAGTAAATTCCTAGGACTTATAGTTGATTCGACCTTAAGCTGGAGTGCACATATACAGTTTACCGCAGGTAGAATAAATAGCCACTGTGCTGCTATTCGGAGATTAAGAGAAATCTTATCTCTGGATAGTCTTACGACCTTCTATTATGCTTCAGTCCAATCTGTCATATGTTATGGAGTGCTTTTCTGGGGAGCGGCGTCGGATGCAGAGAAAGTTTTCAAAGCACAAAAACGAGTAATACGTTGCATGTTAAAATTGCACCCAAGAGCTTCATGTAGATCACATTTTAAAACCCTTAATCTTCTCACAGCTCCTTCACTTTATTTCAAATGTCTAGTCACATTTGTTAAAAAACATCCTGCATTATTTACAATAAATCGAGACAATGCATCTGTAACAGCCATGACCACAAGAACCAGAGATGAACTTGCCATACCTTCACACAGCTCCAGTTTTTTTGAAAGAGGCCCCTATTATCGAGCTGTGAAAACATATCAGATGCTCCCCAAAACAATCAGGGACATACTAAGTATTGTAGGTTTCAAAAAGGCAATAAATAACTATTTATTAGAAAAACAATATTACTCTTTTGATTTTCTTTTTTAAAACAAAAATAGATGGGTGTGTATGTAAATAGGTATTGTAAGTTTTATATAGCTTTAACTCATTATGAAAATGTACTATAAGGATCTTAGATCTAACAATTTTTGACGTTGCTCTTGCATTTGTAAAAATGATTTGATGGCAATAAATATTAAACAAACAAACAAACAAATAAGGGAAACTCAAAAAAAAACATGGAAAGTTATAGATGAGATATGCAACAAAAATAAACATACAAGTAAAAAGATACATAAAATAAAAAATATGTCTGGAAAAATAGTAAGCACAGACAAAGAAATGGCCATGGAGTTTAATAGACACTTCTCAAACATAGGAGAAACTTTGGCAAAAAAAATACAAGCAAACTCACAAACCCAATTTAGTGAAGAGGAAGTGGAAAAAAGTATAGTGCTGGAGCCAACAACAATAAAGGAAGTACAAGAAATAATTAAAACAATAAAAAATAATTGTGCCCCAGGGACTGACAACATTACAAAGGAAGATCTGATTAAATTAATTAATATCATAGGTCCCAAAATAGTTCAAATTACAAATGATATCTTAAAAACTGGACTCTTTCCCAAAGAATTAAAAGTTGCTAAAATCGTCCCTATATATAAGAAAGGAGCACATGATGACATGAATAACTATAGGCCAATATCACTGCTCAGTACATTCGCAAAAGTTGTAGAAAAAACTATTAAAAAAATACTAATAAACTTCATTGAGACAACTTTCCAATTTGACTGTCAGCAATATGGTTTTCAGAAAAATAGCAACACCCAAGGAGCAACAGTGGACTTATTAGACTATGCTACCAGTGAACTGGACAAAAACAAATATGTCGTAATGATCTTTGTTGATCTACAAAAAGCGTTCGACACTGTAAATATTGAATTGAAGCAAGTTGCATAGAATGGGATTTCATGGGGTGTGCTATAATCTACTTAAGTCTTATTCAAAGGGAAGAAAGCATTATACAGTAATAAACAATAACAATAGTGAAGAGATAAATATAAATGTTGGAGTTGCACAAGGATCGGTCTTAGGTTCCATACTTTATCTACTATATGTACATAGCCTGAAGTTTGCAAACCTTGTAGCAAAATATTTTCAATTTGCAGATGACACAGTATTAGTTTACTCCAGTGAAAACGAAAATGAACTTGACCAAATTGTAAATAGTAATTTAAACAGTATTATAAGTGGCTGTGCTATAATAAACTCACAATAAACGTACAAAAAACTGTATATATGACTCTAAAACAAAAAGGAAAAAAATGTCCCAACATACAAATTAATATGAATGATGTACCTCTTAAAAAAGTGACTGAATACAAGTATCTAGGGCTAACTATATCAGACAATCTAACTTGGAATAAACACATACAAACAATAAAAGAAAAAAATGTACCAATACTTGGAGCAATCAGAAGAAGCTCATTCCAGTTAAATCATAATTCAAGGCAACTATTGTACAACAGTTTTATAGAACCATATTTTAGATATCTGGTATCTTGCTGGGGAAACACAAGTATCCAACAACTAAACCAACTTCAAAGACTGCAAAATAAAGCAATCAAAGTAATCTTTAATATGAACTTTTACATTGCTAGTGAGCAAATATATAAAACACTGCCTTATCTAAAAATAAGTGAACTTAAAACTCTGGAACAAGTAAAACTAATCTATAATATAGAAAATAAATCTATTAAAACAAATGTGAAACTGCAGAAAAACCTCCAATATTATAGTTATAATACAAGGACAAATAACAAGTTAAGAACTGATTTTGCTAGAACAAAACTAAGACAAGATTCACCGATTCACAAAAGTGTGAAAGTTTACAATAGTGTTCCAGACAATGTACTGCAGGGATCTAACAAAAAAGTGATACATAATCTCAAAAAACATATAAGGGAAAACCGAAGACAATAAAAGGACATGAAATAAAACTACATTTCTTTATTAGAATAAATATTTATTTTATTTGGTAAAATGCTATGTTAAGTTATAAGGCCTCGGTGCCAGTTTATTGTTAACTGTTTTGAGGTCTGTAATAAATTGTTATTAAAAAAAAAAAATATCTAAGTAATAAAATAAAAAAAAAGTTACAAATTATTACCTATTTAAAGCCATTTTCGGTCCTAACTCATTTTTGATTTTTTTGCAGATAGGTGGGTCCGAGGGTGGGTCTTACTTAGGACAGCAGAATAATTATGCAGTATACATTACATGGTCATTTATGATAAAGTTTTATGAAACCATCTTTATATTCACTGGATATCAAACTCATTATAAAGAAACTAAGTGAAAAAGAAAACTCAAAAAAAATTTAGGTTTCGGTGCACTATCCGGACACTAATGGATCGTTCATACTCGTCTTTTGTCTAGTCTTTTGTCTTGGTTTAGTCATATGTCTTGTCATAAGAAAGTTAAAACCACTGTTTCTTATGGGAGTGTTCATACAATGCTTTTGCTTTTGTTTTTGATTAGTCTTTGTCTTAAGAGTTGCCAACTTTCAATCCTTAGGACAACGACTAAGACGAGTGACAGACATCAGCTGATATTTGTTGTTTTTTTTTACAGGGCGTCCGAAGAGCGCAAGCGCGCGGCCGAAATTTTGAATTTACCGCCATTAATCATGTTTTTAACAGAAAATCTCAACATAACCCCAAAATTTTATTTGTTTTTATTTTCTTTTTCGCTTTTGTTCTTTCGTGTCTGTGTTTCGTGCACAAATTAGGTTAAATAAGATTGTTTTGTGTAGAAAATGACTTTTGAAAAGGGGCCTTTTTATTGAAATTGAATTTTTTTTTCAGTGGGCTATGACTAAGACTAATCAAAAACAAAAGACGAGTATGAACAGCCGATTTTGTTTAAGACAGCTAAGACTAATCAAAGGACAAAGACTAATCAAAAACAAAAGACTAAGACGAGTATGAACAATACTTAAAACGAGACATTTTTTGATGACAATTCTTTTTGAAAATAGTAATTTAGGGATCTTGAAACTGATTTAGGTACGGAAAATTAAAAAAAAAATAGTTTTTTTAATAAAAAACACACTTTTTAATTTCTATCTAAAATGCACACAAAATCACATACACAGGGATATTGGGCAAAGACACTATGGACTTTGGGCCATTTGCTGGGGTTTTATTCTTAAATTCCCTGCCTTTGAACCGACTGACCCGGAAATGCGCGGTTGCCACATCACAGGCATAAAATAAAATATTTTGATTTAATTTTCCCTTCTTTCTGGCATTCCATTTTTTTTTAACCAATAAATTAAAAGGGAAGGCTTGGATCAGGATAAGTTTTATTATATTTGTAGAAAGGTTGGGTTTGGGTTGATTTTGGTAGAGCTGGGATGCCTTGATTTAGGTTTGGCTTGGGTTCAGTTGGGATGGGTTGGTTTGTTTTGTTTTGGTTCAGTTTGGTTCGGTTCGGGTTGGTTCTGTTTGGTTCAGTTGAGGTTGGTTCCGTTCGGTTCGGGTGCGGGTTCGGTTCGGTTAGGCTCGGTTCCGTTCGGTTGGGATCGGTTCGGGTTGGTTCCGTTCGGTTTGGTTCGGTTGGGCTCAGTTCCGTTCGGGTTCGGTTCGGTTACGATCGGTTCCGTTCGGTTCGGGTTGGTTCCGTTCGGTTCTGTTTCGGTTCAGGTTGGTTCCGTTCGGTTCAGATGCGGGTTCGGTTCCGTTCGGTTCAGTTGGGCTTGGTTCCGTTTAGGTTGGGTTTGGTTGGGATCGGTTCAATTCGGTTTGGTTCGGTTTGTTTACGTTCGGGTTCCGTTCGGTTCGGGTCGGTTCCGTTCGTGTCGGTTCCGTTCGGTTGTGTTGGGTTCGGTTTGGGTTGGTTTAGGTAGAGCTGGGTTGGGGTTAGTTAGGTTGTACTAGGTTTGGTTCAGTTTGGTTTGGGTTGGTTTAGGTAGAGCTGGGTTGGGGTTACGTAAATAGAATATCACTTTATTGCCAACAAGCTTCATTGTAGTAAGTTTGGTTAATTTTATCTTTTTAGGTGTGATCAAGACAGATTTAATAATATTTGTTTCCTTATTTTGATTATTTTTGCGGAAATGTGGCAACATTGCAAAATATAAGCCACAGATATTGGCAAATATTGTTTTGATGGGGTTGAAAAACAAAAAAGAATTCAAAATTGAATGAAAAGTGAAGTTAGAATGTTTTTGTACATGTTTTTTAAGGTTTTATTTATTTATTTTCTCAAAAAAGACTGGGTAATCCGCAAATTTTTTTTTTTGAAAAACGTTATTTAGAAGGTCTACTTTAAGGTAATTTTTATTTTTTCCAAAAAATCGTGTGTCCGGATAGTGCACTGGCCCCAAAATTTACACTAGTTCATGTCCCACCAGTGGTAGTAGGTCTAGTTTTTCTATGTGTATATTATTGAACACTTGTAGATCTCATATGCTTTAAATATTGAATGAGACAATAATGTCTTGCAACTAAGGATCAGGATTGTCATTTGAGCACTAGCTAACTTTGTCAGTATTCTTGAAATCTCCCTGAGCGAGTACTCCCTTGGGAGTGCAGATGAGTGAGCACTCTTGTTTCTCACTGTATTGCACAAAATGCAGTATTTTTGGTTTGGGGAATATGTGGAAAGTGATATGAAATTGCTAATTTTTAAGTGACAATTTGGACCAATAGAGTTATGTGGTTAAAGGAAAGTAACCCCAATTTTTCATTCATTGATTTTTTGTCTTTAAACATTGTGAAAAATGAGTACTAACAAAAAATTCACACAGTATAATTGAAAAGACCACACACATCACCACAACAAAAATGTTTAGGTTATTTCACAGTTTTTAACAAAGCCACCACCAGTGTGGCATCCAATTTTTTTGGCTGCTATTTTTTCTTTATGGCATTGTTTTGCTTCACCTTTTCAAGATGGCTGCGAGCTGCTACTGATATACTGTAGTTATCATTACCATCATATATGATTAGTGTGATTGTGAACATTTCATTTTATACTCGAGAGCTTTTTTTGCTAATAAAGATTTCATATATATACCACATTGGCACCTATTAAAATCCCCCTGTGGGAAGTCATCAAAATGTCACATGTTTTGACAGGTGAGAATTTCACGAATATGATTGGGGGAGAAAGGCCCACTTTCACTTAAATTTCCAGGGTTAGTCACTTGGAGAGATTGCAAGATTAATGACACTGGTCAATTTTGGTGAAATTGAGGGGTGATCAGCTGAACCAAATTTTCACACAGGACTTTTAATAAATTCTTTGTAATGTAGAAAATTGTAGAATCCTTTAGTGTCTTCTGAGGCCATATTCTTGACAGTCTGTAAGTCGAGTGCAGGGTGAGTGCAGCTATTCTCTCTCACAATCACCTGGGTTAAAGTAAGTGAAAAGCTACTCACTCATGGGCATGGGATTTTAGAATACAGCACCTTTTGTACATGTCTTGATTGAAATTAGGTAAAAATATGTCAAATTTGTAAAACCTGACGATGAGGAGAATTTATCAATATCAAGACCATTATCTTCTTGGAGTCCTGTATAGTCCTGTAGACAAACTTTCTAAACCTCTTGTATACAAAAGTGGAGGTAGGCCTTACTGGTTTCTCTACTAGAAACCTCCATGCACTGTAGTCACATATGGTCTGTTTCTATTCTCGGGTGTATTGTGCCCATATACTTACTGAGTTTGGCTAAAGTGTCATATTTTTTTTTGTCCCCAGTATTAGTAGTAGTAAAAATGCTTCATTATTAAAAGATATGCAAGGATCCTTATTAACAAAGTCAAAAATTTAATGCTAAATTACAATTAAACATAAAAAATTTAATTAAACTATATAAATATAACAACTTTTAGTCTATGGCTTAACAAGGTATAAAAATTAACAGTTTTAAAAGCAATCTTTTATTAAATAAAAATTTTAAAAAAACATCATCAAACACATAAAGTACTTTAGTCAACACATAAATTAATCAGAGAGGACAACTAACTTTAAGTAAAAAAAGTAACAGATAAAAAGTCTGATCTATTTATTGTATAAATATTTCAGTTTAAAATGATAGTATCACAGGTTAGATAGTTAACTAAATATATGAACTAGTGTTAATTTCAAAATTAAAATATTAGTCAAACTCTTTGAAATGGACTGGTTTCTCAATGAGTAAAATTTAAGTTTATTGTAACAAAACCAAAACAATTTCCTATAAGAAAAAGTGAGTTAGAAAGTAATTTAGAAGGTGGACCTTTGAAATGAAAGTATAAATATCAGCAGGAATATGAAGAAGGTCAGTTGATTATTCTTTTATGGCGAAACTATTTCAGTTTTTGTTTTGTAAGTTTTTATGTGGCAACTTAGGAATTTTTTTAAGCAAACACTTTTATGAATTATCATATTACATTTTATTAGGAATTTCTATGATTTTTTATTATGTCATGGGGGGCGCACTTGCCCCGCTGATCAGGGCTAGTGCGTTTCCTAGTGCTAAAAAAAGCCTAAGAAGAGAATAATTTTTTAGGGACAAGTGCACTTACCCCTACTATTTTCTATTTTTACCTTCCTAGCCTGCATAGCAATGGCTAGAGAAGGTATTAGTTTCAATGAATTTTTTTTTTGAGATAACGCTGAAATTGTGTTATTTGGGTGTATTTTCATCATCTTAGCAATATCGTCGTGATGTATGTCTGTGTGTGTGTGTGTGTGTTTGTATATTATTTTGATTTTTATATTTGATTTTCATAAAATTTTCAGGTAAAATAGTGTTTGACACTCTGACTTACGCCTGCTAACTTTTTAATGGAGCGTCTTATCATATGCGGTTTTCGGAATATAGTAGACTACATTTTGCTCAATAATTTGTGTTATAACCAAAGACTTCGTAAGAGCTTTAGTTTCTGAGATATTTATAAATGCTGATGTATCATGGCTTCACTTGAAGTGTGCTAATAGGCTAGCTAGCAATTTTCAGAAGAAAGTTATCTTTATTAGTTCAAAAGTTATAAACCCAAATGTGAAAATGAAACAACACCAAAAATTTTTTACATTTATCTCTGACATTAGTAAACAAAGGCAAAGGATGGAAAGGGAAGGCTTGAACTGACAAATGAGACTGGAAAAGATATTTCACTCAATGACAGGAGTGGGCAGCCGCTTTGTTATGTTATGATCTAAGACCTCTGAAATGTCATCTATATCCGGAAACTTGAACATGATCAAAGACCTCTGAAATGGCATCTATATCCGGAAATTTGAACAAAGTTTTTTTCCAAGAACTTTTTTGTGGCAAATTTTACCATATTAGTTTTATCCAGGATTTGACCAACATAGTACTTACTGGACTTCTTTCCAGGAAACTTTACAAGAATTCAATCACCTACAGCTTTTTCTGAAATTTCTCTCTCTGTATAATGTTGGTTTCTTTGATTTTGCTCCTCATTATCTACAAACTGTTCAAACATTTCATATTCATCATTATCATCACATGTAAAGATTATTATCAACTTCTTCTTCTTCTTCACTATCTGAAGAAACATGTTGAGTCTTTTTCTTTTCTATTTTATTGGAATCCTTTTTTTTTTCTTTTAAGTGCTGTAAAACCTCTTCTCGTGTAATAATTTCGACTCCTCCAGCTCTTTTTTTTGTTTCTTTTCTAATTCTTGTGGTGTTGCATTAGATTTTAAAGTAGCTGCATTGGGTGTGCTTGTAGATGGTTGTCTTGTACTTGTGGATGGGTGGGATATCTCTTCTGTGGTGATCAAAAAATCGCGGATAGCAGTTTTTTCAGCAGTTAAATGTTTGCTAATGCCTTTATGTTCTTTCCATCTCCTGAGAGCTAATGGATTAAAACTATAATGCTGAATAAAATTTAGATCATAAGGATATATACCACCTATTTAAAAACCACTCTGAATTATGATAGGACTTGCTTAATTCCATACTTTTTGAAGAAGTGTAGAAAATGTTTTTTTAATAACTTTTTTATCAGAATGTTGCCTTTGTCATTGCACTAGATTTGAATCCCATTTATCCGTTAGTAATTTAAAAACAGCTAAATCCAGCTGTTGCAAGAGATGGCTGGATTGAGGAGGTAGTTTTAAAATTGTAACCTTTTCTGTTATTGCTTCCTGTATGAAGTCTATTCCAAGGTGAGTTGAATGTCTGTCATAAATCAAAAGTATTGGTTGTCTTTTCCCAAAATCTTGTAACAAAACTTTTTTTAAATAATTTTTAAACACTTCTCTTTCCATCCATCCTTTTTTGGTTGCTGCATACACTAGGTGTGGTCCATCAGGAAACTTCTGGAGCAGTCCATTGGTCATAGACATATTTTCCTTTGAAAACTACTAATGCTGTACCTTTATCATCAACTGCATTCAAAGCTAGTAAATCAGAGGTATTTTCTCTACCTGGACCACTTGTTGTACAAGTGCTCGGAAATACTATCTGACCTACTGCTTTAGTTTTAATCGGGTCGCTGCAAAAGCTGCCAAGTCAAGTTGACTGATTGTTGTGTATAGTAAATCAAAATATTCGTAAATAACAAATGGATCTAAACTCTTTTTTCTGGCAACTTTGACCATTTGTGGCTTTTTAATGGAGAGCCTGTCTTTTATGAAAGCCTATAAACCAATCTGCACCTGGGTATCCATCTTTAAATTGGGTTTTAAGATTTTTGTGCTACATTCTTTAGAACTTCTGAACTTGACAGACTGAAACCGTATTTTCCATGGTAATTCCCTCTGCTGTTTTCTTTTCCTCTTTAAAACTAATATCGGTACCTCTTCCAAATGTGCTGCTTTTTGTACCTCTCCTGCCCTTGATATGGTCTTTTAAATAATTTTTCGGAATGTCATACAAACGACTGGCCTTCTTAAGACTCTTTTTTCCCCATTTTTCCCCATTCTAACATCCTTAATAGCAGAAATTGTTATTTTGAATAATCCGCTTCTTTATTACTCTCCTGTTTGTAGTTTCTAACCTAACCATCTTTTTCGCTGAAACATTAATATTAGTCCTACAATACGATATTTCTGTCGTCGCAGATCATGTCGGCAATTTTTGCCCTCTTGAAGATCACCAAGCGGGCGGGCCGGAGCGCGCTGTGCTGCCCGGTCCGTTCCGATTCTATGGGTTCATTTGTTTACAAGCAAATCAAAATCTGGGGTGCGGGCTGTTCCCTTTCAGAAGGCATATAAGCCGGTAGATTTGACAACCTCATATTGGCATTCTCAATAAGTGGAACTTTTGCCTTTGATACTAGGCCCTCATATTTATTATCATAGAAAATTGTTTTTAAAAACACACTGTACAATTTGTATTTTTTTTATTTAGGTAGCCAGATATTTCGGTGATTGTTAAAACCCAAGGAACAGAATTTGGTTTTCAGTTTTTGTTCTGAAAAAGCTGTCCGTCCGATTGGGCGCTACTGTTTTTATATGACTTTAGTAAGACACAAAGGTAAGTATACCAATAAGGTCGCAAGGAGGATACACTAAGACACGGTTCGTCAGGAATGCGGAGCAAAATGCGGTTTTGCTGCGCATTACGTCAAGTAGACGATAAAATAACGAAATTTGCATGCAGCTAATGTTTAATGTTGCTTGCGCGATTGGCGTCCAAGGGCCTAACATATTTTATCAACTTGAAATTTTGCACAATTATATTGTTGAGAATATTAAAGAACATTGTTAAAATTGGGCCCGATCAGAAAAATTAAAGTGCATAATTTCGAGGCTTTTCTGAACTCATTTGAAGCTCCATTTTTTAAAACCAGGTTTTGAACATTTTGTGGGCCAAAGCGTTTTCTCGATAACCGTTCAATCACTTTTTAATATTAGTTTTGAGTTTTGAGGATTTTTCTTAAAATATGCAAAATTTCTCAATCTTTTTTTATTAGATACCGAGAAAACGTTTTGGCCTACAATTGTTTGGTTTAAATCTATTGGCTGGTTTTAAATCAATGACTTAAAACGTTGTTAATAAAAAAAAAATAAAAAGAACACTCAACTGCTAAATTTACTTGTAAGTACTAGTCGCAGTTAAGTACAAAATTGATAGGTATACCTATAATGTACGACATGCTTCAACTTTTAGTTTTAATGCGCAAAGCGCACTTACGAAATTATATATGGGTAATTTTGTACCCAACTGCGACTAGTAGTTACAAGTAAATTTAGCAGTTGGGTGTTTTTTTTATTTCCAACAAACTAGTAAAATGATGTTGGAAAACAAATCTGAAAGCATATGCAGAATGAATTTTTGAAATCGCTGCATATTTGATAAAATTATGCAAATATGGTTTTTGAATAGGGTGGGGGGAATGATATGAGAGGAGATGGGTGGGACCAGGGAGGACTACAAAGTAAGTACAACAAATTAGAGGACATTTGCATTGGGTAATCAAAGGTATTTCAATAAAATAGCCTGTAATTTAGCTGATTTGTATGCCTTAAAGCGTACATCATGTGACAAAATGGCGTCTGAAGACCGCTTGATTCCTGTTTAACAAAGTATAGCCTATAGCACCTTCGGGATCAGCGTGACCTAAACATACATATTTACATACATACAACAATCGAAAAGCATTACCCTCCCGTTCGCCGTGCTGCTGTTGGGTCAATATGGGGCACCATGTAAGTTTAAGGAGGCCGCAAAAAGAGGCTCTTGCATTTTTCTAATCTGGCACAATTTCACCAAGCTTCTTTAGTATACTCAACAATACATTTGTGCAAAATTTCAAGTTGATATGTTAATTCCTTCTATATAATAACTTCTCGCCGATCGCAAAAGCATCATTTAACATTAGCTGCATGCCAGTTTCACTATTTTGTCATCTACATGACGTCACGAAAAGTGACAATTAAGCGTTATTCCATGTATATAGGGATGCGCGCCGACATACCGTGTCGCAAGTACGACTCAGGGATTTTTTTCAGGAATATTACAAGTTAAAATGTTCGCCAACGGGGAGGCGAGTATTGACTCAGGACCATATTTTTTTGGTCTTCGGTATGGTCTTTTGTTAGTGGTCATCAGAGAATTTTAGGTTGTGTAAAAACAATCAAACAAAAAATGGAAAAAAGTAAACTCTAATTTTTGAAATCTACCCCCACCCTTTTTGAAGAAAAAAAAACTAAAATGTATTTTGTTTAACTCCATATGATTTACCACACTCACACTGGATTTGGTAAATGCATTTCTTATTATTTAGGAGATTTTCTAGTTTTGTTTAGGTAACAAAACTCCATATTACCCTGTGAGAATACTGTGATAACATTATAGTGTTTGGCCATTCGTCGTATGTTGTCTAAAGCAACAAAATCAAAAAGAAATGTTAATATAAATATTTTAATTAAAAAAATTAAAGCGCATTCAGGACATAAAAAGGTAAGTTTTCACTGAATTTCGATACTAAAAAGAAAATAGTGGAAAATAAAAACCAGTTTCTTCGATTTGTCTCAGAAAATTTTATGTAAAAAAATTTGTATTTAATTTTTCACGATAAGTTCGCTGAAAATCGTGAAAAATCGTTAGCACCCCTTAGAACTTACTCTTATAACTCGGATCGAGTTTAATTTATTTTTCCCGTTGGCTCCAATATATTTTCTCTTTTCCATTAGTTTTCATGCTGTTACAAACTTTTTCCTTTTTTGCCTGTTTAAAGGGTATCTGTACTGGTCTATAATAAATTATTTTATACCTAAGCTATTTGCCTTTACCTACTACAATTCTTTTTATTCCGCATCCTCGGGATCAAAACTGTCAAAAAAATAAAATATCACTAAAAATCGAAAAAAAAAAAACACCTAAAACCACGGAAAATATAGAAAGAAAGTCGAAATAAATCAAAAAGTGCGAAAAATAGCGTATAAACATTGTACACATAGGAAAATACGGAACATTTACTGTCACGTATGAACCCATAGTTGACACGGGACTTTTAGTCTGAATGCAGGAGAGTAAAAATCGGGACGTTTGGCAACGTTGGTACCAATTATCAAAGAGAAAGTGGTATGTTTGAAAACTTTAATCCAATTCTCAGTTTACGTGTTTCGGCGCTTTTAGCCACAAAATAATATAGTGCCTTGTTGTCACATTTAAAAAAGCTTTTCTGTATATTTTTAGACAAAAATGGTAGTACCATTGACTTCTATACCCTACGGGTAGACCCGGCATGGGCCTAAATTGCCATTATATCGAGCTTTTATCGCAATTGACCAAATACAAGTAAGAATTTAATGAGCAAGATAGGGATGAAAATAGAATTTCGGTTTGGTGAGTCCGGACACATGCAACATCGCAAAAATATTCTATTTGCTTGTCTTGGATAAAAAAGGGCAGTGGCGGCGCAAAATAGAAATTTTGAATTTCATTAGAATTTTTTTATCAACAATTTTCTGTTTGAATAATAAATAATTCATGAATACTTACTTGTGTATACTGTGTTTACAAAATTCTCTTCATTAAAAAAAGGAGTAAAAAGAATTTGTTAGCATGTGCAGTGGATGTATTAAAATTATTGTTTTCATCTTAGAACTTTACAAATGTTGTACCTTCCAGGTAAATTATTTTCTTTCTTTGAACAAGGGTCTTCTTCAACTCTTCTCTTCTTGGGTGGACTACAAGTTATGCTCGAGTCAGATGAAATTTCGGAACTAAAAATTTTAATACGGAATGGGACAAATCAGCGCCGGACAATTTTTTTTTTCGATAAAATGTGCAGATAAAAAACATAAATATGTTATTTATACAAAAATTTCAACATCTATTAAGTCGAGTGTTGAAATTTGGTAGGTGTAGTGTTCTGGTAACCTGGTAAAAATACCATTTACGTTTTTTATTTCAAGAATGGCGAATCCAAAATGGTGGATTTCTTTATTTTTAAACCGATTTGTCTCAAACTTGAAAGTTTGCATTGTTTGAGTCACTTAATACAGTTTTATCCTCAAACTTAAAAAAATTAAAATGGCGGATCCAAATATAGAACTTGGCTTCAACTCGCTGAATATGATTTTTGACTCAAACTCAAAATGGCGGATTTCTTTATTTTTAAACCGATTTGTCTCAAACATGAAAGTTTGCAGTGCTTGAAAGCACTTAATTTTAAATGACGGATGGAAAATGGCGGATTTTTTTATTTATGCACCGATATGTATCAAATATCAAACTATATAATAATTTAAAATGGCATAATTTAAAATGGCGGATCCAAATTGGTGGACTTTGCTGATTATCATTTTTGACTTAAACTCATAAAAAAATCAAAATGGCGAATCCAACATGACAGAATATTTTATTTACTAACCGATTTGTCTTAAGCTTAAAATATTACATTTCTTTCTTTAAACTTGAGTCATATTTTGTATTAAGCTATAAAAGTCTGCCATTTGCAAGTGTGAGTCACAAATTGTATTAAGTGACCTTAAGCACTGCAAACTTTCAAGTTTGAGACATTTGAGACAAATCCGTTGAAAAATAAAGAAACCCACCATTTCGGATCCGCCATTTTAAATTTTTTATGAGTTTGAGTCAAAAATTATAATCAGCGACTTGAAACACCGCCAAGTTCCATATTCGATACATATCGATGCATAAATAAGAAAGTCCGCCATTTTGGATCCGCCATTTTAATTTTGAGTTTGAGGGTAAAATTGTATTAAGTGATCCCAAACACTTCAAACTTTTAAGTTTGAGACAAATCGGTTTAAAAATAAAGAAATCCGCCATTTTGGATTTGCCATTCTTGTAATCAAAAACGTAAATTTTATGTTATCAGGTTACGAGAACTCTACAAAAAATTTCAACACTCGACTTAGTGGATTTAACTCTAACAAAACCAAATTTCAAGAATATTACGTAAAGGATTTTTTAAAGATGTTTTTGCATAAATAATAATATCTATTTTGTTTTTCATCTGCATATTTTATCAAGAAAAAATATTTTAGTCCGGCGCCCAGTTGGCCCGGCGCCCAGTAGGCCTGCCGCCCAGTTGGCCCGCCGCCCAGTTAGTGGCGCCGAGTTGGCGGCGCCCAGTTGTCCTAGACTGCAACACATTTCAGGACAAATTATTATTAAAAAATAATCTTATAAGTGCGGGGAAGTGACATTTTCTGAATCAAAATGTGTGAGGGTAAAATCGCACGGTCGCAGAAAATACTATCTATCTTGACGCTACTGAACTTTCTCGTGTTTTAGCAAAAACTATCCGTCAAGACGACTTACCCATGAAATGTTGCTTTTTTATCGATTTTTTTTCTTCTTTTGCACAAAAAACAATTTCGGACCAGGTTTGAACTCAAATAGTTACTTCTAAACTTGTTTTTAAACGTTTTTAAGATTTCTTTTACAATAAAAACAGAGATAGACATTATTGAACATGTGAAACGGACAAAGATAGGGTGATTTTGCATGCTAATAATACCCTAGATAATATATGGGTACTTTTATCTCTTTCACACTGACGGCATAAGTGCGACAGAAAAGCAGCTGGCTACCTTTAATCCACCTGCCGTATTTTGAGTGATTCTACCTGCTAGTCCGTTTATACAGGGAAAACTGATAGACAATGTTGTCTAAGTACGGAAATGAATTTTTTTGAATTTTGTGCAGGAATATTACAAAAAGAAATCTTAAAACGTTTAAAAACAAGTTCTTCTAGTAACTACTTGAGTTCAAACATGGTCCAAAATTGTTTTTTGTGCAAAAGAAGAAAAAAAATCCATAAAAAAACAACATTTCATGGGTAAGTCGTCTTGACGGATAGTTTTTGCTAAAACACGAGAAAGTTCAGTAGCGTCACGATAGATAGTTTTTTCTGCGACCGTGCGATTTTACCCTCACACATTTTGATTCAGAAAGTGTCACTTCCCCGCACTTTTTTTTGCAATGCATGAAAATTAACAAAAAGTATTTGATTTTCTTAAAAATGATTTTTTTTTAAATGCTTACATACCGATTTTTATCCAGTTGTTTTTGTTTTTTCGAACCAAACTTTTGACATGTCACGGTCGAGTTTCATACATCTTGATGAATTGTTACACACACTGATCTATGTTTTTATAAATTTCGATAAATTTAATGTTTTTTGCGGACTTTACAGTAATTTTAAGTTAAATTTTGGTCTTTCATCGCGAAAGTATATATTTATTATTATATGACCACCGCGACCGGTCTACAGGCCGGTATCATATGTGTATGTCCTTCTAATGTCATTTGACCATTATGCTGTCTTACTTAATAAGGTCACTTAGTTTAATTAATAATTTTGTCCTACATAATATAAAAAAAGAATAGAAACCAACAAAAAATTTGTGACACTTCGATTACCGATTTTCTTTGATTGCGATGGATTAGGGTGACCAGATTACGGTTTATTAGGGTGCCCAGAGTGCGGAAAAAAAGATTTTGAAAAATTTCCCTAAAAAAAATTTGAAGACCAAACACTCACGCGCCACTCAATGTTTATGGTCGCATACACTAATCCTTACTCGATTTCCGACGATTATGGACAATGGTTACCCCCTGGACATAAACCTAACAACTTTTACTATATTTATTAAAAACTAGGTAGGTTAGGTTTGGTTAGGTTGGGTTAGATTGGGTTACGTTGGGTTAGGTTGGGTTAGGTTGCGTTAGGTTGGGTTAGGTTGCGTTAGGTTGGGTTAAGTTGGGTTTGGTGGGTTAGGTTGGTTCAGTTTGATTATGTTCGGTTAGGTTCCGCTAGGATTGTTTAGGTTAGGTTTAGCTATATTCGGTTAGGTTCGGTTTAGTTTAACCAAATCGAACCGAACCAAACCGAATCTAACGGTTCGGTTTGGTTTGGTTGGTTCGACTCGGTTCGGTTCGGTTTGGTTCGGGTTGGTTTGGTTCAGTTTGATTATGTTTGGTTAGGTTCGGCTAGGTTTAATTTGTTTTGGTTAGGTTCAGCCAGATTCGGTCTGGTTTGGTTCGGTTCGTTTCGAATCGGTTCGGTTAGGTTCAGTTTTCTTCGGCTAGGTTTAGTTCAGTTTGATTATGTTTGGTTAGGTTCCGCTAGGTTCAGTTTGTTTCGGTTAGGTTTAGCTACATTCAGTTAGGTACGGTTTAGTTTAACCAAATCGAACCGATCCAAACCGAACCGTTAGATTCGGTTTGATTTGGTTCATTTCGATACGGATCGGTTCAGTTTGGTTTTGTTCGGTTAGACCTTCGATAAATTTAAAAAAAGTAAATAATTATTAATTTTTAGTGTTTAAAGGAATAAAAATTGATATAATGTTCAATTAAACTAATTTTTAATTGTAAAAATGTAGAAATCATAATTTTCTTGATTTTGTTTTGAATTTCATGCTTTTTTAAAAATTGCGCATTTTCATAAAAGGACCAAAAAAACTGACCCGATTTCGATCAGTGACCTTAGTTATTTCAAGTTTTTGTTAACAGCTGATAGACGTCAGGGACCGTTTTGTTTCAGTTTGAAATGAGAAAATGCTTCTTTTGTAGCAATTTGTATGGGTTTTAATGGGGTTTTAAGAATTTTTCAATTTCATTTTTTTTTAACATAATCAACGATTTTCCGCAATTTTTTTTTTAGAAATCACTATAAAATGGTCTAAAATTATCATTTTTCAAAAAACTTCGTAGTTTTAAGAAAGGTGGTAAAACGTACCAGACCTCTGAAATGTGTTGCAGTCTAGGAAAACTGGGCGCCACCAACTGGGCGGCAGGCCAACTGGGCGCCGGGCCAACTTAACGCCGAGCCAACTGGGCGCCGGACTAAAATATTTTTTCTTGATAAAATGTGCAGATGAAAAACAAACTTAAAAAAATTAAAATGGCGGATCCAAAATGACGGACTTTCTTATTTATGCATCGATATGTATCGAATATGGAACTTGGCGGTGTTTCAAGTCGCAGAATTTTTTTTGTTTTTTATCTGCACATTTTATCGAAAAAAAAATAGTCCGGCGCTGAGTTGGCCCGGCGCCCATAAGGTCCGACGTGGCGCCCTGTTGGCGGCGCCGAGTTGGCCCGGCGCCCAGTTGTTTCATTCCGAATTGAAATTTTTAGTTCCGAAATTTCATCTGACTCGAGCATAACTTGTAGTCCACCCAAGAAGAAAAGAGTTGAAGAAGACCCTTGTTCAAAGAAAGAAAATATTTTACCTGGAAGGTACAACATTTGTAAAGTTCTAAGATGAAAACAATAATTTTAATACATCCACTGCACTTAGCATGCTTAGAAATTCTTTTTACTCTTTTTTTTTTACTAAAGAGAATTTTGTAAACACAGTATACACAAGTAAGTATTCATGAATTATTTATTATTCAAACAGAAAATCGTAAAAAATTCTAGTGGAATTCAAAATTTTTATTTTGCGCCGCCACTGCCCTTTTTTATCCAAGACAAGCAAATAGAATATTTTTGCGATGTTCCATGTGTCCGGACTCACCAAACCGAAATTCTATTTTCATCCCTATCTTGCTCATTAAATTCTTACTTGTATTTGGTCAATTGCGATAAAAGCTTGATATAATTGCAATTTAGGCCCATGCCGGGTCTACCCGTAGGGTATAGAAGTCAATGGTAGTACCATTCAAAAGAGACATAAACATCAATATTTACTAAAGGGTCTAAAATGCTGTACTAAAGTGTTTAAAACTCAGTCTAGATTTTAGGTAAAGGTTTAACTAATTTTGCCTTGAATATAATAGTGTTTAATATTTGTATTATTCTTGTTCATAAATACTTTACCATATAGGCCACTTTTTTCCATTGTTACAATGTCATTATTTTCGCGCAAACCTTAAAAATAATGTAATATTTTGGTTTAAAAATGGTGTAAGTCAGTCCGCTCAAGGTCTTTATACTTTTACACAGGTTACCTACAGAATTTAAAAGGTCATTTAACATGACTGGCCAACTGTACCTAATGAGATTAAAAAATCTACGTCACCGGGTTGCCTTAAACCATTAGTTTTACAGAAACCCGGTGACGCAGCTACAGTCAAAGTTCAAATAACTGGTCAATTTTTGAAGGCAACCTGTGTAAAAGTATAAAGACCTTGGCCAGCTGTCTGTTATATTTTACATGTTAATTATTTAGACAAGTTAGCGATGATTAAACCGATGTTTAATTGTTTTCGTGGATGTGTAATTGAAAACGGATTCTCATGTATCTTGTGCTTTTTACAATATTTAGATATTAATACGTTTTCTTTATGTATTATTGGGCTGCGAAAATTTTTGTATATAAGGTTTTTTTATCGACCCCCTCAGGGTGGTATTTGTTTGCTGTTCTCGAGTGGTACAACAATTTGAGACTATTTTTAACGAGAATCCTACGTCTGCACGGACTAAATGCCTATGAAATGCCTATTGTGCTATTGCACGTTAGCGTAAACCAAATCTTTGCAATAATGCATCAAGTTCATAGACTTTAGTACTACACCTTGGTCTAAGTGCTAGGTTTAAAGATCTTATAAAATACTGGTCAAAAGGTATATATGTCCTGAAAATGTCATCACAATTGAACAAAGGATAGTCTAGATATGAAATTTTAAAATTGCAAAAAAAAGCCAATATTTCAATATTTTTGCTAATATTGATCATTATTGCTCATTTTAAAAATGAATATTATTTATTTGTGAAATTTTCAGGATATATGGTCTTCTCGGTATATAACTTTAACGTCGCTGGCACATGCCATTTTTGCCAAAATATACACAGAATTTTTTTAAAACTTTTTTTAAACACGACAAAAATGAACAACAATGATATTGTGGCCAGACCGAAAGACGTACTGAGAACTGGCCGATACTGTATATAATAATTACAGATAATAATTACAACCTTCAAATCCAAATTCAAAAATTAGAAAATATTAATTAGTAAGAAAGTATATTTTTTGGGTCAGGCCTAGGGTTTCAAGAGATATTTTTGGAAAAACCAGTCCTTTGCGAGATGGTTATCGCCGAAAAAGTATTAAAAAAGTTTAATATTTGTACCAATTTTTAAAAATAGTTGCCCTAGATTTGGCATCTGTGAATACTTAGTTCAGCAAAATGCGTGGCAGTGATATTTGCTTTAGCGTTAACTACTACAAGTTAAAGAACTTATCTCGAGTTGAAATGGCAGCATCATGAAAGTTAAGGGTTCAAGTAGGCGTTATGTTAACAGTGGCGGACCCAGGAGTATCGGAAAGGAAGGGCCAAGCTGGCACCAAAAACCAAAATTTGAAGAAGGTTCACGAGGTAAAAAGTCTTTTTCACGGGCAAGTCCTCAGAGGGAAAGGTAGCTCTGGCAGCTGCAAATTGACTCTCATTAAACACCATATTTCATATTTCTTTCTCAGATACCCACATCATCATTTCATTTCCTTCCATTTTATGGTTATGCTCGGGCTGAATGAGGCCGAAAAGCATTCCCGAGCTACCTTTACCTCTGAGGACTTGCCCGTGAGACTTTTCCGTTAAAAACCAAAATGTTTTTTTTCTGTGCACCAAATACAGATTTTTTTTTAAATAAAAATTTTAGAAAAACATATTTTTTAAAATAATATCACTTTCCTCAAAGCAAGTTGACTTGACTTAACTTGATAAAAGTTGCGCAGTTGGTGAAAGTTTTTTTTTACAATAAGGTAATTATTGTGCAGGAAAAAAAGTTGCTACTACTATTTTGGTTTAGAACGTTTTTCTACATTGTCTGAAGCCTATTCTTCACCTCCTTTGATTCTGACAATCATCTTTTGTCAGGCTTTTTTGACTGATTGCTCATTGAATTGACTGTTGCGATTCCAGTTTACTACGCCCTTTTTTTCTGCGCCCTATTGGTTGCCACTCTAGGACCTGCTTTGGTAATCTTTCGTCGTTCATCCGTTCTACATAACAGTACCATATCAGTTGTCTTTTAGTGATTGTCATCCATTATGCTTCCCTCCATTCCCATTCTTTCTTGTATGATCTCATTTCTTATATGATCTGTTCTATATATATTCTCATTTATCTTCTTATTTCATCCATTTCGACACTTTTCATTTTTGTTTTGTATTTTTCTGTTACGCGACAAGTCTCAATTCCATACAACAGCGTGCTTTTCACCATTGTTTCATATGTTAAATTTTTACATTCTTTTTTATCTCTCTGCTCCATAAAATAATATTAAGGCATCTAATAACCTTATTGCTTTTACTATTCTTTTTCCAATTCTTTACAGTCCGATCCTGTCTTATCAAATGTGATACCCAAGTATAAATACTCATTGCACGGAGAGACTGTTTGTCCAATATCTAGTTCTAACTCACTTGATTCGTTTTCAATACATAAGTACTGTGTCTTGTCCACGTTCACTGTTAACCCCCACTTTTGGTATTCTTCCGTTAACTTTCTCATCTTATGTTTTCTTTATCATTAGTTCCAATTACTTGGTCGTCAGTAAACTGTAGTGTTTATATGGAAAATCGGTCGTTAAGTTGTATTCCCATGCCGTGTGTACTTTACGTTTCCAATTTCTTAGAGCTACTGGGATATATATTTTAAAAAGAGTTGGAGAGATACAACATCCCTGTCTTAAGCCTTTCGTTATTTTTAGTTTTAGATTTTGACCCTTTGTATAGTTCTTTTATTGCTTTTATTTATGTATGATTGATATTATAACACTGTCCATAACTTTTCCACTGGAACGGTATCATATGCTTTTTGTAGGTCCACAAAGATAACATGAGTCTATATTTCTGGCACTCCTTTTTTCAATTACTGGTTTAAGACAAAACACATTATTTTAAAAGTGGCGTTGAAGGTAAATTTTGTAAGAAATTGAGGGTTATACATTCACTATTTTTTACTAAAACTCAAAAAAATAAGTTTTATGACGTAGGAGGAGGGGGGCTGGCCTGCCTTGGATCCGCCACTGCTTGTTAACAACCACCCTCGTTCATCCCACGCTTTTTGCGGCTGTATCATTGAATTCGACTTTTCTAATTCTTACTTTTTGACCAGTGGCGTAAGTAATGGCAAGTAAATTTCAAAATTAGGCAATAAGCACACCAACAAATGTTATTAGGGAATTTATGAAATAACTATATTTTTACCTTCCTAGCCCGCGTAGCAAGGGCTGCGTATTTACGTTTCTGTGCTGATTTCACGGCAGTGCTGTTTTGAAATAGACACGGAAATGTTGCAACATATAGGCACGGATTTGTATTGAATTACGCAGCGCAGGGGTTTACTTATTAGTGCACATTTGAAACTTAAATTGGATTCACGTTGTTTATTAGTTTGATTTTGAGGTTATATGTTTGTTAATATGAAAATTATGGAGCAGTTTAAAAATATTTGTTAATATTACTCAAGATTTTGAAATTCTTTGAAGTTGAATGAACCAAGTTCAGTGTTCATTGTCTTACACCGGCAACTACGAAGACAGATATTGTTCTGTTATTAATAACTTTTAATGATTTAAATGATTTTCACTTGATTTCTAACCACATGAAAATAGAAAGTTTCAAAAACAACCTAGCGAAAGCTAATCAATCAAATCTAACCGAACCGAACCGATCCTAACTAAACCGAACCAAACCTAACCTAACCAAACTAAACTACAACACTATTCACACCCTCTAAGATCCCGGGAAAGAAGTCAGGAAAGTTTTTTTTTAATTGTTGGTTCAGTTTGCTTTGGTTCGGTTCGGTTCTGTTTGGTTCAATTCGGTTCGTTTCGGTTCGGATTCATATCCTCTAGGATTCCGGGTAGGAAGGAAGTCAGGAAAGTTTTTTTTTTGAAAAAAATTATTGGTTCAGTTTGCTTTGGTTCGGTTCGGTTAGATTTGATTGATTAGCTTTCGTTATGTTAGCGTTTTAACCTGACAGTTGAATACGCTTTTGTAATAGTTTAATGAGCGATGTTTTCTTACAGATCCGTGCTCATTTCGAGATCAAAACTCTTAAAATCAACACATATTTGAACCCAAATATATTGTAACATTACCGTGTCTATTTCAAAACCGCGCCGACGTGAAATGAGCACGGAAACGTAAATACGCGCAAGGGCTAGAGAAGGTATTATTTTCGACGAATTTTTTTTTTTTTTGAGATAACGCCGAAAATGTGTTATTTGGGTGTATTTTGACCTATCCTAGCAATATTGTCGTGATGTCTGTGTGTGTGTGTGTATTATTTCTGTCCGTAACACGATAGCTCCTAAACCGTTGGAACTGATTTTCATAAAATTTTCAGGTAAAATAGTGTTCGACACTCTTACGAGCTGATTAGATTTTGGTCAAAATCCATTAATGTTAATAACAGTTTCTTGACAATTAAAAAAATTCTAACTTTTTAACGGAGCATCGTATCAATATACAGTTTTCGGAATATAGTAGATTATATTTTGCTCAATACAATAACCAGAAACCTCGTAAGAGCTTTAGTGTTTGAGATATTTACAAAAAACTGTTTTCAAGGCTGACTTTCATGGGTTCACTTGAAGTGTGCCGATAGGCTGCTAGGAAGGTATCAGATCCGGCATGGATCCATTTATTTAATTTACAGGTTATTAAAACATCATAGGCTTTTTTTAAAATAAAATTTTGACATAATGTCCACGGGTTCTGTAATGAAAGCGCGAGTGAAAAAATCGCAAGTAAGAAAACCGCGATAACAAAAGCGCGTGTGACGAATGCGCGATGTAACAAAAGCGCGATGCACAGTGCGGACAAAATTTTTTTTCAAAAAAGTTACTTTTTTTATAGGGTATGAAAGTGTAGTCTAAAGGTTAAAATAAGTCAAACTTTTTAATATATATGGATGATTCTACAAAAATGGTGCTGTGGAGTGGGAATGCATATTTTTCAAACACAGACTGCAAATGAAGCATAGTTTTAGTTATAAGATTTAAAACGAAATGTTTTCTTTAGTTCTTATAATTTTTTTTATTACAAAGCAAATACCTCATTCCTCTGGTGTAGTCCCAAACCAAATATTAAAAACTCAGATTGAAAAAAATATCCTAATAAATAATATTTAACCGAGTCTTAACTATTTATCAGGAAATTGATAAAACTTAAGTTTGCAGTCATATTTTTGAAAATCCGAATTTACATCTTCTCCGGAAAATTTTACAATTTTAAACGTGCTCCATTTTTAATAACAGAATATTTGTGAATACCAGCGGTTAATTTCTAGAGAAAGAGACGGCCCTGGATATCTAATTTACTTGTGAGGGTGACAAGTTGTGACAGATAATGTCAACTTTAGTTTGGTTTAAGTTATAGATCTTTTTATTTTCGGCAGAAAATTAGTTTTTTTTCGGAAAAATCAAAAAGGAACGCTTCAATTATCATTCCTCTGGGTACGGCCTCTGTTTCCAAATCGATATTTTTGGATTTTTCTGAATCCGTTTTATAAAAAAATTTCTCAGATACAATATCTTTATTTAACCATTCGAAATAACGGTTTTGAAAATAAATTTTGTTTCGTCTCAATAGCTTCCATTTGAGACTGAGACTTTTGCAAAAATTTAATGATACCTTATTTGAATTTGGTTATTGTTGTCAGAACATTCTTCTAAACCCAACAAGGGTTGAATTTTTTTGAAACCATTTAACACCAAGCTTTACTTGCTTGACGATGAGTGACCTTACTCTCAACGGGGGTGGCAACCAATGTATTATAAATTATTAGGATTGAAATATATTATTTAATAAATTGGTAAAAAAAATTTTTTAAGTCACAAGCTTTTATAAAATGCACTAAAAATTAAAAAATAATTTTCTAAAATTCTAATATTATCATAATAATAAAAGCGATGGCCGCAAATCACAGCATAAGTTAATCTAAATTTGTGATCTAAACACTTAAAGAATATTCAACATAGCAGGTCATCAAAGATATGTTTACCTACCATACCTATGTCAGAGAAATACTGGGGTATCTTGGGTCGGGTTGGGTGGATTTGGTACCTCTGCATTTTTCTGCTAGATTAATTCTTGCAAATAGTGATATTTAATTGATACGGATATCTTATCGTGCTAACATCGTCAAAATTTCCATCAGTCTGCCATCGCTTTTATTATTATGATAATATTAGAATTTTAGAAAATTATTTTTTAATTTTTAGTGCATTTTATAAAAGCTTGTGACTTAAAAATTTTTTTTTTACCAATTTATTTTCTACTTTTTAGTTTCAGCTATCTACTCTATTAAATGAAAATATTTGTTCAATAACAGAACAGAAGTGTTTATTCTAGATTATAATGAAATCGCTGATCGTGAGTTGTTTGGAAACTCATTTTTCTATTGGGAGAAGGAGATGGTGGGGGTACAGGTAGAAATATATTTTTTGTTTGGACTGTATTGCCATCGGACCTTTAGGCATATACCAAATTTTATAAAAGTCATTTGCAGTGAAGTGTGTCAAAAACGCATTTTTTATGGAAGGGGGTAGGGGTGGGAGGACATTTTTTCATTATTGTATTGTCGTCGGACCACTATATGTATACCAAATTTCATCCAAATCGGATAATGGGAAGTGTGTCAAAAACGCATTTTTCTATAGATGGGGGTGGGGGTAGGAGTGGTAGGTTTTTTTTTTCAATGTTGTATTTTCATCGGACCACTATATGTATACCAAATTTCATCCAAATCGGATAATGGGAAGAGTGTCAAAAACGCATTTTCTCTGGAAGGGGGTGGGGGTAGGGGTGGGAGGATATATTTTTTTTAAATGTTGTATTGTCATCGGACCACTATGTGCATACCAAATTTCATCCAAATCGGATAACGGGAAGTGTGTCAAAAACAGATTTTTCTATAGAAGGGGTGGGGGTAGGGGTGGAAGGATATTTTTTCCTTAATGTTGTATTGTCATCGGACCACTATGTGTGTACCAAATTTCATCCAAATCGGATAATGGGAAGTGTGTCAAAAACGCTTCACAAGATTTGATAGATAGTTAGATAGTTAGACAGAACATCTGAAGCTAAATAAAAGCTTGTAATCTTTGCAATTTTTTATAACCTTAATAAAATTTTATTATTTTTAATTATTAAATTGTTTTAAAAGCAAGAGGTTATTTCGAAAAAAAATTATTTAAACAAATAGCCTAAATGTATATCACTGTAATACTTAAAGAAATTTTTTTTATATTTAAATGCAGAACCAGTAAAATTAATTTTCTGATAGGTATATAATACGACTTTTTTGTACCTGTTTTAAAGTAACGACTTTAACTAATTATTTTGTCCACCTTCGCAAGTGTGACTAAAAAATAGGTTATGATTATAGATAAATTGGACATTTATCTATACTTTTGCAATATTAAAACTTTTAAAATTTGACTCTGGTTCGAAATAGCGCTGTTTAAAATAGCGTCGTTCAAAATAGCGAGTAATGAAATAGCGCTGTTTAAAAATAGCGTGTAACGAAATAGCGCCAGTATCAAAATAGCGAGTGATGAAATAGCGCCAGTAACAAAATAGCGCTGTTTTAAAATAGCGTGTAATAAAATAGCGCGTAACAAAATAGCGCCAGTATTAAAATAGCGAAATTAAAAAAAGCATCCTTAAAAACAGCATCTGTTTGACTAAGGGGTCTCTTTCTAACATATTTAAAAAAAAAAACTTCCCTGACTTCTTTCGCGGGATCCTAGCGGGTGTGAGACAAAACTGAACCAAACCGAACTTAACCGAATTGAAGTATCGGTTTAGTTCGGTTTGGTTTTACAACCTCTAGGATGGGTTCGGTTCGGTTCCGTTCCGTTCGGTTCGGTTTTGTTTTACACCCGCTAGGATCCCGCGAAAGAAGTCAAGGAAGTTTTTTTTTTGCAAAAATATGTTAGAAAGGGACCCTATTTCATTACTAGCGCTATTTTAACACAGCGCTATTTTAAACTGGCGTCATTTTAAACCAGCGCTATTTTAAACTAGCGCTATTTTGATACTAGCGCTATTTTAAAACAGCGCTCAAATAATACCGCTATTTTGAACGACGCTATTTCGCCTTAAAATTTACCCTCAGTTTTTGGATTATTGCCCATAGGAGTCCGCACTGTGCGATGTAACAAAAGCGCGAGTGAAAAAAGCGCCAGTGACAAAACCGCGAGTAACAAAATCGCGAATGTGTATAACTGACGATACGTTTCTTTCCATAGTTATTAGCGCGTGACTTTTTTCCCGGGTTCCTAAGGGGTGTAAATCCGAACCAAACAGAACCGAACCGAATTCGGTTCGGGGCGGTTCGTATTCATACCCTCTAGGATGCCGGGAAATAAATCAGGGAAGTTTTTTTCTGAAAAAATATGCTGGTTCGATTTGGATTAGTTCGGTTCAGTTCGGTTCGGTTCAGATTCACACTCTCTAGGATCCCGGGAAAGAAGTCATGCGCTATTAACTATGGAAATAAACGTAACGCCAGTTGTTTACATTCGCGCTTTTGTTACTCACGCTTTTGTTACATCGCGCTATTGTTACATCGCGCTTTTGTTACTCGCGCATTTGTCACTCGCGGTTTTTTCACTCGCGCTTTCAGTACAGACCCATGTCCAGTTAACTAAAAAAGCAATTTACACCAAAATAAAATTTTTATAAATACAACATTTATAGGCCCCCTCACAAAATGCAAACTTTTCAAAAACCCTCTTTAGCTTAAAAACTACTTGCAAGATGCAGTTTTTACTTTTATCTCTCGATAATCGAGCATCGCAAGTGGTGGTCAAAACTTCGAAAATTCAACGTCATATGCTCTGCGGCAATCTCCATTATTATATTAGTTTTCATGTCTCCACCACTGTTTTAACCCGTGTGCGGAGGCGTAATCGATAACGACGTGCCTTTTCATTTTCCACAAATCGCGTCGCGACGCACAGTAGTTGCGCGACGCCACCCATCAACTGTGCTTGTCTCACGATCCACACAAAGGAAGTGAAAGAAAACGGCCCAAATTTGGTGTTTAATCCAGCCAAATTTGGTGCAGGAACCATTCGAATCACTGCGAATATAGCAACCATTGCAGACCCAGCGCTCCTCTGCTTCGTGGGGCGCCACATGCGCCCCCGCTCACGCCGATTTTGTCAGCAGGACGGTGCCCCCTTGTCAGTTTTGTTAGACCAAAACGGTAGGTGAGCCCTTTGAGAGGGCACATTCATATCAATAAACGGCTTCGAATGAATCTACTTTGGAATTTTATCGAAAATTCAACTAGTTTTTAGAATGATTTTTGCTTTTTTTAATATCTTAAAAAATAAGGCTCTGCTAAATATAATTTGTGATCGTGTTTTAAAACATCTAGTGGGTTTAGAGTGTTTTTTTATTTTCGGTAATCGTGCGGTATACGATTTTTGTTATAGCTATATTTAGTAGGAGCCGTAAGGAGCTCCGTTTCCTTGGTCGCCAATTTCTTCTGAGAGATAAGTACTAAATCAAATTACCTACACCGTACAAGTAATTAAATTTACTCACTTGCGTTAGTAACTTTTTTAAGCCACGGTTATTTTATTCAAGTAGTTAAAGCCTAGAAATAAAATTTTGGACTTCCATTATAAACGCAGCTTCAATAAACTTTCGTTTTCGCCAATGCGACTCCTTATGTAAAACTTTAGCTTCTGACCACTGAATCCTGTGATCATTTGACCATGCATAATCTGCTAAACCGGATTTTTCAATATCCCCTAATTGGGTACTTTTTAGATGTTCATTTACTCTAACCGTCTTAGGATTAAAAAAGGGGGCGGGACGTCACATTTGACTGCACACCAAGTAGTATAAGTAGTAGCCTAAAGACTAGATTGTTTAGTTTACACTTGAAAACGGTTAGAAATACTTACTAACCGAAACGTCGTGTTTTAAAATAAATAAAGACAATGGAAGTCCGAAATTTTATTTCTAAACAATCAATGTCTACGAGTTTCAAACAAATAGTTAAAGCCTGTTGCTAAGGTAACTTACTAAATTTAAATAGTTTTACGGCGTAGACAACTTAATTTAGTAAATATTATTTGCATAAATACTAAATCAAGTTTGTTGTTACATTTTGTATCTGGTTTTGGTAACTGGTTTATGCGACTTAAATAATGTAACCATAGCTTAATAAAGTTATAAAATCAAGTGAGTTACTTGTACGGCGTATAAAACTTGATTTAGTGCTTATGAAACTACTACCTACTAAATTAAGGTCAGGACACCGTAAAATATATTTAGTAACTTGCTTTAGTAACTGGCTTGAGTTACTTGAATAATGTAACTGCGGCATTATGGTACGGTGTAAAAAACATATATATATTTAATAGTACTAATTGATACAGGTTTCTGTATACCGTTCACGAAACTAAATTTATTTAATATACTTGACTAATCTAACTGCGGCATTATGACGGGTAAACACGGTTTAAGTAGATTATGCCAGTTACTATAAATTAAGATACTAAATTGATTTAATTGTACAGTGTGGACAATTTCATTTAATACAGATTTAAGTAACTTGAAAATAGTAACCTTTATGGTGCACACAACTTGATTTAGCACTTATGCAAAATATATTTAGTAACTTGCTTTAGTAACTCGCTTGAATAATGTAACTGTGGCACGTGATTTTAGTAGCTGCTTATGCAAGTTACTAAAGTAAATACATTATTTAAGTTAATTTGTGGGGTAGAAAACTTAATTTAGTACTAATTGATACAGTTTTCTGTATACCGTTCACGAAACTAAATTTATTTATTATACTTGACTAATCTAACTGCGGCATTATAACGCGTAAGCACGGTTTAAGTAGGTTATGCAAGTTACTATAAATTAAGTTACTAAATTGATTTAATTGTACGGTGTGGACAATTTCATTTAATACAGATTTAAGTAGCTTGTGAAAATTAATTAATTTAGTTACCTTTGTGGTGCATATAACTTGATTTAGTGCTTATGCAACTAATACCTATTTACTAAATTAAGTTGTCTACACTGTACAAATCACTAAATTTAGTAACTGGCTTTAGCTACTCAAATGATGTAACTGCGACATTATGGCGCTTGTACAATATTGAATTTGCTTATGCAATTTACTAACTAGACACTGCAGTCAGGTGTGATACGGAGTGGTTTCCATATGTTTGGTGTGCCCGTGCTTGGTTGACTGGAAACTTCTTTTTCTGTATGATAATTGCAGCTTAAATAAACTTTCCTGTTCGCCAATGTGACTTCTTATGCAGAACTTTAGCTTCAGACCAATAAATTCTGTGATCATTTCCCCACGCATGAGCCGCCAAATCGGATTTTTCAATATCCTCTTCAAAGTACCAAATTTACTTTTTTATGTTCCTTTACTCTAATCTGAAGAGGGCGTTTCGTTCCTTCTTCATATGATTTACCACACTCACACGGGACTTGGTAAATACATTCCTTAGTATTTAAAGGATTTTTTGGTTTTGTAAATAAAATGTCTTAAAATGGGGGCGCGAGTCACACCTAACTGCACACAAAGTCGTATAAGTAGTCGACTGTAGAGTGTATTGTTTAGTTTACACTTGAACACGGCTAGAGATTCTTACTAACCGAAACGTTGTGTCTAAAATAAATAAAGACAATGGAAGTCTGAAATTTTGTTTCTAAATTTGGTAACTTGCTGAAGCTACTTAAATAATGTAGTGTGAGGTAGAAGAATATTTGTTGAACTTTTTCAGCTTGATTGTTATTTCCTCTGATTAATCTAATAGCGTCAGTCGCGGTTTTTGCGGACTGATTAGCGAACATTGAACAAGTAGGCGTTGTTCTTGAAACCTCCAGCGTAACGAGGTGTGAGAGTTTCGGAAAAATTACAGGAAAATTAAAACTTCTGAAAGGGTAAATCGATTGATAGTCTGTTTGCGACATCAATCCAGACCATTTAGTTTCAAATTAAATAATTGTAGGCTTGGGGTAGTTCATATTTTTTTAAGTTTGCGACTTCGGACAACGGCCTGCCGCCGGCGCCGGTCTTGAAAAATTGGTAGATAAAATAAGTTTCAAATATTGTCAGATTAGTCGTGTTTACAAATACAGGTTCCAAGTTTGTTGCGATAATCAGCATTAATTCAACACAAAACTTAAGTAAATTAAAAAGAATGTTTAAAATGGGAGCTATATTTAAACTAGAGGCCCTTGTTGACTGAAGTGTAACTGGAAAGCTATTAGTAGAGTAAATTTGTAGGGTATTTCAAGAAAAAACTGCAAAAAGGGTATATTTTTTTATATTTGGCATGGTAGTAGCTAACACCAAAATTGAACACCGCCATCTTGGACAATAATAGACATATGCCATTTATTATTAAATATTTAAAATCGGCGACCCCAATTTAGTATAAATCGATATATTACGCGGCAATAATAGTCATGTCAAACAAGAACAAAAAAAAATAACTTTTTTATCTGAACTTCGGCAGCCATCTTAAAATGTTAAATGTCAAATTGTACTCTTTTAGTAAGTTTTTACAAAATTTGGCTTACTATTCATAAAATTCAAAAAATGGGATTTTAAAATATCCACGATTTTGATGAAATTTTAGTACGTTGTAGATCTCGGTCTCCTGATCAAAAGTTCTCATGGGCTCGAAACGATCCTATGACTGGTTTCCAACAGTAGTGGTGGGTATGGGGCGCCCCCAACATGTGAATAAATTTAAATTCTTTTATAAAACGTAAACTTTAATACAAAAAAGTCATAAAAATAATTGACTCTTATATTTGGTGACTATGTCAAATATCAAGTGACAATTTTTACATGCAAGGGGTGCTCAAAAATTACAATATTACTATTTAATTAATACTTTTATTTAAATAAACGGATTCATTAGCACACTTCACGCTATATTAGCCTTTAAAACAGATTTTAGATATCTCTGAAATGGAAGATCTTACGATGTTTTTAGTACTAATATAAAATATTGAGAAAAACGTTCTCAGTTAAAAAATTAGCATATTTTTAATTTTTAAACTGTCAAAAAATTGTGATTAGCATTAATGGATTTTGACCAAAAGCTAATCAGCTTTTTACAGTCTTGTACACTATTTTACCTAAACATTTCATGAAAATCGGTTGAACGGTTGAGCTACCCTGGGCCGGACAGCCATACACACGATCAGACGTCATGACGATATTGCTAAGATAGGTCAACATACACCCAAATAACACATTTTCGGTGCGGGCTAGGAAGGTAAAAAAACGAACTTTTACTAGAAAAACACACGCCAAAATAGGTCAAAGCGTATCTATTAACTTGAGAAGAATTGATCGGCCTTAAGGAGGTGTTTATTCAGTATTTGGCAATATCATAGTGAGCTGGTTATTTTATGAAAACAATAGTGTGTGCACTGAAGTGTGCATGCTAATGGGCTAGGATGGTATCAGATTTATCATAAAACCATTTACCAAAAATATTATACTTTTTGAGTATCCCCTGTACATCAAAATTGTCTCGTGACATCTAACATGGTTGTCAAATATAAGAGGCAATTATTTTGATCACTTTTTTGTATTACGGTTTAAGTTTTACAAAAGAATTTCAATTTATTGTATTGTATCTCGGAAACCAGTCAGGATCGTTTTGAGCCCATGAGAACTTTTGATCAGGAGATCGAGATCTGCAACATACTAAAATTTTATCAAAATCGTAGATTTTTTAAAATCCCATTTAAGCTGTGCATTCTCCTGTAATTTGGTCAACAGGTTATAAAAGTCTCTTTTATTTTTGACAAATTAAGCGCCATCTTTGTGTCGGCTGGGAAACTTATTATTTTTTTTCGGCAGATTTAAAGAGCGGGTCAGTAGCTTTAATATGGGGTATTAAAAATAAATATCGCAGAAAAAATTAAGAAAATATCGAAGAAAAACTTTTTTTTATTATAGCCGAGATTTTGTTTTACAGTGACAGGTGTAATTTTTTTTTTACATTTTTGAATCAAGTAGGTCTCACTTAAACGTAAATTTATCAAAATTAATTTAATTTCTCTTAAAAAAAAAGGAATTCATTTATTTTCTTAACTTTGGCAGCCGCCATCTTGGATTCTGAAGCCGGAAAATCGGGGATTCTTGAATAAAAATTTAGCTTTTGGTGTTAAGTACTACTATGCCAAATATAAAGAAATATACCCTTTTTGCAGCTTTATTTTACAAGTTTACTCTACTATAAGAGTTTTAGGTTAATAACTAGAAAACGAAACTTCACTAACTTTAGAAGATCGTTTGTCTGATGAGTCATCAGTGGAAGAAACCGACTTAGAAGTGATTAAAGTTAATTATTAATTAAAGAATTTGTTTAAATTTTTTGTGTGTTTTTAAATAGTACCTACCTTATAAATATTTGCAAATTTTTTCTGAAAATTTCTCAAAAACTGTGTTTCTACAAAAAGTTGCAAAAATAAATAAAAATAATGTTTTTAACCAATTAAATCCGCTTATCTATCCTATGCTTAATTAAAAAGTTATAAAATCTATTCAGTTTTTACCATTCTAACGTCAAATGGGTACATGGAAATAATTGAATAGAGTATAAATTTTATGAACTTTTAACGCTCTAGTATCTATTGGCTAAAGAGATAAACTCCAGGCAAAATTACCTTCTATTTGATTTTTTTTTCACAAGCCATATTTTAACTAAAAATTTGTTTTAAAAAGCAATCTCCACCTCTTTTATTGAAATGTTATATCGGGTCTAAGTAGAGGCCAAACCCAGCACAGATACAAAATTTTATTAAAATCGGTCAAACAGTTTTAAAGTTATGTGCACTGTGCCCCGTAGACACGATATGGACCGTCTGTCTGGCCAATCACGTTACGGGATTGACCTCGTTACACTAGAACAATACGAATTGCGTATGCATCCACTTGTCTTAAAGAGAAAAATCCGACAATTTGATTGGTCCCAAGCCGTGACGAAACCGTGCGTCTTGAAGCGGTACTTTTTAGACTCCCCTGTATTCTTTAGCCTTTCCGTCCTGCGCGCAAGCCTGCGAGTGTTTTGTGGTAGTAAATCAACTTCGGCCATTTTACCGGTGTATAATCAGCATGTAGCTCGCCTCTAAACCACGAAGTGTATAAATTTACCTTTCCGCAACCCTTTTGTCGCAGGGTGGATAGTGATATTTGTGATCATTATATTGCTCCATAGTGACTGGTGCTGACTGTGATAATTTAAAGTAAGTTATAGTTTTTAATACCACACACTATCTTTTCTAACCTAACATATTCAGTGCCGCACACCTCTATGTTTTACCTCAAATATTTTCAACTTTCTTGTAACTTAAGCATGTTTTACTTGTTACAGCACTCTGTGGTTTCCTTATAAGAATTAAATACAAGCCATCTGCCCGGAATACCGCCTTTTGCTTTCTCCCACTCCCGCAACCCCTGTGGTTCTGCTACATCTTTGGCGCCCAACTTCGGAGCAAAGGATCTGAGCGATGGAAAACAGCAACGACGAACATGTTGGTTGGACGAGGCACTCCTATGACCTTCGAAAAAGGGTCACAAGGCAAAACAATGTCCCTTCAAGGGTTGCAGACATTCCACGAACAATACCTGAAGGGGTAATACAAAATGACTTGCCAGACAATCAAGGTAGGTCCATTCCAACTATTTTTTCTGCAACAAATGGTCATCCTGTTGCCAGTTCATCTGAATACCGCCCTAGTACATTGGGGCTACCTTCGCAGCATCAAAATGCCCAGTTTGAACCAGCTAGAAGAAATTTACACCTAGAGTTTCAGACCCCTTACAGCCATGGGGCAAATCCATTGGTAGATCAGCTGCCATCGGTGCAACAACCAGCAGTTGCACAACCACTTCTGGTAACCCCACAAATTATGACGCAAATAATTAGTGGCGTTTGTGAAAATTTAAATAATTTACATTTAAATAACTTTAGGGAATTTTTTGTTAATCCTCCCCACCCTGCGTCAACTAAAAACTTGCCTATTTTTGATGGTCAAAATATTCACCCCGTGGACTTTTTGACTAAGCTGGAAGGAAATTTTCAAGCAAATAACATCGATTTTTTACAACTTAAAAACTCTCTTGAAAATTGTTTTGTCCCTAATACACCACCTAAAACTTGGGCTGACAACTATCTCGATAGATTTTCATCCTATCAGGAATTTAAAATTCAATTCTTAAAACAATTTTGGAATCAGCAACATCAGCATGATGCCAAAGTTTTATTGCATACTATAAGGTATAAAGAGGGCGAGCTATTTACTGACTTTTTTAATGTGTGTGTACATTTGTCTAAACATTTAAACCCGGCATTTTCCGACAGGCAACTCATTGATCATGTGGCCTGTTCTTTCCCCCCGCACGTTTCTTCTCAATTACTACCGTGTGAATGTTTGTTTGATGCCCTGGACGTACTGCGCCGGGCTGACGGTTACTATTATCGTGACCAGCAACCACAGAAAATCTCGTTTCTTATAAATTATTATCGTAAGAAAACGACTACTTCGGAAAATACATATTTTTCGAAAAATCTAAATTCGGCAGGCCCAACACAGTACCAAAATTCTCAAGGCAAAAAGCCTAGCACTTTTCGGGAAACGAACGAAAACAAAAATTATCGGGAAAGCCGTACTTCTGCTTTACAATTGTCGGAAAAACCAGAATCGGGAAACGAGGATGCCAGTTCTCCGGAGGGTCAAGAGTAGCTGGTGAAACGCTTATAGGCCCAACTACCGAAAACAACCCCCGTGAAGGTCTTTTTCAGGAGGATTGTGACTTTAACCACGAGTTATTAGACGATAAAACCCCAACTATTTTAATACAAATATGTAACATTAATTTTCACGCCTTGGTTGATACCGGAAGCCAAATTTGTTGTTTCTCTGATACCGTGTGGTCACAGTTATCCGATTTTCATTTGGAAATCCCCAGTTTACCCGTCACTGGTGTCTTTGTTTCGGGAGCTTTTAAAACTAAAAAGAAAAAAGTAGATTTACAAGTTAATCTTACTTTTCAGTTGTGTAAGTTAAATTTTACGTACGAATTTTTAAAAATTGATAATCTCTCCTACCCTGTTATTTTAGGGGTAGACTTTTTAAGATCTGTTGACGCTAAAATCGACTTAAGTCAACAGCGAGTATTTTTTATGCATAGTGGCAAGGAAATCTCAGTACCTGAAGTCAACTCTCTTCACGAGGGCGACCCCCCTTTTAGCCCTAACATTAGGGTAGTCCAATGCCGGCGTGGAATCCCCCTAAAAATTTCTAAAATCACGGATTCATGCGCAGAAACTCCGGAGTTTTTTGCAAACTTACAGGTCGGTTCGATAAGTGACTCGCAAGTAGTTTCTCTCAAAGGGGTACTGAACAAATACAAAAATGTGTTTACAGATAAGTTAGGACTTACCACTTGTTACGAACACGAAATAAAATTAAATAATGAGGAAGGGTTTTTTGTTAAGCCCTACCCAGTACCGTTCGCACATCGCGAAACCATTCAAAAAGTGATAGACGACATGGAAAGATGGGGTGTTATTTCTAGGGAACCTTCTCAATATGTTAACAACCCTAAAAAGGGATAATTCGGTAAGGGTGTGTTTGGACGCAAGGGTCCTTAACTCCCGAACTCAGCGAGATTTCGAAATGCCAAGGAAAATTGAAGAAATTTTACGAACAATCCGTGGGGGTTGTAAATTTAAAACCGTATTAGATTTAAGTAACTCTTATTGGCAAATCCCGCTTAAAGCCGAATCACGAAAATACACGGGTTTTATTTACGACTCTACCAGCTATGTTTTCAATCGTATGCCTTTTGGGCTGGTTAACGCTGTTGCCGCATTTACCCGATGTATAAGTAAAATTTTTGGACGTGAGTTCGACGAGTTTTTAACCCCCTACCTCGATGATCTTATAATTATCAGTTCGACTTTTGACCTCCATATGCGTCATCTTCACCTTGTGCTCTCCCGCCTGTCAACAGCAGGTTTAACACTTAAAGTAAATAAATGTAGATGGTTGTGTGAAACGGTGAATTTTGTCGGTTATTCTTTAGAACCCGAGGGTTTCCGTCCTGATAAAGGTCGTATACAAGCCCTAGTGGACTATCAAACTCCCCAAAATGTCAAACAGTTACAAAGGTTTTTAGGAATGTGCCAGTATGATCGCGGGTTTTTAGGTACCCAATTTTCGGCGTGGACGTCCCCTTTGACTGTTTTACTTCGTAAAAATGTACGCTGGGAGTGGGGACCTGCACAGCACCAGGCATTCGCGAAAATCAAACATGCTCTCGGCGAAGCGACGCTATTATATTATCCGAACCCGGCCTTGCCGTACTATCTTGAGGTCGACTCAAGCGATATCGGCGTTGGCGCGCAACTTTTTCAAATTATAAACGGGCAACGCAAAGTCGTTGCGTGGGGAAGTCGATCACTATTAGACCGTGAGCGACGATATGGCATTTTTGAGCGCGAAATCCTTGGTTTGATTTTTGCGCTAAATCGTTGGAGAACCTTTTTATTAGGCAGGCACTTTACGGTCTATACGGATAATAAGGCCGTTACATATTTGAATACTTGCAGGCTTCTCTCTCCACGAGTCACGCGATGGGCTTTAGCCCTTCAGGAGAAGATTTCTCAGTCGTGCATATTAAAGGTTCCGAAAACGTAACTGCTGATGCGCTCTCACGTTTTGCCGCGACAAGACCTCCCACGCCAAGCGATAAAATTTTTGAGATTTTGTCTTTAACGTTATCTTCGGATTTCTTAAAAACCCTAAAGTCTATTAACCGCTACCAACAAGACGACGAAAAGTTATCACAGATAAAGCTACGGTTAAATACTGATAAAAAGTTATCGGAAAAATTCGTTATTTTAAACGATATCCTTTACCATCAACGCGACGCAGATACACTGTTATTGTGCGTTCCGCGAGCATTACAATCTCAATTTATCTTAGAGTACCACTCTGTTTTGGGCCATTATGGCTCCTACAAGTGTTGGTGCGCTTTACGTACCGAGGTATGGTGGACCAATATGGCGCGCGATATTAAACGCGTAATAAAGTCATGCGACCTCTGCCAAAAAACTAAGAGCTCAACTATGTCTAGCGCAAATCAGCATCCAATAATCCCCGAATCCAAGGACGATTTGATTTCTCTTGACTTATTCGGGCCCCTGCCAAAAAGTCGTGGACGCTCTACCTACTTACTGGTAATCTTAAACGTGTTTACTAAGCACGTGACCCTATATCCCCTGCGGACTGCCACTACCAGGTCTTGCCTAAATCGCTTAACCGTCGATTATTTTCCTACCTTGGGAGTACCGTGTCGAATACTAGCTGACCGAGGGACTCAATTTTCATCCCCTAAATGGAAGAGCGCGTTAGAAACTTATGGCGTCAAAGTTTTATATACTTCAGTCCGACATCCTGAAGCAAACCCCGTCGAAAGAGTTATGAAAGAATTGGGTCGTTTGTTTCGAACCTACTGCCACGATAAACATACTCGGTGGGCTTTTGAGGTAACTAAATTCGGCAATTTCTTAAACAACGTGGTACACGAATCCACCGGGTTTACGCCTAACGAATTGCAGTTTGGCACCGACCGTGAAAAATTACTCCCCGAAAGGTATTTGCCGCCGACAAATCTTTTCGTGGACCACGATCAGCGCCTGACATTAGCAAAGGCCACCTTATTGGGTAAGGCGGCCCGCCGCGCAGAGAACAGCGTCGCTACTAGACCATGTCCCACACTAGCCGTGGGTGATTGGGTTCTCTTGCGCGCAAATCCTCGTTCCTCCGCCATTAATCGCGAAACTAAAAAATTCCTCCTTTTATACGAGGGACCTTTTCAAATTAAAAAACCTATAAGTTTCGCCAGTTACGTTCTCATGAATCCTCAAACTGGCCAGGAACGTGGTATTTTTCACGTGTCCCATCTTAAACCATATATACGAAACCAAGCTGAAGAGATTCAGACCCGAACTCTTAGCTTCGAGGGGGGAAGATGAAGCGGTACTTTTTAGACTCCCCTGTATTCTTTAGCCTTTCCGTCCTGCGCGCAAGCCTGCGAGTGTTTTGTGGTAGTAAATCAACTTCGGCCATTTTACCGGTGTATAATCAGCATGTAGCTCGCCTCTAAACCACGAAGTGTATAAATTTACCTTTCCGCAACCCTTTTGTCGCAGGGTGGATAGTGATATTTGTGATCATTATATTGCTCCATAGTGACTGGTGCTGACTGTGATAATTTAAAGTAAGTTATAGTTTTTAATACCACACACTATCTTTTCTAACCTAACATATTCAGTGCCGCACACCTCTATGTTTTACCTCAAATATTTTCAACTTTCTTGTAACTTAAGCATGTTTTACTTGTTACAGCACTCTGTGGTTTCCTTATAAGAATTAAATACAAGCCATCTGCCCGGAATACCGCCTTTTGCTTTCTCCCACTCCCGCAACCCCTGTGGTTCTGCTACAGTCTGTAATGCATCGACGTAGTGAGATGCTATACCACAAACCTGACCAAAAAGTTTACAGCATTTCCCAGTTACACCAACGAATACGCGAATGCAAAGTGCATATCAACTTTGGGTGTCTAATAAACGTGAAATTACGTCAGTCGGATAAAAAGTGCCAATTTAGTAAGACTAAAATTTTATTTCCTTTTCATTGCCAACGATCACCTTATTAAATACGTTTATCTATAGTAGAGTCCCTGTATGTTGACATATTTGGATATATTAATACATCCAAATATGTCAACATACAGGGACTCTAATCTATAGTAGAGGGTATTGTATATTATTTCTGACGTAAGTTGTTTATGACGTTTGCTTCATTTTATCTTTTTTGGAAAAAATGTGCGTGTTTTCAAATTAAATGTCTATCGCAAAAATTCGATGTTAGAAACAAATTTTCTGATTATGTGATAACCACATGGCAAAAATCAATTTTAAGTAAAAAGGGTTATGATGATAAATCTTTATTTTGCTGGAAAGGCAGTTTTGCAAAATTCAAACTTTTTACTTTGGAGTTGTTTACTTAGCTGATAATGAAAAGTATTTTCAAGGTAAGAATATTGGTAAAATTGTTTATATTTAAAATGGCATTTTTGGTCAATACGTTTTATTTGTATTTCTTTAACAACAAACGAGCTTTTGTGGATTATCTTTCCACTTTTTCAGGGCTAAAATAAAAATTTTACAAAAAATAACAGTAATTAAAATTTATATCATTCATCAATTTTTTTTGTTATTTGTTGTGAAATATTATAGATTGTAAAAAGAAAATATTGTTGAATATAACATAATATTGTTGTAAAAAGTTTGGAAAGTATTTTTATCGGGTCGCCATCCTCGGTATGTAGGGTGTTATTAAAATACCGCTCTTTTAAAATAGCGCCACTAACGAAATAGCGCTGTTTTAAAAAGCACTACTATCGAAAAAATAAAAAAACGGCAAAAGACCGAAAATACAAAAGATCGAAAATACAGAAGATCGAAAGTACAAAAGATCGAAAGGCAAAAGATCGAAAAACAATATATCAGAAGACAAAAGATCGAAAAAAAATCGCAAGTAAATAAGATCGAAATATAATGTTTGGGTATATTTACATAAACAATTTCAAGGTCAGGTAAGGTAAAATTACCTAACCGTTAAATAAACCAATGACTTCTGATTTCTTTCCCGGTATCCTAGAGGGTGTGTAACCAAACCGAACTGAACCGAACCGAACCAAAACAAACCAAACCGAACCGGTTCGGTTTGGTTTTACACCCTGTCAGATCCCGGGAAACATGTCAGGAAACTTTTTTTAAATATGTTAGAAAGAGAGCCCATAGTCGAACCGGTTCGGTTTGGTTTAGTTACACACCCCCTGGAATCCCTTAAAAGAAATCAGGAAAGTTTCTTTTTTAAAAAAACTCGATGTTTTGATACGCGCTATTTTTATCGAACTTTTGTACTTTTGATGTTTTGTCTTTTGATCGGTCTCTTTTTTAATCATATTAAAAAAAAAACTCCTGATTTCTTTCCCGGGATCCTAGAGAGTGTGTAACCAAACCGAACCCAACCTAACTGAACCGAACCGAATTAAAAAATATGTTAGAAAGAGACCCTATAGTCGAACCGGTTCGGTTCGTTTTAGTTACACACCCCCTAGGATCCCGGAAAAGAAATTAGGAAAGTTTTTGTTTTAAATCTATGTAATAGCGATATTTTGATACGCGCTATTTTGATCTTTTGTCTTGCGATCTTTTATACTTTCTATCTTCTGTACTTTCGTTCTGTACTTTCGATCTTTTGTCTTTTGATCTTTTGTTTTTCGATCTTTTGTAGTTTCGATCTTTTGTGGTTTCGATCTTTTGTCTTTTCGACCTTTTGTATTTCGATCTTTTGTCTTTTCGATCTTTTGTTTTTCGGTCTTTTGTATTCGATCTTTTGTCGTTCGATCTTTTGTCTTTCGATCTTTGTTCCGCCACCCGTGATTTGTAAAATATGATTTTTTTAAACCTAGAGTATGGATAAACTTATTATTCTCCAGCTGCTCTCGTTTCTGAGATATATACAGTTTTCATTTTTTCAAAAACTGTGACTGGCAAACTTTAACGGTATTTGAAAAATGCTATGAAAAATTTTGTTAAAAATTCAATCTAGATTTGAAAACCGCGTTCCGCTTGCTGCTGTGGTTTCTAATATATATATATATATATATATATATATATATATATATATATATATATATATATATAGATCCTTATATCATTATTGCTTCCATTTAAAACGCATCGTTATTGCGTCTCCAAGAAAACGTCTGTTTTTTAAAGGTTTTAATAAAATATATTTCAGTTTTTGAAATTTCTGGATTAGTCGGCTATTTTTCGTAATTTTTGGGCTAAAAATAGCAATATACGAAAAACTGTACAAACAAACATTATTGCTTCCAATTATTTGCCATTCAATGTTGCGTCCCTTGTATAATTTTTGACACTTTCTTATCATAATTGCGTCCACATCGTATAATTTTCGTTTAGCTTGGTATCATTGTTGCGTCAGCGCGTTTGCCAAATTTTATGTTAATAAGAAAACAAAGGAAATTGTGTGAGTCAACGCAACGGCCAGATATTTATTACAAATCAGTTATAGTTTTGTTAGTTCTAAAAATTCGAGCTACGTAGATTTCAATACAATCAATTTTTGCTTTCAAATGTTTTAATTTAAAGCTAAAATTTCAAATAACAACTAAGAATTCCAGGTTATAATGGACATTTTCGTTTCAAATGCTTAAGGATTATTTCAAAAATATTAATTTCCTTGTTTGATAAGCACCTTGTTAACAAATAATAAAATTATTACCTACCCTATTGTTTCTTCTTCATCCCTCTTTTCATTTATCGATATTTTCTTGCCCGATATTAGATTCGTATATTGATAAAGGCTCAAAACACAGGTGTGACAAAATTGTTAAAACTTGCAGAGCTCCCATATCTTGCACGATTTTTTACATTTCCTTTTAATGGCTTAAATTAACAGTCAGCTAAACAAAGGTAATTATTTCTTTGGTCAATTTGTCTTTAGTTTACGAAATATGATTATTTTTCTTTGAACTTGTTTGAACCGAACCAAAGAACCGTGCCAATTTCTTATGGATCGTGGGCACCCGTTTAAATTCTTTAAATTTTAATATCGGTCTTGAATAAAAGTAGTTATACTACTTGGTGTGCAGTCAGGTGTGATGGCCTGCCCCCTTTTTATCCTAAGGCGCTTGTTTTCCTTAAGGAGTGGTTTCCATATGTACACTTATTGACTACTTATGTACACATGTTGACTGGAAACTTCTTAATTCTGTATTATAAACGCAGCTTCAATAACTTCCATTTTCGCCAATGCGACTCCTTATGTAAAACTTTACCGTCAGGCCATTGAATCCTGTGATCATTTGACCATGCATGATCCGCTAAACAGGATTTTTCAATATCTCCTAATTGGGTACTTTTTAAACGTTCATTTACTCTAACCTGAAGATGGCGTTTTGTTTCACCTACATATGATTTACCACACTCACACGGGAGTTGTAAATACATTTCTTATTATTTGAGGGATTTTCTGGTTGTGTTTTAGTTACAAAACTTTTAATCGCAGTGGCGAAGCGTACGGGTAGACAAGGTAGACAGTTCCTACCCAAAATTTTGGATATTATTATTACATAAAAATATTCCTTAATGCTATTTATTGTTTGTATATTATTTATTATTTTTATTATTTAACAACTAAAAACCAAAAATAAAGACAATCCTGGTCCCGCCGCACGGCCCGCACCTCTCAACTAAAGTGCGCTTCGAAAAAAACACGGTGTAGACGTATTAAAAATTGTATTCTAAAATCACTGCTATAGGGTAGAGTCCCTGTATGTTGACATATTGGAATCCAAATATGTCAACATACAGGGACTCTACTATAGGGTACAGTTCAACGCAAAAGCACGACAATTTGGCGGGGGAGAGAGCGAGTGGAAAAGACATTCGGCTATTTGTCTACTGTAGTCGGCCAGCTAGATAGTGCGTGCATTTCGCATATAATTAATTTATATCGAAGCGCAATATTTTACTGAGCGTAAGTATACTCGACTCTGCGTGTATATTTTGTTTTGATTTAAATCGACGTCTTTTTATTACAAGCTTTTATTTAGCTTCAGCTGTTCTGTCTAACTATCTATCAAATCTTGTGAAGCGTTTTTGACACACTTCCAATTATTCGATTTGGATGAAATTTGGTACACACATAGTGGTCCCAAGACAATACAACATTAAGAAAAAAATTTCCATCAGTCGGCCATCGCTTTTATTATTATGATAATATTAGAATGTTAGAAAATTATTTTTTAATTTTTAGTGCATGTTATAAAAGCTTGTGACTCAAAAAATACTCTGCCAATATATGGGCCCCTAAGCTCACACTAGGTGCTATAGTTGTAGTGTACGTGCGAGCTAATAAAACTAAAACCTGAAATATATCTTATTCAACTCCAGACTAAATTACCTTTTCTTTGATACCACACAAGCCATGTTTTGACTTAAACTCAAATTTTTGAAATCTACCCCCACCCTTCAAAAAACAAAACCTAAAATGTATTTTGTTTAACTCCGGACTCAATTACCTTTCGTTTGATATCACACACGCCATATTTTCACGTAAACTCTAATTTTTGAAATCTACCAACACCCTTTTTGAAGAAAAAAAAAACTAAAATGTATTTTGTTTAACTCCATACTCAATTACCTTTCGTTTGATATCACACACGCCATATTTTCACATAAACTCTAATTTTTGAAATCTTCCCCCACCCTTTTATTTGGCTTGTGTTCGGTGGATTTTGTTCATTTTTAAATGGGACCATCTCGACCCAAGACCCAGCCTAGGTACCAAATTTCATTAAAATCGGCCTAGCGGTTTTTGAGTTATGCGCGTTGGTCGTTACAGACAGACATACAGACAGACAGACATACAGACAGACAGACAGACGGCGCGACAAAAAAGTTTCCAAATCATCTGAAACGCAAAGATATATAAAAATTTTTGAAATCGGAGCAACTTTTTTTTGCTCGAAAAAATTAGGATCACCATAGCTTACACTACTATAGTATAGTATATGTGAGAGCTAAAAATTTTACCAATTTATTTTGCAGTTAGGGTTTCCATCATATACATAATATTCCAATACCCACGGTAATTGCCAATTCATGATGCAAACATGAGTCCTTGCGGTCCTTAAGCAAAAATGACCTGATTGGTTGCATTCAATTATATATGCATATTATTTCCTTATAGTACGTATTATGGCAATACCTACGGTACCTTATGATGCATAATGCAAACATATTTGAAATAGCAATGTCAGTGGGTATAAGTCTATCCTTTTTCCGGTCCTTAAGATAAAATGTCCTAATTGGTTATACTTTTACGAATACATATTTTATTCTTGTATTCGTCACGTCAAATCATCGGCTCAGAGTTGACAAAAACTCTATCTATGTAAATTTGGTGTCTGTGCATTTTTCGTATGTTTATATCTGAATGTTTGCATCAATTGCCAGCCATTGTGTAATTGGGTAACAGGGAGTATGGAAATACTACGTATATGGTTTTCATACGTATGTGTCGGTGTCGACGCCAGACAAAATTAATTGTTTAATTTTTCCATTTTTGTGTACATAAAATTTCTAATATCCAAATTTTAAGGAAAGTGTGTAAAATACGCAGACTATTATTTTTAAGACAGTTTGAGAGTTACTGTACACTATTAATATAAATATTTGTTTTTATGCAAAATAAAAATATATTTTTTTCTGTATTTTTCTGTCAACCTTAAAAAAATCCTTACGCCTCGCCACTGCCTTATCAGATTTCCCGATGAAAAAACTGTTTTTATTTTATAGTGTTTGGCTTTCGTCTTATGTTTTCTGAAATCCCTTGAACATATAGTTCAGTCAATGAATGGGCATTAGGGGGTTGTAGAGTGCATGGAGGGGGGGAGAATTTTTCTCTTCAGGAATATATTTGGGGCAGTTAGGAGGTAAACATACTAAAAGTATAAAACCCCTAGCACCCCCGCTTCAGTGGCGGAGGGGGGTTAAAAGGTGCACTTTTTCGGTTTTTTGCCTTTAACTCGATTACGGTAAGTTGAAGAAAAAAAAAATGTCCTATTAAAAATTAAAGAGGACTAAATTCCCTACAAAACCGTTATGCTAGCTTTAACCTTAATGGAACACATGCTGAGATAGTGGCTACCGAAAATCGGTAATTTTTGAAAAACATATTATTGGCCCATATTTTTTATCAAACTTGTTCATCTAACAGTTTTGTTATTGACTTTAGATGAAATTTGTTAATATAAAAGTTAAAGACCGATCAATTTTCTTTAAAAATGTGTACTTATTACCAATCTACCTTAAACTTGTCAAAAGATAGAGCAAATTGAAATTTTTAATGAAATTTCTCAACTTTCACAAATATTACAAAAACTTTCTTATTTACTTTTTGCATTATTTATAAGTAATACACTAGGGCGAGAAAAGATAAAAGTTAGGGTAATGTACTGGGTGAGTTTTTATAAAGCACCACCCCATTAACTCTGTCAATATAAATCGTAGAAAGATTGAACATTAACCGTAATTAGAGAAAATAAACTTGTTTTGCTTGCCAGGAATGAGTGTCTAAAAAAACCTTGTAAAATTTTGTTACTCTTTCAAAGAATATCTATAAGCAAAAAAAGTGATGATTACTTAAAAGAGTATTTGCGATATGAACTGGCTCCATTTCCTATAGCCTTATTCAATGAGAGTGATATGAGAAAAACAAAAAAATCTGTTTTGTTTAATCTTTTTAAACGAACAAACGAGATCTGATAAACAATGATGTGGTTATTGATGGGGGGTTTTCATTGCATAAAGTTGTGTGGCAAAGAGGATCCTCAGTTACTGAAATTTGTAATGGATATGTCAAATTCATCAAGACCCACTATGCAGGAAAGTTTTGTACTGTGGTTTTTTATGGATATAAGATAACAGAAATGAGTACCAAGGCTGCAGAAGAAAAAAGACGCTTCAATTTAACTATCAACTAAAAAAGACGCTATTGTATGAAAAAATCAGTAGATATGTATTTTACTTTCCATCATCAAATAAAAGTCAGGAATTCCTTTCAAATACCAACAACAAAGATCGTCTTATAAAATTACTTAGCTCCAAACTTCAGGAATGTGGAATCACAATGCTGCAAGCATCAGATGATGCTGATGTGCTGATTGTGAGCACTGCAATTCAAAACTCTTTAAAAAATGCATGCAACGTAGCTGTAATTAGGGAAGATGCAGCAGCTGGGACTAAAAAGAATACTGTTCCTGCATGCTTCTACTGGTTGCAATTCAACATCGGCAGCATTTCGAAGGGGTAAGCTTGTATATATAAAGCTTTATTAAAAGCACCCTGAAATCCAAAAATCAGCAAAGTATTTTACAATCCCACCTTCTCGCATGCTGAAGTAGAAAATGCTGGACATTTATGCATGTTAAAATGGTATAACTCTCCAACAAATGAAAATTCCCTAAATGCGTACCGATTTCGGTTATTTTTAAAATCGGTAGCAAGTATTAAATCTGATCACTTCCCCCAAGTGAAGGATCAACAAAACAACATTCGTATAGAATATATTATCGAGTACAGCTTTGGTTAGGAAATTAGCTAGCTCCAGAACTATGGGGTTGGGAATTTAAAGTAAACTGTCTAGTTCAAGTCTTCGCCCAAGTCACACCAAAAGAAATTTTGGACATGATTTATTGTAGATGCACAACTGACTGCAGTAGCATCAAATGTAGCTGCAAAAAAAAGTCGTTAAATTGTTCCCATTTATGCCACAATTGTCAGGGAAATTGTTTTAATGGTGTGTCCGTTTCAACTAATCACAATGAAGACGACGAAGACATGGAATGCCTTCCGACATTGCTTAAAACTAACAACGAATAGAAAACTATTGACTGAGAGGAAATTCCGGAAGTGGAGCCAGAAGCTGGCCTTTCGCAACCCAAGAAAGCAAAACAAACAAAATAATGGTCTTAAATTTACAAATCTGATAAACTTTACTTAAAAGATTTTACTACGTACATTAACTTACTTACTTACAGGGCTAAAAAAATTCGACGATACCAAACATCTACCCAGAAATACTCTAAGTATAAGAAATGAAGTAAGAGAATTGTATATTATGCAATTTATCTGGTATGTACACCTGAGTATTTTATAAGCTTATTGGGTAAAATAGTAAGTAGATATAAGACGATCGGTCTAAATGCACTTTTCCTTTATACATATGTGTACTTAGTTGTATAGTTTATTAGCTTATTTGTAAATTTAAATTAAAAAACATAATCATCATCACCATCACTTTCCGTGCCTGAAGATGTAAAGGTTTTGGATTCTCCATATTCAATATAAATGTAAATTTGTACTCATGTACAATCCAATATATACGAACTTAATTTTAGAAGTTTAATTTCTTAAATCAACACAAGTTTTTTTTGTAAAACCTTGTCCTGAATCAATAGTCCAAGTATAAACGCCTAGTGACCTATCCAATTTTTAAGGTGGTTCAATAATGTCAACCCTTATTAATAATATCTACTTCTTATTTTTGAAGTACCTTCATCAGGGTACCATCAAAAATCTGAAGTTTGTTCCAGGGCTTATGATGATGATAAAGAAAGATGATGCTAAAAGCAACTACACTTTTTTTTGTGGAAAATCACAAACATGAACTTTAAACTAAAACGCCTGTAACTTTTAATTTATGAGCACAAATTAGTAAATAAATAAATAAATGTTTTTAAATTGAATGCCTTATATTGTAATTTTTACCGAATATCTTTTAGAATTTAAAACAAAAGTGTTAGATAAACAAATTTGAGAAAAAAGATGGGGCAAAAATTACCGATTTTCGTCGTCTTTGTCTCAGAATCTGTGATAACTAAAGGTAAGGTCAGCATAACCGTTTTATGGAAAATTTAGTCCTCTTTAATTTCTAGTAGAACATTTTTTTGTACAACACACGGTAATTGAGTTATAGGCAAAAATCTAAAAAATTGCACTTTTTCACCCCCCTACGCCACTGAAGCGGGAGGGCTAGGAGTGGGGAATTTTAGTATGTTAACGTCCTGACTACCCTTAACATATTCCCAGAGAGAAAAATTCTTCCCGCCTCCATGCACTCTACAACCCATTCGTTGACTGGACTAATAATAATATGGAATGTTAATAACACTGCCGTCCTATAGCTAGAATGCCGTTAACTACCTAAAAAAATTTGATGCTTTTGATCAAAAAACCCGTAAAATAATAAACAAACGATGCTCCTTGATAACTGGAAGTTATTAGTTTCTTGAAAACCACAAAAGCTAGAGAAGATTTGCTGATAAAAATTTATGTAGAATAATGTTGTGATTAAGACGGCACCAAAATATAAAAATTGTCCAAATGTTGGTTAACGGCATTATAGCTTATGCACGGCAGAACACCCAACGGATTATTATTTTGAGAATTTCCCACATTTGGTTTGTTCTTAAATTTAGAGATCGTTGAGTTTATTAATTTCTCGGAATAACCATTCTGTTTTAAGTCCTTTTAAATGTTGTAGATTTCTGTGGTTAATTCTTCATTATTACTACAAATATTCACGACTCTTAAATACAAACTTCTTATAACTCCTTGTTTTGTAGCAACAGACTGGTTAGACTTAAAATTTAGGTACTGTCCCGTGTGTGTATGTTTCCTGTATACAGTGTGTATATTTATTGAATTTATTTTGTTTTTTTTTTAATTTGGCTTAAAGGCACTATTTATATGGATGGGAAAAATGTTTTCCATGAAATTTGTTAAAATTTTGATATAAAAGTTGTAAAATAATTTGACGAATATTAAGTTTATACATCTTGACAAACACTATTAGCCAAAACTGACATTTAATAACATACTAGAACGTTTTTCTACGTTGTCCGACGCCTATTCTACACCTCCTTCGATCCTGACAATATGTCAGGTTCTTTTGACTCATTGATCTTTGGATTGACTGTTGCCATTCCAGTTTAGGACTCCTTTTCCGCGCCCTATTGGTTGCCATTCTAGAACCTGCTTTGGTAGTCTTTCGTCATTCATCCGTTGTACATTGCCGTACCATATCAGTTGTCTTTTAGTGATGTCATCTTCCCTCGATTCCCATTCTTTTATGGTCTCATTTCTTATATGATCTGTTCTAGATATTTTCATTTATCTTCTTATTGCATCCATTTCGGCACTTTCCATTTTTGTTTTGTATTTTTGTTACGCGTCAAGTGTCTATTCCATACAGCAGCATGCTTTTCATCATTGTTTCATGTATGTAAAATTTTACTACTACTATGTCGGTTTAGAACGTTTTTCTACGTTGTCCGACGCCTATTCTCCACCTCCTTCGATCAATGTAAAATTTTACAATATTTTTTATCTTTCTGCTCTAGTCTGGTTTTAACTCACTTGATTCGTTTCTAATACATAAATACTGAGTCTTGTCTACGTTTACGGTTAACCCACACTTTTGTTATTTTTCCGTTAACTTTCTCATCATATACTCCATGTCTTCTTTATCATTAGCCACAATTACTTGGTCGTCAGCAAACTGTAGTGTATATATGGTAAATTGGTCGTTAAGTGGTATTCCCATACCGTGTACTTAACGTTGCCAGTTTTTTAGAGCTACTACTACTACTACTTGAACCTTTCGTTACCAGGAATTCTTCCCGACCGATTTTGGTGATAGTCTCCTCACGTTGGTCGAAGAACATTTGTTTCGTAGCTAAACTTTTGTCATCTGATGGTGTGTAGGCTATTATTATGCTTGTATTATGTCCAAGCATCTTCGTGTTAACTCGAGGTATGTTTTTATTAATGCACTCGTAGTCTGTAATCTTATTTTTGAGGTTTTTCTTAATTAATACAGATACCCCTTTGGCTGCTCTCCTTTATTTTGGGACTCCAGTAAATATGTGAACAAAGTTACCGACACTACTTGTACATGTTCCTTTCTTTTTTGTCTCTGTGAGTGCAATAATGTCTATTTTACTATTGCTACTGCACTTCGGTTGCAATAATGTCCAACTTTTGGTTCACTCCCTGTACGTTCCATTTAGCTATGTTCAGAGTCCTTTGGTTTTACTTTTTTCTCTTCGAGATTTTCAGGCCATTGCTCCGAGGCTTTGTTTGGGGTTTTATTTATTTTATTTAATAACAACTTTGAGTTATTTACTAATTTTGTTTCCAATGGCAACTTTTTATTTAAAAACTTCAGAAGGTTCATTATAATTAGATATGTTTTAAAGAAAAAACTAAGTTGAGTTCTGTCTTCTTTATTTTTTTATTACTTCATCATGAAGGCTGATTTTTCCAACACTCGAGGACTCTGGATTTTTCAACCCTTGAAAAAGAAATTGGAGTTTATGTTTCTGCTGAGTCCAGAAACAAAACCCAAAAATTGACAAATTTTCATGAAAAACTCGGAAAAACGACCCTGCAAACAGAGAAAGACCCTCAATGTACACAACAGCTTCTTTGCTTGCTTCTCTTAAGCTTTTTACTATGTTTGTATATGTTTCTTCAAATGAGTGTTCTGTAGTTATTAATTTTTCATCTAATCGCTTCTAGTACAATATTTGCATACGAGTTCGATTTCTAGACTTCTAAAGTTGTATTTTTGATTTTCTTTACTCTTACTACTCTCACCTCTATTTTTTCTGAAAGGAAATAATATTTTTGCTTTTACCGAATGGTCGTCAGATCCACAGGTATCACCACGAAGTAACCGCACATCATACCACTTTCATTCCGAGTGTTGTCCACCTATAGCATAATTAGATTTTAGATTTGTTGATGCCTGAATCCAGGTATATAGATGAATATCCATATATTTAAAAAAACCATTATTTATTTTTAAGTTGTGGGTTCACACAATTGGGTTTGTCTATCAGTTCGACTAATAAAATATATTATTATAATTATTTCCCTGGTATTGCCGATTTTGGTGATAGTCTCATCAAGTTGGTCGAAGAACATTTGTTTTGTAGCTAATCTTTCGTCATCTGATGGTGCGTAGGCTATTATTATGCTTATATTATGTCCAAGCATCTTCAGCATTAATGCACTCGTAGTCTGTAGTCTTATTTTTGAGATTTTTCTTGATTAATAAAGATTTTGGCTGCTCTCCTTTATTTTGTGAACAAAGTTACCGACACTACTTGTACATGTTTCTTTCTTTTTTATCTCTGTGAGTGCCATAATGTCTATCTTACTATTCTGCACTTCGGTTGCAATAATGTCCAACCTTTGGTTCACTCCCTGTACAGGGTGTCTCATTATATTTTTTCCCACCCTTTTACACCATTAATAATTGATATAGGAATATAAAAGAAATTGTGTTTAATTCGAACACAATTTCTTTTATATTCCTATATCAATTATTAATGGTGTAAAAGGGTGGGAAAACTATAATGAGACACCCTGTACGTTCCATTTAGCTATATTTAGCTATAGTCCTTTGGTTTTACTTTTTTGTCTTCGAGAATATCAGACCATTGCTCCGAGGCTTTGTTTGGGGTTTTATTTATTTTATTTAATAACATACTTTGAGTTATTTACTAATTTTGTTTCCAATGGCAACTTAAGTTGATTTCTATTTTATTATCTAATTAATCCTAGGCTGTCTACGATAAATAATTTAGACAAACGTCATTATTAACATCTTAGCGAAATTAGTTCTTAAATTAGTTCTTTCTTATTCAGAAAGGTAGGTAGGGTTTCCACATTGCAATTTTTTTTATTTGAGTTAGCATTACGACTTATTAAAAATCGCTTGGTTTGCCTTCCATTCCACAAGTTGTCAATCCCATGATCGCGACAGTTTATTGCGGAAACAGGATGAGGATTGTCTTTATGTATAGGTATGTATTTTCTAAGCACACGATGACACAGACAGTTTCATGCTAAGTGACAGGTAATCATCTACCAGTTTACCATTTTCACTGGGTCGTCTCTATCCATCAGTATGTAGACACTTTGAACTCACACATCCGACTGATTATTTTGGCGCAAAATAACTGTATATATCCAAGAAATGCCGCAAAAATAATGTTGGCCAATCCGGTATCAAAAATATACCGAGAAAATATATAGATAGAAAACTCAAAGTTTAAACATTAAACATAAATCTTTTGTATATTGGCGTTAAATGAAAATAAGAAAACAATTTTAATCCTGGTCAAGGGATTTAGATATTGCAAACTCCTAAAATGCTGGAATATATTAAATAATAATAAACGCAATGTTGCCAAATCTGTGGAAGCAAGAATGATAGAGAAGTAAAACCAAAAAAAGTATACAAAAAGGAGTGTCGCCTCTACCGGAATTATCTCAAACTAAAAATATACACCAGATTTTATTTAGTTATCATTATTGCGTCCGATTTCTTGCGGGTTTTTTTGGCGCCAATGCTTTAAATTTTGAAGTAGAAAAAAATAAGACATAACATATTATAGCTCTCTAAAAGATCTAAAAATCTGTCTGATTGTCATTGTAAAAATCTTCTCTGTTCGCAAATAACATGGGATTGCACTATTGCGTCCGGTATTCGGACGCAACAATGTCGGTGACGCAATAATGATATGGATTTTCGTTAACACGGACGCAACAATGATAGAAAGATATATATATATATATATATATATATATATATATATATATATATATATATATATATATATATATATATATATATATATATATATATATATATCTATATATATATATGGTTAAATGCTATAGGACTCATGGGAAATTATTACTGTATGTAAGATAAGAACAACTGCATATGCATAAAATATGTAGTATGTAAGAAAAAAGGATAGGAGTTTACACTTGTTTACACCCATTGTTTCAGGAGAGCCAGACCCATATCGCATACTGGTCCTCTGCGCGTCCAGGTAAAGTAGAGGAAGGAAATTTATGACACAACCTAGCGCGGCAATCTTTTCTTTCGACAGTTCGTAAAGAAAATCGATCGAGGGTAGTTGTACATAAAATATCGGAAATTTAGGCGACAACTACGTAACGTATAATCCTTCCTTTTATTAACTTTGTTCTTTTTTTATAATTTTAATGCCATGTCTACCACAAACTAAAGTTTATGGCTTCCCAGCAAAACAAATATTATGAGAGGGGTCTCTGTTTTAAAGGCAAGTTCTTTCATATCGATTTAAGAACTACCTAACGAATTAAATACTCAAAAATACCACCACTCTATGCTAAACAGTATCCGACTTGTTATAAAATTCAGTTCGGACATTACTTAGCATTTCAGGTGTCACTGATTGTAGGGTGGTGTAGGTGGTGTACTTTTTCCTGAACGCTGAATGTAATACGCGGCTTGAGCTAGAATTTGCGTGAAAAACCATTACCCACTTCTCACCTGTGTATTCCCCTACTTTGCCACTATAGTCCAAATTATATGCATTTGTAATGACGTTATTTTTGGTTATCTTTGTTTAGTATATTATAAACAGCGGTGAAATTTTTTAATTAGGTAGGTTATTGGTTATGTGTAGTAAGTATCCGTCCCTGTCAATCAAAAACATGAGTTTAACAACTTGTCGGAAATTATTTAAAAAAGTTGTAAAATGCCGAGAAACAAATATAATAGGTATAATGAACAAACGCAGCTGATAATTTTAAATATATTGGCTTTTTTCAACTAGAAAGGGAACAAGTCCAAATAGAATCGCACTTCAATTTAAGAATGTGATACAGCGAGCCGCAGATGCAACAAAATACAAATACATAATACAAAATTTCTGAACGCGATAGTAAATTTTCTAAACAAATATTGATTGGCAAAAATATCTACGCCATACGTTTTTTCTCACCTGGTGACGTCATTACAAATGCGTATAACTTAGACTATACCAGGCCGAATACGGGTCTAAAACAGCAAAAAATATTTTAAGACACCGCCCAAAATATATTTTTCTTTTTTTTACTTCTCTCTTACACACATTAAGTACAGCAAGCTTTTAACCAAACTTTGACGTTATGACAAATATTGTTGAAAATATAATCCTTAATCTAGCTTTGATGTAAATAGTTAAAATTAACTAAATATGTTGACTATTGAGTGGTGAAATGCATTTACAATAGATGCCAAGGGAAAGACTTTCTTCGAAAAATTCATCTGCAAGAGGTGGGCCTCTTGTATGTTGACCAAAGACCTGTAATGGACATAAATTACTGTGACAAAATGTCATCAAATTTAAATTGTCAAAACAAAGAAAAGAATAACATTTGCACTTGTAATGTAAGTTTATTTCTGTTATTACCTAATCAGTTTGTTCTGTGCTAATCAGATCCGGAAGTTGTAGGCTTACCCTATCAGGCAAATTTGGACCGCAAGTAGAACAGTGCAGCGAGTAAATAGGGGCTTAATTCAAAACATTGGTTAGCTGGCAAAACCACCAGATTGCTGCGGGCCAGTATTTGCTTTTTTGTCTGTGAATTAAAAAGAAACGTACCAAGTGAGATGCAAGAATGGCGATCCACCTGTTTATAACTGGAGGAACGATCGACTAGACGAAAATAGTCGTTAAAACGTTGCCTATGGATTAATAGTATATTTTATTAAAAAACATTGTCCTTTTTCTTAGTTAACTAGCACGTAGTTTCACAGCAAGGATGAGAAAGATTTTTGACATAATCATAGACCAGTGCTGATAATTTTTGGAAGCAAAAAATTAATAATAGCACGATTCGCAGCGAAACTATACAAAAGTTTTTGGTAATAAAATATAAACATTTGTATAATAAATAATTTTAGTTCACACGTCTACTATAACACGTAAGTAAAGCTGGGGGGACCACTATAAGGGGCCACCAAATTTCATATGCCAGGATTTGGTGCTAATTTGTTGCTAATTTGTTACCGATGAATTAAATTTGTTGCTGCAGCCGTTAACGAGAAATCGCGACCCCTGTGACTTTACGGTAAAGCTGAGAGGCCACCTCATAACTCTGGACTGAAAGGCGATACGAGAATGATTTAAACGCCATAATTTGTTGCTCAGGATGGGGATGTGCAACCAATATTAAAGAATCCCAAAAGACTTATAATTTTATTTTTTTGTTAATATTTTTGTTATTCTTGATAGTATTAAGGTAGCAACACTTGTAGTACCCTTATAAAAGGCCGTTCGAATTTGTTACCGCTATTTAAAGCGCCTGAGAGCGTTATTAAGCAAAAATAAAAAAATATTAAAAAATTAAGACCACTGTGCGCCGAGTAAAGTTGAGGGGCCACCTTGTATCTCGGTAGTCTTTAAAGATATTAATCTCAAACAAAAAGCATAATTTGTTGCTAAGAGTCTTTCATTGCATCGTGTAAAACAAATTATTTAAATCCAATCGTACGATTAAAAAGAAAAAAAAAATAACATATTTTGTACTGTATTTCTAAACCCAACCGGAGGGCCACAGAGTTGTTTATACACTTCCTAGCGCTCCAATAGCACTAAATGTGTATGTAAATGGAAAATTTGTCGCTGCTTCCGTTTTCGAGAAATTGAATTTTTATTTGCTATAAAGTTCAACGTGTTTCATATAGTTTTCACCCTGTAACTCAAAAACTAATTAGAAGGCCACAGATTTTTTTTTGTGACTTATAGTACCTAAAGAGTACTATCAATGTATGTTAACAAATAATTTGTTGCTGCTTCGATTTTCGAGAAATTGAATTTTTATTTGCTATAAAGTTCAACGTGTTTCATATAGTTTTCACCCTGTATCTCAAAAACTAACAAGGGGGCCACAGATTTTTTTCGGTTACTTGTGGTACCCAAAGAGTACTACCAATATGTGTTAACAAGTAATTTGTTGCTGCTTCCGTTTTCGAGAAATTGAATTTTTACTTGCAATAAAGTTAAACGTGTTTCATATAGTTTTCACCCTATATCTCAAAGACTAACAAGAGGGCCACAGATTTTTTTCAGTTGCTTATAGAAACTAAAGAGTACTACCAATACGTGTTAACAAATAATTTGTTGCTACTTCCGTTTTCGAGAAATTGAATTTTTATTTGCTATAAAGTTCAACGTGTTTAATATAGTTTCCACCCTGGGACTCAAAAACTAACTAGAGGGCCACAGATTTTTTTCAGTTACCTATAGTACCTAAAGAGTACTACCAATATGTGTTAACAACTAATTTGTTGCTGCTTCCGTTTTCGAGAAATTGAGTTTTTATTTGCAATAAAGTTCAACGTGTTTCATATAGTTTTCACCCTGTATTTCAAAAACTAACAAGAGGGCCACAGATTTTTTTCAGTTACTTCTGGAAACTAAAGAGTACTACCAATACGTGTTAACAAATAATTTGTTGCTGCTTCCGTTTTTGAGAAATTGAATTTTTATTTGCTATAAAGTTCAACGTGTTTCATATAGTTTCCACCCTGGAACTCAAAAACTAACAAGAGGGCCACAGATTTTTTTTAGTTACTTATAGTACCTAAAGAGTACTACCAATATGTGTTAACAAATTATTTGTTGCTTCTTCCGTTTTCGAGAAATTGAATTTTTATTTGCAATAAAGTTAAACGTGTTTCATATAGTTTTCACCCTGGAACTCAAAAACTAACAAGAGGGCCACATATTTTTTTCAGTTACTTATAGTACCTAAAGAGTACTACCAATATGTGTTAACAAATAATTTGTTTGTGCTTCCGTTTTTGAGAAAATGAATTTTTATTTGCAATAAAGTTAAAAGTGTTTCATATAGTTTTCACCCTGTATCTCAAAAACTAACAAGAGGGCCACAGATTTTTTTCAGTTACTTATAGAAACTAAAGAGTACTACCAATACGTGTTAACAAATAATTTGTTGCTGCTTCCGTTTTCGAGAAATTGAATTTTTATTTGCAATAAAGTTAAACGTGTTTCATATAGTTTTCACCCTGGAACTCAAAAACTAACAAGAGGGCCACATATTTTTTTCAGTTACTTATTGTACCTAAAGAGTACTACCAATATGTGTTAACAAATAATTTGTTTGTGCAAATTGTGAAAGGCTTTCGCGGGGATCGTCCAATGGTGGGTGTGCTTTCGGGCTGTTCGGCCGTCGTCGTTGGAAATTCGTTCTCGACGTTTCGCCATCTCGAGTGGATGGCATCTTCAGGAGATGTTGACTGTTTGTCGGCTTCTCGAAGACTGGTGGTTAGTCTGTCGCGGGCGCAGGTTATATACGATATGGTGGGCGGGGCGTATATCAGAGCTGGTCGGTGATTGGTCACATTCCCTTGATTCAGTTTTGTTATTGTAAGCGAGCCGTTTAGTGTTTTTAAGAACCGGTACCCATGTTCTCTTAATTTTAAGAGTTTCTTCAGATCTGTTGAAGTTCTGCTGGTTATGAATTTCGATTGCTTCTCTATAGAGTCTTGGATAGTATGAAGAGGAAGCGCAGAGAACTTGTGTGTCTTCGAATTTTATTCGGTGGTCTTCATTGTTTAGTGTGTGGTCTGCAACTGCGGATTTTTCCGTATGTCCGAGTCGACAGTTGGCTTTGTGTTCTTTGATTCTTGTGTTTACGGACCGTTTGGTTGTTCCGATGTAGACACTTAAATGTATACGACCAAAGCCGAGCACTAGAAGTAACAGTAGCGGTGGACTGAGCAGCCGTGAAGTTACTTCAAGAGCCTTTCTGCCCTACATCCCTAGAGTGACAGATAGGATCGGACGTATTCTGGGAAAACACAATATAAAAACGATCTTCAAGCCATCTAAGAAGATCGACAACCACCTCAGATCTGCGAAGGATATAAGGAACCCACTAAGTTCTTCGGGGGTATACCGCATTTCCTGTACCTGTGGAAGTGTCTACATCGGAACAACCAAACGGTCCGTAAACACAATTATCAAAGAACACAAAGCCAACTGTCGACTCGGAGATACGGAAAAATCCGCAGTTGCAGACCACACACTAAACAATGAAGACCACCGAATAAAATTCGAAGACACACAAGTTCTCTGCGCTTCCTCTTCATACTATCCAAGACTCTATAGAGAAGCAATCGAAATTCATAAACACCAGCAGAACTTCAACAGATCTGAAGAAACTCTTAAAATTAACAGAACATGGGTACCGGTTCTTAAAAACACTAAACGGCTCGCGTACAATAACAAAACTGAATCAAGGGAATGTGACCAATCACCGACCAGCTCTGATATACGCCCCTCCCACCATAGCGTATATAACCTGTGCCCGCGACAGACTAACCACCAGTCTTCGAGAAGCCGACAAACAGTCAACATCTCCTGAAGATGCCATGCACTCGGGATGGCGAAACGTCGAGAACGAATTTCCAACGACGACGGCCGAACAGCCCGAAAGCACACCCACCATTGGACGATGGCCGCGAAAGCCTTTCACAATTTGTACGACGCCTCTACGGGGAGGAAGTTTCCACTCTTCATCTACGCTTGGTCGCACTACGCAAGAAGAAAGCGCAACTACTGTCTTCGCTGACTTTCTTATTACGCTGTCGCGATGAGAAGGTCACGCCTAAATTCCTGAGATTTAAGCATACCATGAAAACACCTCAAGCCTACAGAATCTATAGAAGAACTGAAGATGCCCTGTTAAGAGAACGGATCCATTCAACTAGATCGCAACTCGCACGCACAGACAAGGAACTACTCTCAATTTTCTATCACCTAGCCAACACTATGAACAAATCAGACTGGGACAAAATTGATGCTATTTCCTACAGATCCATGGAAAACGAACACCACAGAAGTACGGAGAGGCAGAAAACCAAATACCAGAGACTAACTGACGACAACAATAAACGGGATAACCAGCAGCCCATCCTTGATTCTATAAAAACTGTCATCAACCTATCGGACCGCCCGCTTTCTCAAAATGAAGTCTCAGTACTCTCTAAGGGGGGGAACTTTGCTGTTGCACCTAGGGCGGTTCCCAAGGAGGAAATAATTGCCAACTTAGAATCTGCTATTAGAAAGTTTCCCGAACATCAGGCAGAATAAATACGCACGGAGTGTTCACAGATTTTGCGAAAAGCCAAACCACCAAAACGCAACATTACAAGGATGGAAGAAAAAGCCATTAAGGATCTCAACAAGGACGAAAACATTCTGATACTGCCTGCCGACAAAGGAAACGCCACTGTAGTATTGAACAGGGATGACTACAACAGAAAGATGGTCGATCTTTTAGAACCCTCAACATACAAGAAGCTAAAAAGAGATCCTACACAACCCGCAATTAAAAAAGTGAATCACTTAATTAAGATTTCTTTATTGGAGGACCCAGTCAAGAAGATGCTATGCCAAAGTGAAGCCCTGACTCCGAGATTGTATGGACTACCAAAAATCCACAAAAACGATGTACCTCTTCGTCCCATTGTCAGTACTATAGGCTCACCAACATACAAACTTGCGAAACATCTTGCTTCCCTCTTGCAACCCCACATCGGACTAACGGATTCGTATGTAAGAGACTCCACCCATTTTATTGAGAAGATCAAAAACATCGTCATGGACGAGAAAGACATCTTAGTTAGCTTTGATGTTGTGTCTTTGTTCACGAAGGTACCTTTGGCCGAGGCAATGAGGGAAGTGTAACACATTTTTCCGAAGGACATCACCGACCTGTTTAAAATCTGCCTAACGACATCATATTTCACCTTCAATGAACAAATTTATGAACAGATCGATGGAGTCTCAATGGGTAGCCCTTTATCGCCTGTGATTGCGAACTTTTTCATGGAGAAACTAGAAGAGAAGGCGTTGAATAAGGCCCCTCATAAACCCAAAGTCTGGTTTTGATATGTAGATGACACTTTTGTCGTTTGACCTTATGGTAGAGACAGCCTTAATGAATTTCTCAACCACATTAACAGTATACACCCCAGTATACAATTTACAATGGAAACAGAGAACAACAGAGAATTAGCATTCCTTGACGTACTATTAACGAGGAAAGAGGGACGACTAGGACATACCGTATACAGAAAACCTACTCACACAGACCGCTACCTAAACAACACATCTAACCACCACCCGTGCCAACGAAAAGGGGTAATAAGAACATTGGTAGAAAGGGCGAAAAGAATCTGCGAACCAGAACATCTAGACAAAGAATTAAACCATCTTAAAAACGCCCTCGTAGCAAATGGATACACTCAAAGCGACATAGATAAATGTATACGACCAAAGCCGAGCACTAGAAGTAACAGTAGCGGTGGACTGAGCAGCCGTGAAGTTACTTCAAGAGCCTTTCTGCCCTACATCCCTAGAGTGACAGATAGGATCGGACGTATTCTGGGAAAACACAACATAAAAACGATCTTCAGGCCATCTAAGAAGATCGAGAACCACCTCAGATCTGCGAAGGATATAAGGAACCCACTAAGTTCTTCGGGGGTATGCCGCATTCCCTGTACCTGTGGAAGTGTCTACATCGGAACAACCAAACGATCCGTACACACAAGAATCAAAGAACACAAAGCCAACTGTCGATTCGGACTTACGGAAAAATCCGCAGTTGCAGACCACACACTAAACAATGAAGACCACCGAATAAAATTCGAAGACACACAAGTTCTCTGCGCTTCCTCTTCATACTATCCAAGACTCTATAGAGAAGCAATCGAAATTCATAAACACTAGCAGAACTTTAACAGATCTGAAGAAACTCTTAAAATTAACAGAACATTATAGTACCTAAAGAGTACTACCAATATGTGTTAACAAATAATTGCACTAGAAGTAACAGTAGCGGTGGACTGAGCAGCCGTGAAGTTACTTCAAGAGCCTTTCTGCCCTACATCCCTAGAGTGACAGATAGGATCGGACGTATTCTGGGAAAACACAACATAAAAACGATCTTCAGGCCATCTAAGAAGATCGAGAACCACCTTAGATCTGCGAAGGATATAAGGAACCCACTAAGTTCTTCGGGGGTATGCCGCATTCCCTGTACCTGTGGAAGTGTCTACATCGGAACAACCAAACGATTCGTAAACACAAGAATCAAAGAACACAAAGCCAACTGTCGACTCAGACATACGGAAAAATCCGCAGTTGCAGACTACACACTAAACAATGAAGACCACCGAATAAAATTCGAAGACACACAAGTTCTCTGCGCTTCCTCTTCATACTATCCAAGACTCTATAGAGAAGCAATCGAAATTCATAAACACCAGCAGAACTTCAACAGATCTGAAGAAACTCTTAAAATTAACAGAACATGGGTACCGGTTCTTAAAAACACTAAACGGCTCGCTTACAATAACAAAACTGAATCAAGGGAATGTGACCAATCACCGACCAGCTCTGATATACGCCCCGCCCACCATAGCGTATATAACCTGCGCCCGCGACAGACTAACCACCAGTCTTCGAGAAGCCGACAAACAGTCAACATCACCTGAAGATGCCATCCACTCAAGATGGCGAAACGTCGAGAACGAATTTCCAACGACGACGGCCGAACAGCCCGAAAGCACACCCACCAATTTGTTTGTGCTTCCGTTTTTGAGAAATTGAATTTTTATTTGCAATAAAGTTCAACGTGTTTCATATAGTTTCCACCTTGGAACTCAAAAACTAACAAGAGGGCCACAGATTTTTTTCAGTTACTTATAGTACCTAAAAAGTTCTACCAATATGTGTTAACAAATAATTTGTTGCTGCTTCCGTTTTTGAGAAATTGAATTTTTATTTGCAATAAAGTTAAACGTGTTTCATATAGTTTTCACCCTGTATCTCAAAAACTAACAAGAGGGCCACAGATTTTTTTCAGTTACTTATAGAAACTAAAGAGTACTACCAATATGTGTTAACAAATAATTTGTTGCTGCTTCCGTTTTCGAGAAATTGAATTTTTATTTGCAATAAAGTTAAACGTGTTTCATATAGTTTTCACCCTGTATCTCAAAAACTAACAAGAGGGCCATACATTTTTTTTTAGCTAATTGTAGTACCTAAAGAGTACTATCAATATGTGTTAACAATTAATTTGTTGCTGCTTCCGTTTTCGAGAAATTGAATTTTTATTTGCAATAAAGTTAAACGTGTTTCATATAGTTTTCACCCTGTATCTCAAAAACTAACTAGAGGGCCACAGATTTTTTTTAGTGACTTATAGTACCTAAAGAGTACTATCAATATGTGTTAACAAGTAATTTGTTGCTGCTTTCGTTTTCGAGAAATTGAATATTTATTTGCAATAAAGTTCACGTGTTTCATATAGTTTTTCAAAAACTCGTCAGATGTCTATCAGGGGAAATGAATCGACCCCTGCCCTCCGTAAATTCCAGGTACTCTCCAACCCGGAGAGTTAGCACCTGTATAGGGTCCATTTCCCAGGGTTACGGGAGAAGACCCCATCGATATGAAAGGCGGAGAGACTGGACCTCGGTACGGTGATCATAGCGTAGGTGGCAACCCTTTCTTTTAGGGATAGTATAAAAGACTACAACTGTTGCCTTACAGTATGACGTTGGTTTGTCAAAGGCTAGAGGAGAAAAATCTTGATTAAAAATCCTGGCCCTCCAAGTAGGGGATTGAGGCATTAGACTGGTTCTCTAATACTTGTAAAACAAAGCAATTACCAAAAAGCCTAAACAAAGCCTCGGAGCAATGGATGGAAACTCTCGAAGACGAAAAAAGCAAAGACAAAGGACTATGAATATAGCTACATGGAACGTACAGGGAGTGAATCAAAAGTTGGACATTATTGCAACCGAAGTGCAGAATTGTAAGATCGATATTATTGCACTCACAGAGACAAAAAAGAAAGGAACAGTTACGAATAGTGTCGGTAATTTTGTCCATATATTCACTGGAGTCCCAAAAGAAAGAAGTGCAGCCAGAGGGGTATCCTTGTTAATAAAGAAAAATCTAAAGAATAAAATTACAGACTACGATTGCATTAGTGAAAACATACTTCGAGTGAACATGAAGATGCTTGGACATAATATAAGCATAATAGCAGTATACGCACCATTAGATGACGAAAGAGTAGCTACAAAACAAATGTTCTTTGACCAACTTGATAAGACTATCACAAAAATCGGTAATACCAGAGAAATAATTAAGCTTGGCGATTTTAATAGCCGAACTGGTAGGCAAGCCCAGAGCAAAGTGAAGAGGAAGTAACAAATGATAATGGCTTAAGTAATTGAGAAAAGGAGCGCCAGAAATATAGAAACTCATGTTACCTTTGTGGACCTACAAAAAGCATATGATACCGTTCCAGTAGAAAAATTATGGACAGTGTTAGAGCAAACTAATATCTTTTTTTTTACTTACTTATTCCAGTCCGGAAAACTACAGTTTCTGAGCCCAGTATCGGGCTGTGTCCAATGCTTGTTGATTGTTTGTCCAAAGCGTCGAGGGTACATCTATGTGGACAGTTAGGTAAGTAGGTGTTCCATATCCTGTATAGCTCCGCAGTCGCACTTGTCGTCATTTCCATCCAACAGGCCTCATCTGATGAGATTGGTCTTCACAGGGGCTACACCAGTTCTGATGCGGTTCAACATTCGCCAGGTTCTCCAGTCGCTTGATGTTCCGCTCGGAGGGAGTTCTGTTATTCGATAGCAGGCGGGTGGTTCATCCAGTGGCGCGCTTAGGAAGCGCCTTCTTGACTTTAGTCTGCCAAGTTGCGCCTCGTGTCCAGTGAGTGAGTGACGCTCATCGAAGGTCTGTATATTCGTAGGTGCTCTACGTGAGTCAGGGTCTGAGAGGCCCGAGGCTTTGTACTGTTTGTCCAGTGGCGTGGGTTTTGTTCAGGCTGACTTTTTTTGGCGTGAGTGAATCTGCCCCACACTGGACAGGCATAATCCGCTGTCAAAAAGCATAAGGCCTGCGCTGATGTCCTTAGTACTGTTGGTTTTGCGCCCCACTTGTTTGCTGTTTCCGAGCTTCCTCAAAAGGCCATTCCGCGCCTCCACCTTCTTCCGCGTTTTTTCACAATAGAACCTGTATGTTAGGTAGCGGTCCAATATGACTCCAAGATAGGTAGGTTTATCTGTGTGCTCTAGGTTGTTGTTATCCCAGGTAACGTTTAGCTTTCTATTTGCCTGTCGAGAGTGGAGGTGGAAGGCGCTGACTTGGGTCTTGGAGGGATTTGGTTTTAGAGAGTTATCCTGATAGTAAGTGGACATCATACTCAAGGCTGCTTCCAGTTTTTGCTCCACCTCCTCAAAATTTAAACCTTGCGCTGTAATGCCCAGGTCATCGGCATATACAAGGTTTCTGGTAAAAGCTGGTGTTGGTTGGTCGTTGGTGTAGAGTTTGAAGAGGATTGGTGCCAGTACGCTGCCCTGAGCCAAGCCGTTTATCTGGATTCGCCATCGACTTTTTTTCCCTTCAAGACTCACGTAGAATTATCAGTTTTGTAGTAAGGATTCTACCATTTGAACAAGTTGGTAGTCTTTCAGTGTATCATAGACTTTATACAGCAAGTTTCTGTGATTACGGTTCATATTAACGAACCGAACCAAACCTGTGAAAGGCTTTGGCGGCCATCGTCCAAAATGAACCAAACCTGTTATTTGTTTTTTCTCGAACCCATCTTCGATGTGTTCCGTCAGTGCTAGTATTTGACTGGTGCAAGACTTCCCAGGTCTAAAGCCGGCTTGCTGTGGAATGATTTTTGAGTCGACAGTCCTCTCTAGTCGTTGGAGGATTAGCCTTTCATATAGCTTGTATAGGTGACAAAGAAGCGATATGGGGCGGTAGCTTTTTGATGACTCAGGGTCTTTCCAAGGTTTTAGCAATGCTACGTCTTTCGACTTCCTCCATACTTTTGGTATCTTGAATGTAACTCGACAGGTGTTAAAAAGTTTTATAATCCAGTTTTTTGCTATTGTTCTAAAGTTTTTGATTTGTTTACACAGATGTCGTCTTCTCCTGCTGCTTTGCCATTTTTCAGTGAGTTTATCCCTTTATCTAGCTCTATTATGGTAAAGGGCGTGTTTAAGTGGTTTTTCTCGGTTGTTGGAGACCGATTGATGCATTTTTTTTGGCATTTTTTGTCCGATTTACCGTTGAGGAGCAGTTGGTGAGCTACTTGGTTAGCAGTAACATTTGACGGCGCTTTGTTTTGCTTTGGATCTCCATTTAGCTTTTTGATTAAGTTCCAAGCCATCTTGCTGCTGTGCGTCATATCCATTCATTCAAGGGTGTCTATCCACTTTTTTTCTCGAGTCTCGCTTAGTGCTATCATGAGCGCATTCCCGCAGGCTATAGTTTCTTCGCTAAACGGGTCCTTGTTAAAAAGTTCTTCGTACTTGTTTAAGAACCCTTTAGAGGCTTCTGACAGCCCCGGTATGAAATGTTGCCTGCAGCCTCTTGGTATGTATCGCTTTGATACCCTTTGTAAGATTTGCAAAAAGGTTTGGTAGTTTTGTGGTGATGGGTCTAGATTTTCGAATTCGGTATCTAGATTAGCTGAGTATTTGGGCCAATTTGCTTTTTTAAAATTAAAACTTCTTCGAAAAGGTATCTCAGCTGTTTTGATGACTGAATAGACTTGATCTCCAATAGGTCTGTGTTGAGTTTTATACATGAGTCTTGGATCTTTTGGCTCACAAAGCAGTTATCGGGATTAGAGCCGCGTTTCCAGTTCTTGCTGTTGAACGAGCACGGCAACTTTGGATCGTGGAGAAGAGAAAGTTTGTTGACTTCTGCCCACTCTTCTAGAAGTTGCCCATTTGTATCGGTTTCATTGTAGCCCAACGATGTGCTGTGGGAGTTAAAATGTCCAACGATAAACTGAATCTCCTGTCTCCCATAGTTCTCTGGCATTTCTAGTTTCAGTGATTTGCCAGGGGGTTTGTAAGCGGATGATATGGTAAAAGCTCCTTTTTCGATGGTGAATATTTCAGTATCGTCGGTTACTTTTTTGCCGGTAGATGTCAGCGACATGTTAGTACTTACAAAAATGGTGCTACCATACTTGTTATGGAGGGATTCGACGGCAAGAGGCATACCATCAATGTTGGGCCTGTTTACGTTTTCATCTCTGTGCGTTTCCTGAAGGCATAGTACGTCCCATTTATGTGTTTGGCATAGTTAGGAGATAAGGTCTTGTTTACCTTTCGTGAAACCCTCGATGTTCAGGCTAACAATTGTCAGGGTTGGCTCTGACAAGAGCCTGTTGTTCAGATCGTTTTGCATTGATTTCCGCTGTTGGAAGGATTGGCCACTGTCTATATCAATCATACATACATAAAAGCAATAAAAGAACTATACAAAGGGTCAAAATCTAAAATAAAAATTCAATTTCTCGAAAACGGAAGCAGCAACAAATTATTTGTTAACACATATTGGTAGCACACTTTAGGTACTACAAGTAAGTGAAAAAAATCTGTGGCCCTCTAGTTAGTTTCTGAGATACAGGGTGAAAACTATATGAAACACGTTGAACTTTATAACATAAAAATTAAATTTCTCGAAAACGGAAGCAGCAACAAATTATTTGTTAACACGTATCTTTAGTTTCTATAAGTAACTGAAAACAATCTGTGGCTCTCTTGTTAGTTTTTGAGATACAGGGTGAAAACTATATGAAACACGTTGAACTTTATTGCAAATAAAAATTCAATTTCTCGAAAACGGAAGCAGCAACAAATTATTTGTTAACACATGTTGGTAGTACTCTTTAGGTACTATAAGTAACTGAAAAAAATCTGTGGCCCTCTTGTTAGTTTTTGAGTTCCAGGGTGGAAACTATATGAAACACGTTGAACTTTATAGCAAATAAAAATTAAATTTCTCGAAAACGGAAGCAGCAACAAATTATTTGTTAACACAAATTGGTAGTACTCTTTAGGTACTATAAGTAACTGAAAAAAATCTGTGGCCCTCTTGTTAGTTTTTGAGTTCCAGGGTGGAAACTATATGAAACACGTTGAACTTTATAGCAAATAAAAATTCAATTTCTCGAAAACGGAAGCAGCAACAAATTATTTGGTAACACGTATTGGTATTACTCTTTAGTTTCTATAAGCAACTGAAAAAAATCTGTGGCCCTCTTGTTAGTTTTTGAGATACAGGGTGAAAACTATATGAAACACGTTTAACTTTATTGCAAATAAAAATTCAATTTCTCGAAAACGGAAGCAGCAACAAATTATTTGTTAATACATATTGGTAGTACTCTTTAGGTACTATAAGCAACTGAAAAAAATCTGTGGCCCTCTTGTTAGTTTTTGAGATACAGGGTAAAAACTATATGAAACACGTTTAAGTTTATTGCAAATAAAAATTCAATTTCTCGAAAACGGAAGCAGCAACAAATTATTTGTTAACACATATTGGTAGTACTCTTTAGGTACTATAAGTAACTGAAAAAAATCTGTGGCCCTCTTGTTAGTTTTTGAGTTCCAGGGTGGAAACTATATGAAACACGTTGAACTTTATAGCAAATAAAAATTCAATTTCTCGAAAACGGAAGCAGCAACAAATTATTTGTTAACACGTATTGGTAGTACTCTTTAGTTTCTATAAGCAACTGAAAAAAATCTGTGGCCCTCTTGTTAGTTTTTGAGATACAGGGTGAAAACTATATGAAACACGTTTAACTTTATTGCAAATAAAAATTCAATTTCTCGAAAACGGAAGCAGCAACAAATTATTTGTTAACACATATTGATAGTACTCTTTAGGTACTATAAGTAACTAAAAAAAATCTGTGGCCCTCTTGTTAGTTTTTGAGATACAGGGTAAAAACTATATGAAACACGTTTAACTTTATTGCAAATAAAAATTCAATTTCTCGAAAACGGAAGCAGCAACAAATTATTTGTTAACACATATTGGTAGTACTCTTTAGGTACTATAAGTAACTGAAAAAAATCTGTGGCCCTCTTGTTAGTTTTTGAGATACAGGGTGAAAACTATATGAAACACGTTTAACTTTATTGCAAATAAAAATTCAATTTCTCGAAAACGGAAGCAGCAACAAATTATTTGTGAACACGTATTGGTAGAACTTTTTAGGTACTATAAGTAACTGGAAAAATCTGTGGCCCTCTTGTTAGTTTTTGAGTTCCAGGGTGGAAACTATATGAAACACGTGTAACTTTATTGCAAATAAAAATTCAATTTCTTGAAAACGGAAGCAGCAACAAATTATTTGTTAACACGTATTGGTAGTACTTTTTAGGTACTATAAGTAACTGAAAAAAATATGTGGCCCTCTTGTTAGTTTTTGAGTTCCAGCTTGGAAACTATATGAAACACGTTGAACTTTATAGCAAATAAAAATTCAATTTCTCGAAAACGGAAGCAGCAACAAATTGTTTGTTAACACGTATTGGTAGTACTCTTTAGTTACTATAAGTAACTAAAAAAATATGTGGCCCTCTTGTTAGTTTCTGAGATACCGGGTGAAAATTATATGAAACACGTTTAACTTTATTGCAAATAAAAATTTAATTACTCGAAAACGGAAGCATCAACAAATTATTTGTTAACACATATTGGTAGTACTCTTTAGGTACCACAAGTAACTGAAAAAAATCTGTGGCCCTCTTGTTAGTTTTTGAGATACAGGGTGAAAACTATATGAAACACTTTGAACTTTATAGCAAATAAAAATTCAATTTCTCGAAAACGGAAGCAGCAACAAATTATTTGTTAACATATATTGATAGTACTCTTTAGGTACTATAGGTCACTAAGAAATATCTGTGGCCATCTAAATAGTTTTTGAGTTACAGGATGAAAACTATATGAAACACGTTGAACTTTATAGCAAATAAAAATTCATTTTCTCGAAAACGGAAGCAGCAACAAATTACTTGTTAACACGTATTGGTAGTACTCTTTAGTTTCTATAAGTAACTGACAAAAATCTGTGGCCCTCTTGTTAGTTTTTGAGATACAGGGTGAAAACTATATGAAACACTTTGAACTTTATAGCAAATAAAAATTCAATTTCTCGAAAACGGAAGCAGCAACAAATTATTTGTTAACATATATTGATAGTACTCTTTAGGTACTATAGGTCACTAAGAAATATCTGTGGCCCTCTAAATAGTTTTTGAGTTACAGGGTGAAAACTATATGAAACACGTTGAACTTTATAGCAAATAAAAATTCAATTTCTCGAAAACGAAAGCAGCAACAAATTATTTGTTAACACGTATAGGTAGTACTCTTTAGGTACAACAAGTAACTGAAAAAGATCTGTGGCCCTCTAGTTAGTTTCTGAGATACCGGGTAAAAACTATGAAACACGTTGAACTTTATAGCAAATAAAAATTTAATTTCTCGAAAACGGAAGCAGCAACAAATTATTTGTTAACATATATTGATAGCACTCTTTAGGTACTATAAGTCACTAAAAAAAATCTGTGACCCTCTAGTTAGTTTTTGAGTTCCAGGGTGGAAACTATATGAAACACGTTGAACTTTATAGCAAATAAAAATTCAATTTCTCGAAAACGGAAGCAGCAACAAATTATTTGTTAACACGTATTGGTATTACTCTTTAGTTTCTATAAGCAACTGAAAAAAATCTGTGGCCCTCTTGTTAGTTTTTGAGATACAGGGTGAAAACTATATGAAACACGTTTAACTTTATTGCAAATAAAAATTCAATTCCTCGAAAACGGAAACAGCAACAAATTATTTGTTAATACATATTGGTAGTACTCTTTAGGTACTATAAGTAACTGAAAAAAATCTGTGGCCCTCTAGTTAGTTTTTAAGTTCCAGGGTGGATACTATATGAAACACGTTGAACTTTATAGCAAATAAAAATTTAATTTCTCGAAAACGGAAGCAGCAACAAATTATTTGTTAACACATATTGGTAGTACTCTTTAGGTACTATAAGTAACTGAAAAAAATCTGTGGCCCTCTTGTTAGTTTTTGAGATACAGGGTGAAAACTATATGAAACACGTTTAACTTTATTGCAAATAAAAATTCAATTTCTCGAAAACGGAATCAGCAACAAATTATTTGTTAACACGTATTGGTAGAACTTTTTAGGTACTATAAGTAACTGGAAAAATCTGTGGCCTTCTTGTTAGTTTTTGAGATACAGGGTGGAAACTATATGAAACACGTTTAACTTTATTGCAAATAAAAATTCAATTTCTCGAAAACGGAAGCATCAACAAATTATTTGTTAACACATATTGGTAGTACTCTTTAGGTACCACAAGTAACTGAAAAAAATCTGTGGCCCTCTTGTTAGTTTTTGAGATACAGGGTGAAAACTATTTGAAACACTTTGAACTTTATAGCAAATAAAAATTCAATTTCTCGAAAACGGAAGCAGCAACAAATTATTTGTTAACATATATTGATAGTACTCTTTAGGTACTATAGGTCACTAAGAAATATCTGTGGCCCTCCAAATAGTTTTTGAGTTACAGGGTGAAAACTATATGAAACACGTTGAACTTTATAGCAAATAAAAATTCATTTTCTCGAAAACGGAAGCAGCAACAAATTATTTGTTAACACTTATTGGTAGTACTCTTTAGTTTCTATAAGTAACTGACAAAAATCAGTGGCCCTCTTGTTAGTTTTTGAGATACAGGGTGAAAACTATATGAAACACTTTGAACTTTATAGCAAATAAAAATTCAATTTCTCGAAAACGGAAGCAGCAACAAATTATTTGTTAACATATATTGATAGTACTCTTTAGGTACTATAGGTCACTAAGAAATATCTGTGGCCCTCTAAATAGTTTTTGAGTTACTGGGTGAAAACTATATGAAACACGTTGAACTTTATAGCAAATAAAAATTCAATTTCTCGAAAACGGAAGCAGCAACAAATTATTTGTTAACACGTATAGGTAGTACTCTTTAGGTACAACAAGTAACTGAAAAAGATCTGTGGCCCTCTAGTTAGTTTCTGAGATACCGGGTAAAAACTATGAAACACGTTGAACTTTATAGCAAATAAAAATTTAATTTCTCGAAAACGGAAGCAGCAACAAATTATTTGTTAACATATATTGATAGCACTCTTTAGGTACTATAAGTCACTAAAAAAAATCTGTGGCCCTCTAGTTAGTTTTTGAGTTCCAGGGTGGAAACTATATGAAACATGAAACACGTTGAACTTTATAGCAAATAAAAATTCAATTTCTCGAAAACGGAAGCAGCAACAAATTATTTGTTAACACGTATTGGTAGTACTCTTTTGGTACTACAATTAACGGAAAAAAATCTGTGGCTCTCTAGTTAGTTTTTGAGTTCCAGGGTGGCTATATGAAACACGTTGAACTTTATAGCAAATAAAAATTCAATTTCTCGAAAACGAAAGCAGCAACAAATTATTTGTTAACACATATTGGTAGTACTCTTTAGGTACTACAAGTAACTGAAAAAAATCTGTGGCCCTCTTGTTAGTTTTTGAGATACAGGGTAAAAACTATATGAAATACGTTGAACTTTATAGCAAATAAAAATTCAATTTCTCGAAAACGGAAGCAGCAACAAACCATTTGTTAACATATATTGATAGTACTCTTTAGGTACTATAATTCACTAAAAAAAATCTGTGGCCCTCTAATTAGTTTTTGTGTTACAGGGTGAAAACTATATGAAACACGTTGAACTTTATAGCAAATACAAATTCAATTTCTCGAAAACGGAAGCAGCGACAAATTTTCCATTTACATACACATTTAGTGCTATTTGAGTGCTAGGAAGTGTATAAACAACTCTGTGGCCCTCCAGTTGGGTTTAGAAATACAGTACAAAATATGTTATTTTTATTTTTTTTTAATCGTACGATTGGATTTAAATAATTTGTTTTACACGATGCAATGAAAGACTCTTAGCAACAAATTATGCTTTTTGTTTGAGATTAATATCTTTAAAGACTACCGAGATACAAGGTGGCCCTTCAACTTTACTCGGCGCACAGTGGTCTTTGACTCAATTTTTTAATATTTTTTTATTTTTGCTTAATAACGCTCTCAGGCGCTTTAAATAGCGGTAACAAATTCGAACGGCCTTTTATAGGGGTACTACAAGTGTTTCTACCTTAATACTATCAAGAATAACAAAAATATTAACAAAAACATGTTTTTTTCAAAAAAAAAGAAAATTATAAGTCTTTTGGGATTCTTTAATATTGGTTGCACATCCCCATCCCGAGCAACAAATTATGGCGTTTAAATCATCCTTGTATCGCCTTTCAGTCCAGAGTGATGAGGTGGCCCCTCAGCTTTACCGTAAAGTCACAGGGGTCGCGATTTCTCGTTAACGGCTGCAGCAACAAATTTAATTCTTCGGTAACAAATTAGCACCAAATCCTGGCATATGAAATTTGGTGGCCCCTTATAGTGGTCCCCCCAGCTTTACTTACGTTACTATAACTATAAGTTGTGTGAGCGATGGTGATCGTGTCAAAAAGAGGAAAAAAAGTTGCGTTTAAGATGATATTGAAACTTTTTGTAGCGCGGTCTGTCTCTCTGTCACGACCTACGCGCATAACTCAAAAACTACTTGCCCGATTTTAATGAAATTTGGTACCTAGGTTGGGTTTTGGCTCTAGATGGTCTCATGATGATCTCAAAATCAATAATATCCACCGGACATAAGCCGAAAAAAGCAGGTTTCTGTTTTTTGTTTTTTATGTTTCAGAGTTTCTTTTTGTTGTTCACGAAATTTTGTGGAAATATACCTAAATAATTTAAATCAAAATATTTATTTTTGCATTTTATTTTAATTTTAAACTTAAAAGAAGTCCCATTTTTACCTAACGTATTTGATTTTTACAAGCTTTTATTTAACTTCAGATGTTCTGTCTAATAACTATCTAACTATCAAATCTTGGGAAGCGTTTTTGACACACTTCCCATTATCCGATTTGGATGAAATTTGGTACACACATAGTGATCCCATGACAATACAACATTAAGAAAAAAATTGGTATACATATAGTGGTCCGATGTCAATACAACATTGAAAAAAAAATCCTACCACTCCTACCCCCACCCCCATCTATAGAAAAATGCGTTTTTGACACACTTCCCATTATCCGATTTGGATAAAATTTGGTATACATATAATGGTCCGATGACAATACAACAATAATGAAAAAATGTCCTCCCACCCCTACCCCCACCCCCTTCCATAAAAAATGCGTTTTTGACACACTTCACTTCAAATGACTTTTATAAAATTTGGTATATGCATAAAGGTCCGATGGCAATACAGCTTAAACAAAAAATATATTTCTACCTCTACCCCCACCCTCTCCTTCCCCCAATAGAAAAATGAGTTTCCAAAAAACTCACGATCAGCGATTTCATTATAATCTAGAATAAACTCTTCTGTTCTGTTATTGAATAAATATTTTTATTTAATAGAGTAGATAGCTGAGACTAAAAAGTAGAAAATAAATTGGTAATTTTTTTTTAAGTCACAAGCTTTTATAAAATGCACTAAAAATTAAAAAATAATTTTCTAACATTCTAATATTATCATAATAATAAAAGCGATGGCCGCAAATCAAAGCATAAGTTAATCTAAAGTTGTGATCTAAACACTTAAAGAATATTCAACATAGCAGGTCATCAAAGATATGTTTGATGTGCCGCAATGTTATGCCATTGCTATACCTATGTCAGAGAACTGCTGGGGTATCTTAGGTCAGGTTGGGTGGGTTTAGTACCTCTGCATTTTTCTGCTAGATTGATTCTTGCAAATAGTGATACTTAATTGATACGGATATCTTATCGTGCTAACATCGTCAAGATTTCCATCAGTCGCCATCGCTTTTATTATTATGATAATATTAGAATGTTAGAAAATTATTTTTTAATTTTTAGTGCACCCGGTGTGCGTCCGGTAAAGGGCGTTACCCCGGCCGGTGTGTGACGGTGCGTGGTCGGATCGATTCTTCAATCTGAACGATTTTCATCTTGTAGCTGATCAATTGATAATTGTCATATGTAATGCATTATATTTCCAAAGTGATTTTTTTTCTTGTGCTTTTTTAAAAACGACCGAACGTTTTTGTTGAACCACTCTCGTGTTCTAGTCCAACACCAAATTCATACACAATGAAGTTATGAGAATGAGTACTAATTTGGTTATTCATTTCTACCTAGTAAGTACCTAGTCAAAATTTTAGCACTGATTTTATGGCCGAAAAAAAAATTAAGCAAATAATAAACAATAACTATGTTGTAAAGGTTAGAAATCAAAGGATTGATGAAATGCGCATGCGGGTTAAATTTATTCGTCTTATTTCGAAAGGTGCGAAAGTGTGCATCCGGTAAAAATTCACCAGCAATCTGAACGCCAAGTAAAGTCTAACCAAATGCACACCGGATGCAATCTGAACGGCCAGGACGCGCCCGGGCCATGACCGACGTCCAATCTGGAAACAGCAGTTTTTTTTAAATAGTTCTTTCTCTTTTTTCGATGAATTCTTTATCTGATGGTGTAAAAAGCAGTTTAAAAAATAGCAAAATTAAATTACTGCAATCCTTTGTGCTATTATTGACTTTTACCGTGTCTTTTTTCGTACACTACCAGCAATTTTTTCCGAAAAAAATTAATGCTTCCAGGAATTTGTAAAATTGGCGCCTCGTTTTAGGTTTAAAATCAAAATAAAATGTAGACTTAAATATTTTTAATTAAAAAAACAACGCGTTTAGAACATCAAAAAGTTACCGAATTTGGTGAAAACCAAAAAAAAATGTCGGAGATAAAAAGAAATCGAAAACCAAAAAACCGGCTTTTTCGATTTTTTTCGGAAAATTTTAGGAAAGTTATTGAGTATAATTTATTTTTCCTCTTGGCTGCGATATACACACTGCGATTATTTTTGGGCCTATTTTGAGAAAAACTACATATGAACATGCATAGCATTGGTAAAAGGTTTACTATCCATAGGATAGCCCGCTTAGAAAGAGACAAATTAATTTTTCAGGGTTTAGATGAGTATAAAAGCACAAGTCCTCCCCCGAACCCCCGTTCGGTTCATGCTAAGCTCCGCCCGCTTCTGCCGCATCGAGTGTCTAAGGGTTGTCCGTGCTTTCATTGTCCCAGAGATTTTTGTTGTGAAATGTTACCCATTACAATACAATTTCTCCTTTTGAAATTTCGCACAATTTCTCCTGTTATGTCGGAGGTCGGGATTGCTTAAGGTCGTGCAAACCGTAATGTACCTATTTAAACACCTGCTAATTAGGCCAGCGGAATTACCATATTTTAAGGCAAAAAAAAAAGAAAATTATTAACAGGACTTGGAGCATTGGAAATAGTAGAGCGGCGAAAAACGAAGTTAAAAAAAATAAATGCGTGAGCAGGGGCGTTGCGGGTTATGTTTGGGGGGGGGGGGGGTAAAAAGTGGCAGGGAATCGTATTATTGCCATTTCCGGCGAAAGTTGTCCTCGGAGAAAAAAGTCATATACAGAAAAGTCATAGGCCATGAAATTGGCTAAAACTTTTGTAAATGACATTTTCTACATAACCTCAAAATGTTCGAGAAAAATTTTAAAAACCGTAATTTTTTTATTTTTTGTTTTTTATTTTTTATTGCAAAAATAATGTCAGTTTAAGAAAACTTGGTAAGAGTAGAGCTCTTTGGGTGCTAAATGTCTACAATATTTTACAAGCAAAAAAATTAAATTGTTTCAAAGATATTTGTTTTTTCCGCTCAAAAACACTTTATTTTTAAATGAAATTTCTCCTTCAGAAAATCATCGTATCCAGTTCTGCTGGTACTCAGTTTTTGGCATTGAGATATACTTTTTGGCGAAATAAAAAAAGATAATATACGTCATTTAAAAAAATGTCCAAAAAAGGAAAAAACTAAAAAAAAAATTGTCACAATATTTTTTAAAGTTACTGTAGTTATTTTTTTAAGTTTTAAAACATTTTTTAAAACTGACTATATCACCTAATTTTACGCAAGAAAAATGGCTATTATTATTGCTAAAAAAATTGGGCTACCTGCCTTGCTTTTCGAAATATAATGTAAATATATACATTATGACAAAAATGTAATTTTTTCTAATAAATTTTTTTTATCGCTCTGTATGTTATTTTTAAGTTTTATCGGCCCCAAAAAATGCCGCCTAAAGCAAAGCACCCTGCCACCCCCTAGTTAAGCTGCTGATATATGTGCAGGGTTTTCCCGTATATTTTTACACCATATCTTAAATGTTTATTTGAATAGTTATCAAAATATGATAAATACAGAAGTTTCATATTTTTTTTCGAAGTTTAAGAATCTTAGGGTCAGAATGAAATGTTTTTCTAAATGTCAAAATTTGACAGTTTGATGTCTTTTTTAAATTGAACATATATATTATTTTAGATTTTATCAGACCTTTTCTTCCTGATTTCAAAAATATATATGTTGAGATTATTTAGTTTATTAGTTTTGGAGATATAGGCGTTTAAAAGTTTTAAAAAATTTAAGTTTCAGCCACGAAAAAGACAATCGAATTGACAGAAAAAGTGAGCTGTTGCTTTTGTAAGATATATAATTTACTAATATTTTCCATCTGTGGTGATTCTGCGCAGTTATGTGGGGCGCCGCAAGCCAGTAAAAGCAAAAAATAATAAAAAAAAAATTTGAAAAATATAAATATCTAAAACTTCATTGATAATTTTCTACAAAGTCACCTTTATTATTTAATTTTGAATAATTCTTATGAATTTTCTGTAACTAGCCTAATAGATAGAGTGCGCAGAATTTCCATTGAGATCGACAAATATCTGTTCTATTTTCTCTTGTAGAATTTGAACAGGCTCGAAAACACTTCAAATTCTACAAGAGAATTGTGTTTTTCATGGTTTTGATGTTTTAAAGAGGATCAATTTAATTTTTAAAACTTTTAAACGCATATATCTCCAAAACTAATAAACGAAATAATCATAACATATATATTTTTGAAATCAGGAAAAAAAGATCTATAAAAATCTAAAATAATATATAGGGTGTTCAATTTAAAAAAAAACCATCAACCTGTCAAATTAGAAAAAAAATTACATTCTGACTCTAAGATTTCTAAAATTTGTAAAAAATGATAAAACTTTTGTTTTTATAGTATTTTGATATCTATTCAAATAAACGTTTTAGATATGGTGTAAAAATATACGGGAAAACCCTGTACATATAAAAATTGGCTTAACTAGGGGATGACAGGGTGCTTCGCTTTAGGCGGCACTTTTTGGGGGCGATAAAACTCAGAAAGAAATGTATAAAAATAACATACAGAGCGATAAAAAAAAATTATTAGAAAAAATTAAATTTTTGTCATAATGTATATATTTACATTAATTTTCCAAAAGCAGCCTAATTTTTTTTTGCCATAATAATAGCCATTTATCTTGCGTGGAATTAAGTAATATAGTCAGTTTTAAAAAATGTTTTAAAACATAAAATAACTCCGATAACTTAAAAAAATATTGTGAAATTTTTTTTTTTAGTTTTTTATATTTTTGGACATGTTTTTAAATGACGCATATTATCTTTTTTTATTTCGCCAAAAAGTACATCTCAGTGTCAAAAACTGAGTACCAGTAAAACTGGATACGATGATTTTCTGAAGGAGAAATTATATTTAAAAATAAAGTGATTTTAAAAGGAAAAAAGAAATATCTTAGAAATTTCCTAATTTTTGTGTTTGTAAAATATTGTAGTCATTTAGCACCCAAAGGGCTCTACTCTTACCAAGTTTTGTTAAACTGACATTATTTTTGCAAAAATAAAAAACAAAAAGTAAAAAAAATTACGATTTTTTAAATTTTTCTCGAACATTTTAAGGTTATGTAAAAAATTACATTTACAAGACTTTTAGATATTTTCATGGCCTATGACTTGTCTGTATGTCACTTTTTTCTCCGACGTCAGCCGGAAATCGCAATAATACGATTCCCTGCCCCTTTTTACCCCCCAAACCTAACCCGCAACGCCCCTGCCCACGCATTTATTTTTTTTAACTTCGTTTTTCGCCGCTCTACAATTTCCAATGCTTCAAGTCCTGTTAATAATTTTCTTTCTCTCAAAGTGTAATTTGCCTGGTCTAAATATAGTTTTTCTTTTTCTAAGCTTCCCTATGGCCGGTAAAGATTTTACCTTTATTGTATGTCCTAAACGTCTTAACTGCAGGGTGTTAAAGATTTAAAAAAACAACTCTCTAGGAATTTTTGTGAAATTTGGTACACACTTTCTATTCATCTGTTTTTTTTATGTTGACCACTGGCATTCCTGCGGTAATTGATTTCGGAATTTTAAATAAATAGTTCTTTTTTCATAAGGGGTCTAGCGGGATGCGAGGATATGAATTTAATTTTTTATACAAAAACTGTGGTGGTGGAGGTAAAAGGAGAAAATTTAATTTGCTCAGCAAAAATGAGAATCTCAAAAATAATTTAAAAATCAGGGGCTTACCATTATTTTCTTTAAAAATACCGAGGGCAATTTCCGCACGAACTCCACAAGTCAAAATAAAAAAAAACAAGTTACCCAATAGAAAGTGTAACAAAGGATCCCGCCCGGAGCTTATGGGCGGTGGCTTTCGGTTGGATTTCTTTTAAATTTTAGTATGTTGTAGATCTTGATGCCCTCATGAAAAGTTATCATTGCCCCATCGTCCTCTGAACTATGATTTCTAAGATACAGTGGTTCAAAGTTTCAGTTTTTAGCTTTTGTGCATTTTTCAGAAAAGACTATTTCAGGTCATTTCTACCTATTCTGAAAAATTATATTATTGTTTGTTATACATCAAACGTTAGGTCACAAGTAGAGCTTAATATACAAAAAATTGGACCTATTAACAGTTTGCTACATTCAGTGGCGTTCCAAACATAAAAATTATTAAAAAATATTTAATCAAAATGCGATGCTTTACAGAATTAACTATAAAAAAAGAACAAACGGTGGAATTTTTTTTGATTTCCCCTGTCTTTTAGGAATCTCTCAAAGAAACCAGAATATGTATAAATGGTAAAAATCGGTTTGTAAAGTTTTAATAGGTCCAATTTTTTTGTTTTGTGTATTAAGCTCTACTTGTGGCCTAACGTTTGATATACAACAGACAATAATATCATTTTCAGAATAGGTACGAATTACTTGAAATAGTTTTTTGTGAAAAATGCACAAAAGCTAAAAACTGAAACTTTGAACCTCTGTATCTTTAAAACCATAGGTCGGACGACGATGGGGCAATGATAGCTTTTCATCAGGGCATCAAGATCTACAACACTACAAATTTAAGAGAAATACAACCGAAAGCCACCGCCCATAAGCTCCGGGCGGGATCCTTTCACAGAAATATCTAGAGAAGGTAGAAAAGGTTTTTTTAAATATTTAACACCCTATATCACAAAAGTTAACAACGTTTAAGACATTTGTTTATATAAAGTATTTTTTAAAATTACCTCCTTTAATATTAGCATCTTATTTAATAACACCCTGTATTTGGTATCATTTCCAATAGTTTTCGTGCTATTATTTAGTTTTTCCATTTTTACCTTCCTAGCCCGCGCAGCAATGGCTAGAGAAGGTATTGTTTTCGACAAAAATACTTTTTTTGAGATAACGCCGAAAATGTTATTTGGGTGTATTTTGACATCTTAAGTAATATAGTCGTGACGTCTTTTAGAATCATGTTTTCGTCTTACGTTAAGTAACACAGGGCAAGGCCAACACAAAAATAGAGGCCACGACCCTGAAAAAATCAGCTGTTCTCCGGGGGCTGAATTTTACATAGGGTCTTATGGGAGGTCAGACGTTTTTTTATGATATTTTCAAAATGGCACTACAGATTTCCGCGAAATTTCAGTGAAATATTCTCAGACACCATCCCGATATTCCACCAAAGTTTTGTAAGGAATCAACATGACTAAAAGGTTAAAATCTTCAAGATTTAGCATTCTTTATTTTGAATTCAAATTACCCGCCATGAACCACATGCCAACTGTTATATTTGACATGTATTTGACTTTGTCATCTCTGATTGTCACATTCGCTTCTGCTTTATACTTAATTTTTGTGTGAGCTAATGAAGCGGCTATGAAAAATTAAGGATTACTATAGATTAAAAAAAAATTGTTCTAAAAGAATATAGTAAAAACAATCTCAAAACCGGGTTTATTTTAAAAAAAATCAAATATTCATGAACCGTCATTCCAACTTCAATATTTTAATGACAATCAGCTGGGTCGTAACGTGGCCATCAAAAAAAAATCAGCCCCGAAAGTGGAGGATCGTGGCCCGTCAGGGCTATCAAAATGGACGGGCCACGATCCTCTACTTTGTGACGTCACATCCGGGACTGATTTTTTTTTGATGGTTGCGTCACTACACAGCTGATTGTCTTTAAAATATTGAAGGTGGAATGACGGTTCATGAATATTTGATTTTTTTTTAAATAAAGCCGGTTTTAAGATTGTTTTTACTATATTCTTGAAGAACAATTTTTTTAAATGTATAGTTATCCTTAATTTTTCAGAGCCGCTTCATTAGGGACCTATTGCAATAGTGCCAGGCATTAATTGTGCCGGGCACTATATTGACAGTTTCGCATTATAAGAACAGCTGTCTTCTTTCAAAATTAGGCCATTGTGTATTATAAGAGCCGGAATTAATAGTGACGTCGCTATTAATGGAAAATAAACGACTGGATTTCTAAATTCGACTTTGGTATGTCAATTTTGAAAGATCAACTGTCAGTTTTTAATGCGAAACTGTCAATATAGTGCCCGGCACAATTTGTGCCTGGCTTTATTGCAATAGGTCCCAATTACCTCACACTAAAATTAAATTCAAAACAGAAGCGAATGTGACAAACACACATGACAAAGTCAAATACATCTCAAATATAACAGTTGGCATGCGGTACATGGCGGGTAATTTGAATTTAAAATAATGAATGCTAAATTTTGAAGATTTTAACCTTTTCATCATCTTGCATCCTTACAAAAGTTTGATGGGATATGGGGATGGTATCTAAGAATATTTCACTGAAATTTCGCCGAAATCTGTAGTGCCATTTTGAAAATATTATAAAAAAACGTCTGACCTCCCATAAGACCCAATGTAAAAATCGGCCCCCGCAGAACAGCTGATTTTTTCAGGGTCGTGGCCTCTATTTTTGTGTTGGCCTTGAGTAACATTCAAGAACCCTAAAAATTATTCAGAAAGCTACCTCGTATAGACTCTAGTAGGCACCGCGCATGGACTTGGACGATTTCAAAAGCGTTATGCTATGGGTATTTAACCATATCCAACGCTTTGTGCAGATCCACCACGGTGGATAGAATAGAGGGGTGTTCGGATCTTATATATTTATATATGTCGAATTTTTCACGTCACTGGTGGTCCAGCTGATTTTTGTAAGCAAAAGTTAGATATGATATGAACAACGAAACTACTAATATTTTTTGAATTTTTTAAAAACTAAGGCTATTTTCCCACTGTTTTCTAGTACATCCTTATAAAATATAATTTTCTAGACTTATTGTCGTTATTTTTTTTTGCGCGCTTTATTTTTTATTACACAAAACTTAAACTACAAGTCAAACTGAAAGTGATCGTTTAGTATCAAAGGTGAACCGAGGAAGTAAAGGTGAGCGGATTATTTTTGAGGCTGAAACGAACACATTATTGTCTTCGAATTTTAATTTTTGTGTAAAGAGAAATGAAGCGGGCTAAAAAAAATAACGACTAGTATGTCTGAAAAATATTATTTTATAAGAATATACTAAAAAATAGTAGGAAAACTGCCTTAGTTTTTAAAAAATTCAAAAAATATTAGTTGTTCGTATCATATCTAACTTTTGTTTACAAAAATCAGCTGGACCACCAGTGTCATGAAAATTCGACATATATTTATAAGATCCGAACACCGGTCTATTCTATCCACCGTGCAGATCCACAGCAAGCTAACTTTTTATCAAAAATACTTTTATGTTCTGTTAGGATTGAATATTACTTTTTATTACAGAAGACCAAAGTTTGATTTCTTTTTTTTTTGTTTTAGAGAAATCATTAACCAAAAGCATAGTTGGGAGTTTAGGGCCCGTTTTAGCGAGGTGTATGACTTCGCAGCGACGAAAGCCCACATGTTATAGGTAAGTGTGCATAAAACTTTAATTAGACTGTGTATTATTTGATGTTTCAATATTCCTACAAATACTTGTGAGTTATATTATTGTATTAAAATTAACGCATGATAACGGGTGAGAGGCTTGAAGATGTATAAAAGTCTACGTGCATTGGTTCTGTTCGTTCGCTCTCGGATTGGACATGTCACGACGAACAGTGGAACGAGCTTATGAGAGCGGTTGGACATCACGTTTTTTGCTTATTACTTTTAATCCAAAAGACGTAAAAATGTCTTTTATACTTCATAATAGGGTATTTGACAAATTTTAGAAAAGTGTTTAGATGATACATAGGTCCCTAATTTGCTACGCAAAATTATTAAAATAGTATATTTTATCATGACTACATTTAAAATCAAGTTTTCTAATTTCCGATTTGAATTTGCCGCCAAAACGCTCATTTCTAGCATGGCGTTGCAATGACGTCACAGCGCAGTAAACTCGCGGACAGATACACGGCATTGTGTTTATTTGTTTTTGGTCTGTGTTTCTACCGAGGGGTCATCAGCTTTCAACAGTACTGTACAAATTTCACAACAGGACCCGACAGTACCACGACAGGATCCAACAGTACTCGACAGTACACGATAGTACCCAACAGTACTCGGCAGTACCACGACAGGACCCAACAGTACTCGACAGTACACGACAGTACCCAACAGTACTCGACAGTACACGACAGGACCCAACATTACCCGACAGTACCTAACAGTACACGACAGGACCCAACAGTACCCAACAGTACACGACAGTACCCAACAGTACTCGACAGTACACGACAGGACCCAACAGTACACGACAGGACGTAACAGTACGATAGAAGCCAACAGTACACGACAGTACTCGACACAACCGTCTAACCCGGAACAGTGGCGTAGATGCGAAAAGACAGGATGACCTGTTTTTTTTTTTTTGGTCGCAAGATTTGTGAGCGCGGTGCGGTTCCCCAAAGATGATGAGCTTTTTTTTTTTTTTTTGGTCGCAAGTTTTTTGGTCGCAAGTTTTTTGAGTGCGCCCTAAGGCCCTGTCGGCCTTCCCCAAACAGGATGACTTTTTTTTTTGGTCGCAACATTTGTGAGCGCGGCGCGGTTCCCCAAAGATGATGAGCTTGTTTTTTTTTTTTTTGCTCGCATGTGTTTTGAGGGCGCGCTTTGTCCTTGTCGGACCCCCCCAAGGCACGACGACAGTACTCAACAGGACCCAACAGTACTCGACAGTACCCAACAGTACACCGACAGGACCCAACAGTACTCGACAATACACGACAGTACCCAACAGTACACCGACAGGACCCAACAGTACTCGACAATACACGACAGTACCCAACAGTACTCGACAGTACACGACAGTACCCAACAGTACTCAACAGGACCCAACAGTACTCGACAGTACACGACAGTACCCAACAGTACACCGACAGGACCCAACAGTACTCGACAATACACGACAGTACCCAACAGTACTCGACAGTACACGACAGTACCCAACAGTACTCAACAGGACCCAACAGTACACGTCAGGACCCAAGTCCTGTTGGACGCTGTACAAAATTTTAGGGTGCCGATGACCCCTCGGTTTCTACTGTTTTTTATGGAAAAAAATATCCTATAAGTGGTGTGTTGTGCCTCAGTGTTCGAATACTAGCATAAAAACACCTGAAAAACTATTTATTCATGTGCCTACAACAGTAAAAGAACGAAAAAAGTGGCTAGAACTTGCTCTAAGAGACACAAGGGCCTTATCTAATAAATCTTCACTTTATATTTGTGAAGAGCACTTTGATGTGAGTATAACTAAATTGTTTCTATTAATTTTTCTCACGTTGTCTATAATATATATAACTATTTCGTAAATGTCGATGAAATTTTTGACGTTATGTTTATTGCAAGGGGTAAACTATAATAGGCAGAAAGGTGTACACATTTTTAGGCGGTGCTAGGCAGTTATTACGCATGACTAGGGAGTAGTTCTAAATGCAGGATTAGGCAGTGCACATGCAGGCTAAATGTAGGACTGAGCAGTGCATATGCAAGACTAGGCAGTGCATAGGCAGGACTAGGAAGTACCTACGCAGGAGTATGCAGTGTAACCTATGCAGTACTTCAAGTATTGCTGGTCGTTGTATACTTTTTGCCTCCCTGTCCTGCAATTTTTGATTGTTTCTTTATGCTTAAAATAATAATAATTGGGTATTTAATTGAATCTATTGTAAGTGGCATATTAAACAAAAAAGCAAAACATATAACCTAACCCCAAAATCTAAATGAGTAAAAGTAGGCGAAGAATATCATAAAAGAACTTTTAGTTATATACAAAACAACTCATCGAATACTTACATCAACATTTTAACGTTTCTAAATTCCGCAGAACAAAAATCACTGTTGTTGGCAAAGAAGCCTGCCACCATAAAGCAATGCACCATAAAATCCTATCTTTTTTAAGAAAACTGATAAATCAATTGTTAAGATCGGCTGAGAAATAGGAAAGTTCTAAATTCTTGAATCGAGTTTTAAAAGTGACCTAAATAATAAGTTTTATTTCTTACTGGAAAGAATAATGTGGAATAATTACTCGAAATTTTAACTTTTTTTCTAACTCCAGTAGTTTACAATTTTTCGATTTATATTTTTAGCGCATATATCTTTGTTTGCAGCCACCTACCTCTTAATTTTATTAAATACAGTTTAAAAACAACGAAATTTTAAAGAAAAGCCTAAATACCAATATTTATTTCTTTGAGTAATTGTGGGTTGTTTGTGCGATTTTCAAATTAGAACCATTTTTCCGATTTGTCAACCCGCAGTTGAAATTTAACAAACCGCTAAATCTTTTCTACAAATTTTCAGACCTGTGTTGCTTTTCGTTTTTATTTAAATACGGAATTTGTTTTGAAAATTTTAACCCCTATTTTTACAAAAAAATATTTAAAAAGTCTTTCTTACAAATTGTAAAATTTTAGAAAGTGCAAATTAGAGCAAGATGATAAATCAGTATCATCATACATATTGTTCGGCCAGAATAAAATAAGGCGCAAAAGAGATGGCTCAACTCAATCTTCCTCTATTTACAGCACTTTTGTCTTTCTGGGTGATCTTCACTTTTAGCAAATTTACCATTAACAAAATTTTAATGAACACGGTGCTCGTATGGTACGTTTAACGAAATCGACCCCAGTCCGTTCATAATTCACACCCTATAATTGGGCTTCTATTGTTTCCGCTGGCTTAATTAGACTCCGGCCCGTTCACAATTCACACTCATTTATTGGGCTTCTATTGTTATCGTTGGGCTCAAAGAGAATGGCTAGGCACGTTTCATGCACATTCTAAAATTCAAAAAGAAACAGTGGCGTATCATTTAAACTTTTTTAATTTTTTAATAAAACTGTGTGGAGTTTCAATTTTGAAGATATAACGAATGGTTTTGAATTCTTAAATTTTTAGAAAGTCAAATGGTATTTTTTTAGGTTTCTAGATTCGTACGAAACCTACCTAATGAAATAGGTAGGTACCTATATAACATAATAAGTATAAAAGTTTTGAAAAAATATTTATTTTTAAGAAAAATAAGGTATGGAGTTTTCCAGCAAAAAAAGGCTTACGAGGAGAAAGGATTTAATACCTAATAATAATGAATTAAAAAATTATAGCACGGCACTGGACAGAGAAAGATAGCGCTAATTGAAGCCACCTCTTTTGCGCCTTATTTTATTCTGGCCGGGCAGTACATAAACTTTTTTTTCTGAAAAGAAAACTATATTCTTTATTTATTATATTATTGCAAGAATTTTTTTTTCAAATTAGTTTTTGCACTTTTTATTAAACTAGGTTTCTTCAGGAAAAATACTATATTAATATAATAATTAGGCAGGCAATCTTAATTTCAAACCTTCTCAATTCAGACAGATCTGGAAATATTTTTTCTTTCTTATAAAATAAAACGGTCTGGTTGCTGTTCTCGGGTCTGGACATTAAGTAATTAAACTTCACTAACAAAATATTTTAGTTCACAATTTTAATTATCTGGCGATGTGCAACATTGCATTGGCTCGTTTGACAGTGCGTCCATGCCTAGGAAACTCAATGCAATTTGACAGGTCGTTAGGTTAAAGTTCTCACTAAGCTCACAAGAGGCACTGCGGTCGCGCGTTTGTTCCTTACTCTATTTTTTTTTGAGAATTATCTGTGGTTTGGATTTTCCGTCCCCCTTTTTTTCAGGTAGAAAAACCTCTTCCACCGCATTTTATTTCGGGTTCATTTAAAATCTATCTTTTTGGCTTATGTAGGTAATCTTTGCTGCTGTGACGCATTAAAATTAAATTTTGTTAAATTTGTAACTTTTGCAATTTAAATATTAAAGAATAAGAATTTCTAGTTGCTTTTCTGGGTGAAGTGTCTAAAGTTCAGACGAGTATAAAATGCATAGTTTTTCGAGAAATTTTAAGGTAAGTTTTCTTATTTTCCCATTTGAGGTTAGATTGGCATTTGATGAAATTTGTATTGGTAGTGTCTTTTTAACTTCTTATCGCTTACTTTACGGAACTCTGAATACAGGTTTCCAATGCCTGGTAGGTGCCTTATTTGCCCATGAACTAAGCACAAATTTAGTGTTAATTTTATGTCTATCCCTTTCGTTTGATATTAAGTAAAAGGGGGGGGCTTAATTGATGGGTAAACGAGGGATTACCCAGCAGCGTAATGTACTTTGAATAAATTTATTCCTTAATTTTAAATCTTACCATAATCTAGTACCAATGATTAATGTGGTTATAAGTTGATTTTTTTTATTGTTTTCAGCTTTTCGATGATATGTGTGACCACTGATAAGCTATATATATATATATATATATATATATATATATATATACTGCTTTGAAACATACCCTACACAACTTACAACCAAGGCTCAGAAGTTGTGACCAAGGCGAGCTGTTAAAAAGTAGACACTTAAGAATGATTCTCTTCACGTTTCATTATTTATTCACTCATCACTTACCAGAAATGTTGAAAGCAAATTTAAATATACTAGACAGTTTTGCATTATATTTTATTTTACCAATCAATTAGACTATGTATTATTTCATCAATAGTTAGTCGTTAATTTGTAGCTTTTTTTATAATAATAAAAACTCATTTAAAAAATGTTTTATTTATTGCATTTTATATATCATTATCAATCTGTTTATATCTTATAATAATAACATTGTATGTCTTTATAAAATATTGACTGATTAAAAATTTCAAAAAAAACTAAAATTAAAGAAAATTTATTATAAAAGGCGATTCAAATATCCGCCTCGCCTTTTAGTTCGTCACTAACCTCTGCAGTGGGCGCCACAGAGCTAACGACCTGTCAAACACATGTAAAATCACGTGATCGGTTCGGCTATGCTCAAATAAGACAGGAAATGAAGACGGCCATGAAAGAGGGGGCCGAGACTAAATGGTTCGAAAGGAATTGACTTCTTTAAGATGAAGAATTATTACACGCGCGCATAATTTTCTTAATGTTTCGTGTGATGTCCGACGAACTATTAACTGAAGATATGTGAGAATAAGGTGGTCATTTTTTATCCCTAAAGTTAATATAGTATATCTCCTAACATGTGCGGAAAGTGTCACTTTTCAGCACGCGATTGCAGTTACCTTAACCAATAACCTTGTTTCCTAAATTCTAGTTTCCTTGTTACCTAAATTCTAGCTCACTCTATATTTTCGTTTTTTGTTATCTAGGACAAAAACCAAATTCGCCTCCAATAGACATCGGAAACTGCAACCCTTCAGAGAGACGTGAAGGTCTTTAGAACCAAATTTAACCAAACCAAAATCATTTATTTTTCGTTCCAAATTATCAACCAACTGAATTTTCGTCGGCGGCTGGACCACCATTATAGTGGATTATCAGTCAGTATCATTCCTTTGCTGTCACTTGCCTGAGCGCCAAGAACGGAGTTCCATATAGAGCCCGGCCCTGGCGTACACCACCTGTCATAATTTGTTGAGTTTAAGAACCAGTTTTTTTTTGTAATTTTTAGTTAAGGTAAGTAGGCCAGTCGTTACGAGGTATGCGCCAAAAGTTTCCGGCCTGACCAAGATACGTAGGCGACAGACACAAAGCGTCGGCAGCGTCGAATAACTCCATCTTTCTAAAAGCCACAGAAACATTTTAAGGTGCGTGTTTGTCTCAGTCGCGTTACAGTACTCCTTTATGTTAGGTAACTTGCGAACATTTTCAAGATGCTTAAACTTGAATATCGGGCTGTAATCAAATTTCTATAGAGGACGATATTAAGCAACGGTTGGACAATGTGTATGGCAATTTTGCGCCTTCTCTTTTCACTGTAAAAGAATGGGCAAAGCAGTTTGTCTTGGCCGAGAGATCAGTGAAGAGGAACCACGTGCAGGGCGTCCAGTTGAGGTGCTTACAGAAGAAAACATTAACATTGTGAAGCAAACGGTATTGTCCGACAGACGATACGATCATCAGACGAATTCTATATGTACACCTTAATATGAAAAAAGTTATCGCAAGATGGGTGCCTCGACTTTTGTCAGCGGTCCAAAGGCAGCGCGTGACATGTTGTGCGGAGTTTTGGAACCTCTGCCAAGGCAATCAAAAACAATTTCTGGAACAAATTGTGGCATGTGATGACCGAGAATGACAAGAGTGTCTCAGTCTAAAAAAAATATTATGGCCACAATCTTTTGGGACTGCAAAAAAACACAGTTAACGACGAGTACTATGCTGCACTATTAATTATATCAATTGCGAGATGAAATCAAAGAAAAGAAGCGTGGCATGTTGAGCCAAATTGTTCATCTCTTACACGATAATGCCCCTGCTCATAAGACTACTGTTGTCCGGGCTGTTATAAAAGACTGCGGTTTTGAGGAACTTCCTCACCCACCCTACAGCCCTGACCTTGCCACCAGCGATTATTACCTCTTTTTAAATATTGAAGAAACCTTCGAGGAAAGAAATTTTAGACCGAAAGAAAATTTCAGAGCTGCAAGAAGCTGTTTTAAAACATTGTGCAGACAAATCTTCAGGGTACTTTTTTGAGAATATAAATATGTAAATAGTTTCAAGATTAAGTAATTATATTGAAAAAAAGTTATCATGTTTTATTTTCTATCTCCTTCCTATATCCTATGCCGGAACTTTTGGCGCTTACCTCGTATATACATTTAAGGTTGCAAAAGGTCTGAATGTTTTTAATTTTCGGACGATTATAGGGTTGATGGTCCCTAATAAGTTTGCGACCTCGAGCGATGTCCGCTTGCCCCGTCATGTTTGAAAAATGGCGCTCAAATTCAGTTTTTCCAAAATAACTTGGTTTCTGTAGGTTGTAAAAAGAAAGGTTTGATACAAAAATTAAATCAATTAAATTTCCTACAAAAATGATAATATGTGTTTTTTGGTCAGACTAATACTTTTCGAGATATGATATTGACGGCTCTGTAACAAAATAGCGCGTATCAAAATAGCGCGTACCAAAACAGCGCTTTTCAAAACAGCGCATGTTCAGAATAACGCGTGTTCAAAATAGCGCGTATCAAAATAGCGCTTGTTTAAAATAGCGCGTATCAAAATAGTGCGTGATCAAAATAGCGCGTATCAAAATAGCGCGTATCAAAATAGCGCGTATTAAAATAGCGCGTATCAGGTCTGCTTAGGTATATTCACCTAAACAGTTTGAGCAAGGTCAGATAAGTTATACTTACTTAACCGTTAAATAAACCGATGGCTTGCTATACTTAACACAACTCATATAGTTCGACTAAGGGGTCTCTATCTAACATATTTTTTCAAAAAAAAAACTTCCCTGGCTTCTTTTCCGGGATCCTAGAGGGTGTGTAACCAAACCGAACCGGACGGAACCGAACCGAACCAAACCCAAACATTTTTTCTAGTAACTTCCTGACCTTTTTCCACCAAAAAAAATGTCCCCAAGTCACAGGTTAGAATAGAAACCTACGAAAATAAGGATCGGGAAGCTAATTTAGGGAAATAATTTTTTGAAAAAATGTTTTGGTTTGGTTCGGTTCATTTCAGTTCGGTGGGGTTTGAATCGGTTCGGTTCGGTTCGGTTTGGTTACACCCTTTAGGATCCCGGGAAAAAAGTCAGGAAAGTTTTTTTTTTGAAAAAATATTTTAGAAAGAGACCCCTTACTCAAACTATTTGGTAACAGCGACGTTTGTAATGGCGATCTTTCAAAACGCGGTATTTTTAGACACGCTATTTTAAGACGCGCTATTTTGAACACACGCTATTTTAAACACGTGTTATTTTGATACGCGCTATTTTGAATACGCGCTATTTTGAATACGCGCTATTTTGATACGCGCTATTTTGAACACGCGCCATTATTATTATTATTATTATTTTTGAGAATGATTGTAATGATTAAAAATAAAGATTGATAATTAGCCTACAAATTAAGATATTAACGAGTTGCCTTGGTAGTATCCTTGCTGAGATACAAACCCTAAAGTATTAGAGATCCCTATTTCCTGGGTATTTCTATATTATATGCAGAATAAACTGAAATTATTAGGTTTTATCTGCTTTTCTTAAAAACTAAGCAGTATATAGAAAACCTATAACCTTTATTGTACGAAATTAAATTACGTTTCAAACGACGTATCAAGTGAACAAAGTATAAAAGGCAACTTCGAAGGGGTAAAGTCAACCACGGACACCGGTGTTTCGGAAAAAAGCATTTACATCCTCAGCATGGCTTGCCTGACGACAGTCATCAAACTGACTACAAGATACAAGGTAAGACAAAAATAATGAAAAAACACCGGTGTCCGTGGTTGACTTTACCCCTTTGAAATTGCCTTTTATACTTTGTTAACTCATTGTTTTTGGTTCCGAACCGACGCCGGCCGTGGAGACGGTGATAGCATGGTCTGGTTGAACTGTGACGAAATGTCTTTCTTCCTTATAGACCGATGGACGTTTTCGTCCCGCCATGGACTTAGTTTCCTTGGTTCGCTGGCGTTTCACTCGTTGAATAAAAAATAGGTTTTACCTATTTTTTCATTCTTTTTGATTCGATTTGAAGTGAATGGTTGCTCCATTGGCGTCCCAATATTGGGGTTATTTTTAAAGATCACGAAAAAATAATTCCTACCAAAAATGCCAAACTCACTTTTTTCGACTTCATTGATGACGTCATATAGTTAAACTAAATATAACCATAACCACTCGAACGCTTTTGTTTTTTACCAATTTGGAACGATAATTACCGTTTGACCGCTCAGATTTGTTTTATGTTTTATATGCATATAAAAATAAAGATGATTTTTATTCTATTTTTGCAGGTTGTTTTTGTTGTTGTTGATCCCGGTTATTCCCCCGTCGTGCACTGTCCCAGCCGTACCAGTAGAGATAACAAAACCTAACCGGCAAAATGAGCGTAAACGTCAACCGCAGCGTAAGCGATGTATTCTATCGCTACAAGATGCCTCGCATCCAAGCGAAAGTCGAGGGCAAGGGCAACGGCATCAAAACCGTTATCGTCAACATGGCCGAGGTGGCCAAAGCCTTGGGACGCCCGCCCACCTACCCCACCAAATACTTCGGATGCGAACTTGGAGCGCAGACTCAGTTTGATTTTAAGGTAAGACCGTGTGCCCCAACTACCAAAATGCAAGAATGCATGGTTTTTATTCAAAACCATAAAGAACAATTTCAAACTAAAGAAGGGGGAAAGTTAAAGAATAAAAAATTATATAAAAGGAGTTTTTTGTGCTCAGCCAGGACTCGAACTTGGAACCTCTGGCAATGTACGTCAACGCCCTGCCAATTGAGCTACTTAATAGTAGTTCAGTTGGTAACTCGTTGGTGTACAGGGTCCCAAATTCTTTTGGGGGTGATTTCAGCTGCTTTAGAGAAGATAGAAAAAAAGTTACTCCACTTGCGAGGCTCGATTTTCAAGAGAAGCTTAAAGGTAAGAACCTCATTTTGATATATCAAGGCTTTTTTAAGTTACTAAGGGGTTTTGAAAAGTCTGTAGTTTTTAATTTTTTTAATGAATATAACTGTCAAATTGATTTTTATTTGTCACTTTGTTTTTGTAATAACAAAATTGTTTTTCCAAATTTTTTCCTACTTTTGACCCCCCACCAACCCTTAAAGTTTGGTGCATTCTTTAAATTACACTCTGTCCAGGGTGATTGAAAATCTGCATTGGTAGCACAACTTGACATGAATAACACAAAATAAAGCTATATACAAAGAAAGGTTAAAGAAATAGTTAACCCAAAACTTAAGATATGAAAATCAAAATATATATGAAATACGCTGACAAGAGCTATGACCAAAGTAGGAAAAGATGTCGCGGAACTTGGAGAAAGAAGGAAACAGGACATCGATGGAATATACAGAAATAAATAAAACTATAAGACAAATGATAAATGAAAATAAAAAAAGGGACAAGAAATAAAAGTTAAGAAGATAACAGAAATATGAAATGTCTAAGGCCGACTATCGGTAGATATGAAATAATTAAAATAAAGAATATGAACGGCATAGAAACTAAGGTTAAAGAGGATATTATAAATATCACACAACTATTCTAAACAGAATTATACCAAACAAAATGGGAACCTTCGCGAGAAACAATGAACAAACTCCAAACAAAAATAAAGAACATAAGACAGAACATAACCTGAAATAAGCAAAGCGGTAATAAAAAGAGCATTGAAGAAAACGAAAAATAACAAATCAGCTGTAAAAGACGGAGTAACGCCGGAGATGCTCAAGTACGGTGGTAAAGCTGTAGTTAAACCCTCCATATTCTTCTAAATAAAATACTAAAAGAAAAAATAATCCCAAACAACTGGAAAGAATCCCTAACCATTATTCTACACAAGAAAGGCGATAGTTCAGAACTAAAAAACTATCGAACCATAACACTCCTTAAAGTAATTTATAAGCTTTTCACGAACCGAACCGGTGAATTTGAGTTCACCAGTGTACTTAAGTTCACCGATTAAAGTGAACATTGCGGTCATATCACCTCACGGGCCCTCAAGAATAAACATCCAGCAATGGCTAGAGCAGGTATTCTTTTCGACGAAAAAAAAGTTTACGCCGAAAATATATTATTTGGACCTATCTTAGCAATATCGCCTGCGTCTGTCCGTGTGTGTATGTGCTTATCTCTGTCCGGCGTGTTCAACACTAAAACTAGCTGAATAAATTTTGGTCAAAATCCATTAATTCTAATGGAATAATAACAAATAACAACTGTGCAACAATTCTTAATAAGAAAATTATATCCGGGGACTTTCCGCCAGAAATTTGTTAGTTTTTTGTCGCTGATTCCAAGACCGAGAGCATTTATCAAAGTTAGCTCGTATAACGTATAAGATACGGAATTTTAAAAATAAGAAGTGCGGCATTTGCCATTCTCTCTTTTATTGCAGAAACTAACATTTTTACGACAAAACGTGTAGAGACATATTTGGAAGAGAATGAAATTATCTTTCAATTCGGTTAAGAAATAAAGATGCTTGTTATGTACAATTTAAAGAAAATATTTCTACAGAAGTGGTTGGATTTGGAGATATACGCAAAATAATTGTTTATAATTTCCACATTATATTTTGTTTCTTGACCAAATTCATCACACGATACTTTCTTTTTACGAAAATTTTATTGACATATATATATATATATATATATATATATATATATATAAGCTCTCTACACATTTTTTTGAGAAAAGCTTACTTCATTAGTTATACTGGAAAAAACGTAGGCCGCTCTTCGGTCTTCAGTTCCGAATATTTTGGGAACAAGAGCTAACCTAGCTTAATTCTGTTGGTAGTAAGTTTTACGTGTAAATTATACTCCCGGTGCCAGTTTTCCGGGTATTTTTTTGTGTTATAAGTGTAATTTGTGTTATAACCAAAAACTTTGTAGGAGCTTTCGTTTCTGAGATATTTACAAAAAACTGTTTTCAAACTGATATAGCGTGAGTGTGGTAATGGGCTTATGGGTATCAGATCCGTCATTAATTAATTTTTTTGCAGAATGAAAGATTTATAGTGAACGGCTCCCACGATGCTAACAAGCTGCAGGATCTGCTTGATGGTTTTATCAGAAAATTCGTCCTTTGTCCTGAATGCGAAAATCCTGAAACTGAGCTGCTAGTCAGCACTAAGAAGAATACTATTTCTCAGGTTAGTGTCTGCTGGGCACGGAAATTTGTTCGAAAAAATTTGATCGAATTTTCTTGTCCTAACGAAAAATTGTTCGAAAACATTTTCGATAATTTGCACTAGTGCTAAATTATTGCCAAACTTTGCTCTGACTGCTCAAAATCAACAAAACTTTTAATTTTTTTGTTTATATTTTTATTTTGACAGATGAGTGAAATTTTCCACTTAATTTTTAAGAACGAGGGATTCTATAATCTTTGATTAGAATATTTCTCGAATAAAAAAAACTATGGACTTATATAATGGATAATTCTTTGCAATTTGGTAGAATTATATTGGCAAACGCCCATTGCGAACAAAATTTTAACACACGGAGGTGATAATGTTTTCAGACGTTGATACGTCTAATTTGAGTTTTCATACCATTGACAGTGGGAAAGAAGAATTATACAGTTGAATGGCTTGGTCGAGTTAATACTTGTATTGAGTTCTTGTATTGAGACTTCACACATATACATGAGTAGAAGTTTTCCGAAAATGTATGTATGGTCTTTGGTGGCTTAATGTAAGAGCGTTTGCGTCCAGAGTAAAACTTTGTTATTGGGTATTTATGCACGAGCATGTCCTAAACCTAAAACAAAGGAACAAAACAAATATATTAGAAAACAATACATAACAATTATTTGTCATGCATTATTTAATTCTTCCCATATTATTAAATATTAATGAGTGTATCAACTTTTATGCAGGGCACATCGAACACAGTCCAAGTCAAAAAAGTATGAAAAACATAGTCGCACCCGTTACCCGCGTTTTTCTTACAATATCTTGATTCTAGAATCTTATTTGTGCACTTTCTTTACTTAATGGTTTTAATCAGCATAGGTTGGGTGAGTTTCATCAAAAATCAATAATCGAAGAGTCACGAAAAAATTTAATTGAAAATTACAAAATGTCGCACTTGTTACTATGGAATTACCCTCCTGTCTTTATACTTTTACTCCTTACAAATAAAACGAAAAGATTTTCGTCCATCGGTCAATTTTATATCGTCATAGCGTAAGTAAGCTACATAATTTTAAAACGTCTATAAAATCTATTACTATTTTCTCCAGTTCGGCCAACTTTGTAACGCCGTAACGCCACGAAGCTACCGAATTTTAAAAAGTAACATGCAAATCATTGATGCTGAATTCATGACGCATCTAAGTAACTAGGTCAAATTATGTATCCAAAGAAGAAACCAAAACGTACATTTTTGATCACCTGGCTCTAAGCCTAACAAGACCTATTACAAATTACAATTTTTATAGGGTTGCAAGGCATGCGGCTACCACGGCCTATTAACCAGCAACCACAAGTTGATGACCTTCATCCTGAAGAACCCGCCCAATTTAAATCCCGCCGTATTGGGTTCCTCCCTGACCGAGGGTAAGAGATCCAAACGCAGCAAGAAAAACGGAGACCAAGACCAGGTAAACATAATACAGTGAAACCTCTCCTTGCGGACACCTCTATTACGCGAACACTCCCTTTAAGCGGACAATTTTTTTGAAACCAAGCTTTTCCTTATTTCTTTACATGTAAAATTCATTCCTATAACCGGACACTCTAATAACCGGACGCGGACAATTTTTTTTTGTTAAAAATTTCTGAAACCTCCCTTAACCGGACGCGAACCTCTAAGATAACAGGACGGAGCGCTGCACGACATGGGCCTAAATATTATGTAGTATGTTGGCGACGACGCACTCTGCAGCCGGGGAATTACCTCTTTCGGTTTTAATGCGAAGATTAAATACTTCTGTCGTATTTACAGCATACTTTATTCGACGGGAGCGGGACTGCTGTGTTTTATTTTTATTGTTCAATTGGGTGGTAATAGATCTCTTTGAAATGGTGCCTAGTAAAAAACTGCTTAGCTTATGTGAAAAAATGGAGATTGTTAAAGTTTCGGAGAAAGAAAATCTTTCAACACGAAAGATCGCTGAAAAATTTAATATCGGAAAAACTCAAGCAGCGGAAATTTTTAATAAATATTTATTAAAATTTCGCAGTTCCCTCTCATAAGCGGAGGTTTCACTGTAGTATAAATTTTCAGAGACTTGGGCCTGCAGCCAGGTAAGCAAAGGAATGTATGGTTGCCCGCCGTGTAAGACACAAATTTAAGCTAACGTCGACAATATGGGCCCATACTTCCTTGTCTTTTGTCGTTACACTACTCTGTTAACTCAAAAAGGCGTATCTCATTTTAGGAAATTTTAGGTAGGGTCTAGTTATATTATTTGATATAGCAAAATATACACATTCGTCAGATAAACCAAAATAAAATTAGATTAAGAAACATATAATAATATCCTTATTAAAAGAAAAATATCAATAAATTCCATGATAGCATAGAAATTATGTATTAAACATCTATTTCATGCAAAGTTATAAAAGTCATATAGGGGTGGCGGAACAAAGATCAAAAGACAACAGATCGAATACAAAAGATCGAAAAACAAAAGATCGAAAATACAAAAGATCGAAAGACAAAAGATCGAAAAACAAAAGATCGAAAGTACAAAAGATCGAAAGACAAAATATCGAAAGGCAAAATATCTAAAAACAAGATATCAGAAGACAAAAGATCGAAAAAAAATCGAAAAATCGAAATATACAAAATAAACAGTTTAGGCAAGGTCAGGTAAGGTAAAACTACCTAACTGTTAAATAAACCAATGGCTTGCCATACTTAACACAAATCATATAGTTCGCTAAAGGGGTCTTTTTTTCAATAATATTTTTTCAAAAAAAAACTCCTGATTTCTTTCCCCTAATCCTGGAGGGTGTGTAACCAAACCGAACCGAACGAAAACGAACCGGACTGGTTCGGTTTGGTTTTACACCCTGTAGAATCCCGGGAAACATGTCAGGAAAGTTTTTTTTAAATATGTTAGAACATAATTATAATTTTTTTTTCGCATTCTCATATACTTTCAAAAAAGTTTAAACAAACTTCACCCCTTTTTAACCCCTTAAGTATCGGCGATCCAATTCATAGTAGCCGCAATTATACCTAAAAGAACAGTTAACAATATTGCCAACTTTCATTAAAATGCGTTCAGCGGTTCTGGAGATACGATTTTTGTCCCTAATTCTCTGATATATTCAATTCACTGTGAGACGTCACAAAAGGCGAAAAGTTTTCGCGTGCACATGGCAGACACTCTCAGTTGACTGAGCATTGTGTGGACTGTTCTTGACCAAATATTTATAATTAATTAATCCATTAGGATCAGTCAATGGGCGATGCTGACTCATCGATTGACACTTCGGCGACAGATAATGGCGGCGTAGCGCCAAGTGATGATGATGACACTCAATGGACTGTCGATGTTTCGGAAGAAGGTGTCAAGGAACGGATGCAGGTAGGGATTTTCACAAGTTTTGTTTTACTGTGTATAAACCCCTACGTAATGTCAATAATAAGGTCAATAATAAGTTCAGTAGCTCTAACGAAATAGGAAAATATTTCGGAGTAAAAACAAATATGGTTTAACTTGTTTTTAGGGTGTTTTTGCTCAGTAACTTTAAACGACAATTTCGTTATGATTGTGGTTATTAACGATAAGTTTTTGTCATGTAAAACATACTTTTTGGACGCGCCTAACTTTAACATTAAGGAACTGTCTTTTGATGTTGAACTAAATTTTTGTTTTTTACCAGAAAACTGTATAGTAGGGGAGGCCGTGAAGATTTTGGGAACTTATTTTCTTAGTCAGCAAACATCGATAGAATTGTTCATTGATCAATTCTAATCAAAATTTGTTATATGAATAGGGAGGTTTTCCGATGGGTTTAGGCGCAAAATGCAAAATAAGACATGAATCCGAGGAACTTATTTTCTTGGTAATAAAACTAGTTGTACTAGAAAAGGGTATACTTAAGTTAACTAAAAAAAATATTCTTAATGAATAAAGCTTAAAATACAATCTGGCTATTATTTAAAAACCCCAAAGCCTTGTCAGAGTTAATCTGATTCCCATCAATTTGACACATTCGATTATGATATTATTTGGTTTATTTTAAGACTAAGCAAGCGCTACATTTTCGATTTACAGACTTGAATTTAATTAACTTTTTTCTTTTTCGTTAATAGCTCTCGCAGTTTTTAAGATTTTTAGCTGAAACCTAAAACCTAAATTAAGCTACAGGTTATACGTCATTAAGCATGCTAAATAATAATTATAATCTATAAAAAAGTATTTTTTCAGCGAGAATGTTCTTTTTTCCCATTACCCTGAACCTGGTGCGTCATTGGTAGATTCTAAGGAAAAATTCCTTGTTTTATATAGAAACTTTTTGGTCTTAAGCAGGTTTTGCGTATTTGCGACTGTTAACGAAAAAAAAATACTCTGCCAATTTATGAGCACTTAAGCTCACACTATTTAATTTGAATTTATAGTGTACGTGTGAGCTAATATAACTAAAAACTGAAATATATTTTATTCAACTCTAGATTCAATTACCTGTCGTTTGATACTACACAAGCCACGTTATTACTTAAACTCAAATTTGTGAAATCTACCCCCACTTAAAAAAAAAACTAAAATGTATTTTGTTTAACTCCAGACTCAATTACCTTTCGTTTGATATCACACACGCCATATTTTCACATACATTCTAATTTTTGAAATTTACCCCCACCCTTTTTTTGTTAAATAAACTAAAATGTATTTTGTTTAATTCCAGACTCAATTACCTTTCGTTTGATATCAAACACGCCATATTTTTACATAAACTTAATTTTTGAAATCTACCCCCACCCTTTTATTTGGCTTCTGTTTGGTGGATTTTGTTCATTTTTAAATGGGACCATCTCGAGTCAAAACCCAGCTTAGGTACCAAATTTCATTAAAATCGGGCTAGCGGTTTTTGAGTTATGCGCGTTGGTCGTTACAGACAGACATACAGACAGACAGACAGACAGACAACACAACAAAAAAGTTTCAAAATCATCTGAAACGCAAAGATATATAAAAAATTTTGAAATCCGAGCAACTTTTTTTTTCTCGAAAAAATTAGGATCACTATAGCTCACACTACTATAGTATAGTATGTGTGAGCTAATATTTAACTATTTTTTACACTGGATCTTTAAGGAGTGTGACGAGGCTTTCGTGATTGTAAATAACAGCCAGACTATTTTTTTGTTCTTATACATACACTAAAATCTGTCATGTGAAAAAATTTTAAAACTAAGAAAATAGGTTCCTAATTTTTTAATTTTGAAGACGCCGCCAGATGCATTTTCCGACTTTGTAAATCAGCTAGAGTTATTTTTAGTTATATTGTATTATAACATCAGTTTATACGTTGAGTTTCTAGACTAAGAAAATAAGGGCACAAATCAGCCCAATTTTTGGATCTAAAAATTTTCAGCCAGGGATATTTTCCACCACTTCTTCTTAGTGTAAACGATTTATGTAAACAAAACTAGGGTAAGTTTGTTTATGTTTTTCATTTTCCATACGAATTTGTTTGGTTTTTGTTTGTAATGAATGGAAAATAAGAAGGGGTACTAGCCTAAATTATTTTTCCTTAAATTACCGGGTGGGCCAAAAAAACCGGACAATTTTTTCTTCATTATAACTTTTGAACTATACCATCGATTTTAATGGGACAAACAGCACTTGACAGATAGTTAATCAGAGTTTTGACTAAATATATTTTTTTGTCCGCCATCTGAAAATCCAAGAAAACCTGCATTCTTGCCACGCATAACAAGGTATGAATCAGCGAAATCGGTTCGATGGTTCTAAAAAAAATATTTTTGTTTCAACCATTGTTTTGAACATTATACGATTGTCTTGCCAATCATGACTGCACTTATTTCCTTATAAATTCATTACTACGGAACCGATTTTAATGGAATAAAAAACATCCTGGTGAGAATTGATTGCTTTTTAAAGATCATGATCAAAATTTAACGCCATCTTAAAATTTAGGATTAAAAACATGGTGCAAACTAATTGATCTTTAAAGTTTACATCATGATGTTTTTTATTTCACTAAAATCGGTTCGATAATAATGAATTTATAAATAAATGAATGCACACAGGATTGGCAATGCAATCGTATAATTTGTAAAACAATGTTTAAAAGAAAATCCGATTTTGTGAGAACCACTACACCGATTTTATTAATTTGTATCTTCTTATGCGGGAGAAAAGCAGTGTTTTCCAATAAAAAAAACTAAAACATTTTCGCAAAATAAGAATAAACACGCCATTTTGAAGAATCAAGTATGTAACTCCAAGATGGCGGAAAATTTCGATAACAATCTTTAAAGGGCAATCAATTCTTACCACGATTTTTTTATTTCACTAAAATCGGTTTAGTAATAACGAATTTATAAGGAAATGAATGCAGACAGGATTGGTAATGCAATCGTAGAATCTGTAAAATAAGAATAAACACGCCATTTTGAAGAGTCAAGTATGATTCTGCCGGCATCTTAAATGTTAAGATGGCGATAAAGTTTGATCATGATCTTTAAAAAGCAATCAATTCTCACCAGGATGTTTTTTATTTCATCATAATCGGTTTAGTAGTAATGAATTTATAAGGTAATAAATGCAGACATGATTGGCAAGGCAATCGTATAATATGCAAAACAATAGTAGAAACAAAAAATTTTTTTTTTGAACCACTGAACCGATTTTTCTAACTCGTACCTTGTTGTGCGTGGCAAGAATGCAGGTTTTTCACTAATTTAAAAAAATAATTAAAACATGTTCGCAACAGAAGAATAAACGAGCATCTTTGGGGGGTACATTTTAATTTCGTCCGCCATTTTGGATTTTGAGATGGCGGAAAAAGGATATATTTAGTCGAACCTCTGATTAATTCTCTATCAAGTGCAGTTTGTTCCATTACAATCAAATATATAGTTCAAAAGTTATAATGAAAAAAAAATTGTCCGGTTTTTTTTAGCCACGCGGTATAGCTACTGTGTCCTAGTTTTGGGAAGTCGACGTCGGAGTTAGCGTCCCAAACGTAAAAGCAATAGCTGCTTTAAAAAAAAAAGTCCAAATTCCTTCCTTTAACTATGTGGTATATACCTAGAATATTGATATTACACTCATATTTCATAGGATCTGACGGACGGAGCCAAAGCAATGACCATCAACGACGATTTGGAAAAAACGGAAAAGGAGCGCATGGATATCTTTTACGTGATGGTTAAGGCCAAGCGTGACAGCAACTTGCTGGAACGACCCGACGATCAAAAGGAACTGGTCGCCGAAGCGGAACGGCTCGAGATTAAGACCAAGGCCCCGCTCGTCCTCATGGAACTGCTGTTTGATCAGAACGCTTTGCAACAGGTAGGTAGACTAGGTTTCAGTGTCGAGACCGTTGATTGACTATGATAAAAATGTAAACACTGCAAGCCATCGAGTGAGATACAAGAAAGTAAGACGAACATTGGTTGTTGTTTGGAACTGCCTACAATCCTTTTTAACCCTGGCTAAACACAATAGGGTTACAGTGGCGTGCAGTGCTAATCAGTGATTTTAAATTTAAAAAAATAAATATAATAAATGCTTTTATTAACATATAAAAAAATAAATACATCGAATTTCTGTTTACCCCAAAAAAACTATACGGCAAAGGTCAGGATTCGCACTGCATACTACTTACCTAGTAGGAAGCGCTCTATTCCATCCAGGCTTATTCAAAATGTTCCCTTATAATATAATCGGCCTGTACGTCTGAAAGACCCTGTATATAATCCATTTATTTAGCAAACGCAATTTTACATCTCTAAAAACAATATTATAGGCAAAAGCAAAAAAAAAAGAATAGGAAAAGTCTACAACCTATTAATAAATTAATAAGATAAATACCTATAGTAGTAAAATAATAATAAAATGCAAAAATAAAATTACAAATAGTACAAACAAAGACCAATAATACTTATACCAAATTAAAACAAAACAAAAAACAGTACAACAATACTTAATTCTCTGGTAGTAAAATTAAATTAATAACATCAATAAAAATTGCTGGAATCTTAATTCGTAGCTTCAATATATACCGGGTAGGCCAAAAAAAAAATTTTTTTTATTATAATTTTTGAACTATACCATCGATTTGAATGACACACACTGCACTTGGTAGAGAATTAATCAGAGTTTTGAATAAATACATTTTTTTGTATGCCATTTCAAAATCCAAGATGGCGGACGAAATAAAATTGTACCCCTCAAAGATGCTCGTTTATGTTGCGAACATGTTTTTAAAAAATATATTAAATCACTAAAAAAGCAGCATTCTTGCCACGCACAACAAGGTATGAATCAGCAAAATACGTTTGGTGGTTCTAAAAACAAATATTTTTGTTTACACCATTGTTTTGAATATTATAGGATTGCCTCGCCAATCATGTCTGCATTTATTTCCTTATAAATTCATTACTACTGAACAGATTTTGATGAAATAAAAAATATCTTGGTGAGAATTGATTACTTTTTGAAGATCATGATCAAAATTTATTATTATCTTAAAATTTAAGATCGTGGACATAATCATAATTGATTCTTCAAAATGGCGTGTGTAGTCTTATTTTATAAAATGTTTTAGTTTTTTTTCAATTTGTAAAAAAGCACTGCTTTTCCCCCTCAAAACAAGGTATAAATCAGTAAAATCCGTTTGGTGGTTCTCAAAAAATCTATTTTTGTCAATCCGGTCTGCATTCATGTGTTTATAAACTCATTATTCTGAACCGATCTTAGTGAAGTAAAAAAAAATATGCTGAGAATTGATTGTTCTTTAAAGTTTATAATCGAAATTTGTCGCCACCTTAGAAGTTAGGACGTCGGAAATAATCATACTTGACCCTTCAAAGAGGCATGTTATTCTTATTTTCAAAAAATGTTTTAGTTTTTTTTTCATTTATAGAAAAGCACTTAATTAATTTTTAACTCTTTATGCGGAAGAAAAGTAATGATTTTCTATAAATTAAAAAAAAAACTAAAACATTTTCCGAAAATAAGAATAAGCACGCTATTTTGAAGCATCAAGATTGATGATATGATTCTGTCGGACATCTTAAATTCTAAGATGGCGGCAAATTTCGATTATGACCTTCAAAGAGCAATCAATTCTCAACATGATATTTTTTATTTCACTAAAATTGGTTTAGTTATAACGAATTTAAAAGGAAATTAATCTGTACAATAATGGCTGATTCAAAAATAGATTTTTTGAGAACCACCACACCTATTTTACTAATTTGCACCTCGTTGTGTAGGGAAAATAATATATAATAATAATAATATAAATTTAAAAAAAAACTAAAACATTGGCGGAAACTTGAAATAAACACGCCATTTTGAAGAATTAAGTATGATTCGGTCCACCATCTTAAATTTTAAGATGGCGATAAACTTTGATCGTGATCTTTAAAAAGCGATCAATTCTCACCAGGAAATTTTTTATTTCATTAAAATCGGTTGAGTAATAATGAATTTATGAGGAACTAATATTAATATAATATGCAAAACAATGGTTGAAACAAAATTGCAGCAAGTGGACATCTAAGAGGCAAGGTTCATGCTTATAATACTCGACAACAAAATGATTTTCACATTGCTCGAAGAAATAAAAAAAGTGCAACTAATTCGATATTTTATAGAGGCTTGAGTGAATTTAATAGCAACCAACTAAAAAAATGCCCTACAATTATGAATTTCAAGAACAAATTAAAAAAGTACTGCTTAGTATTAAAATGCGATATTATTGATGAGGCTACGAATTAAGATTCCAGTAATTTTTTATTGGTTCTAATTTTATTTTATTTTCAGAAAATTATATATTGTTGTGATGTTTTTTGTTTTGTTTTAATTTGGTATAATTATTATTATTTTATTGCATATTATTATTATTTACCTATTTATTTTACTACTATAGGTATTTATCTTATTAATTTATTAAAAGGTTGTAAGCTTTTGCTAAATAAACGAATTATACAGAGTGTCCCATTAAGGGTGGCAGCCGAATCTGTTTCCAAAACTACTATAGGTACGACTTCGGGAAAAAAATTAACAAACTCGGCTCTCGAATTCACCTAAAATATTTAGGTTTCTGTAGTTTCTCGCTGGGGAACAGTAATCGCATCTCCCAACTAAAAAATTTTTGGACAGAAAACTATGCTTGGTATACTAAAATTATACGATCTGGGGGCACGGCAGTTCCCCGCCAAGTTCGCGAAACTGCTGTACCATCTTTTCTTGAAACATTTCAGCCCATATTTGACCTATCTAAAACTCTACTTCAGAATGAGCTACGAAACTCAAACTGCACAGTCGTAGACCTTCATAGAGTTAACAACCCATCCCAGTTTCATGGACTTCTATAAAGTAGTAAAGTAGTTACGAAATTTCAAAAAACGTCGAAATTGCCACTCACTCATGTATAGATCATCAAAATTCTACTGTACTTCCAGACATGCTACAAAGCTGAAATTTGGCAGACTGATAGAATTTATGACCAAACCCTTAGAAAAAATCAAAAAATCCCAAAATTCTAATTTACTCCCCTCCCCTATATGTACATTTTCCACTTCCAGTAACGCTAGAGAGCTGAGTTTTGGAAATTATAGACAAATTTAAAAAACCCCAAAATTTTAATTAACTTCCCTTTCCTATAAATGTAAAATTATTTAAAAGTAACATTGCGCACCTCCAGAAATGCTAGAGAGCTGAGCCTCCCTTTAGAACTTTGGTAAAACCATAGGAAAAAATTTAAAAACCTCAAAATTTTTAATAAGGCATTGCAACAGTTTTGAACAATATTTTGCATAGTTTACTACTTTAAAACGTAAATATTATCCAAATCCTTTCAAAAAGGAGTGAAAGCATAACAAAAACCTTTCATGTAAAAAAAGCCAAGTACGCGAAAATGGCATTCCGTAAAAAGAATTGGGATAGAAGTAAAGCCAAGTTCTCCAATACAAATTTCAAAATGAAAGGTTCTTACTAGTTTGAAAATGTTTTTCTAAACTTGGCTATTACGGCTCTAAATGACTCTTAGGCACAGTGCTAAATTGAACATAAAGAAGTTTGGCTGTAATAGCAAAGTTTAAAAAAACATTTCCAAACTAGTAGAACATTTCGCTTTGATATATCTCAAATCTTTTTACGGAATGCCATTTTCGCGTACTTGTTTTTTTACATGAAATGTTTTTGTTATGATTTAATTGTTCTAATCGATAGATGAATTACTGCCCCCTAGTGGAGAGCTACAGAAACAAAAATATTTTAGGTGAATTTCCAAGAGTCGATTTGGTTATAAACAATTTTTTTCCGAAGTAGCAATAGTAGTTTCTGAGATAAATCCGGTTGCCATACTTAATGGTATATATAATAAATAGGATGTACGTAGTTTTAGTCGGTTTTGGCGTATAATTTTGACCTATGCTTAAGACGACACTGGCATAATTTGTATGAGTGATGACGGAGAATGACCCTCATATATTAAAGTCCACGAGACGCCACTGGGAGTACCTGTACGCTGTATGTATGATATATTTTAAAGATATAGAGACACGACAAATCCTTCAAAGTCACTGAAATTCATATTTTTTGGTTGTTATTTTCTTATCAAGTTCATTGACGTTTCACTAAAATAAGCTGCGTTCGGTATTTACGTCAGATTAATGTTTTTGATCGAAATCGTTCGTTAATTCCATCTAGATCTAGGGGGGGTAGATCTGAATCGTTCGGTAATTCTACTCAGACTAGTCGGACGTAAATCTGGTTGCTCTGTACATTTTGATCGACGAAACAGATTAATCGGAGATTGTGACGTTATGTTGTGTATTTGTTTTGTTTACAAAAATAATTTTATGTAAAAATATTGAAATCGAATTAAAAATTGTTCTTTTAACAGGAAAGTATATTTGGGGTGGTTGTCTTTCTAGAGTTAAAAGACCACAACTAGAGACAAAAATTAAAAAAGGGGGTTTAAATTTAATTAACATAGAATACAAAGCTTTAGCTCTTTTTTTTAAAACACAGTTAATATCTTGGAATGATAATAATGAGAAAATATGGTTTAAATCACCGGTCAGTTCCATTTTTGAAAACAGCGTTCAGAGAAATACCGTTTTTAAAAAGATAAAAGTCCAAATGGAAAAGCTCAATATTACTTTGAATAAAAATGATAAAGTAAGCACAAAACCTTTTTACGAAGACATTATGGATAAAATATATGTCAAACCCTATATAGAGGAAAAATATCCCGCTTTGGATTGGGGAAAAATCTGGACTTCTATATCCAATCCCGTGCTGCATTCAAAGTGGCGAAGTACGGTGTATAAGGCTATTAATGAAATTTATTCCAGTGGCGGAGAAAACAAAAAGGCATGGAATGACCCAAAATGACATGTGTAGCCAATGTCACTCCATTGGGTAAAAAACGTAGTAAATCGTTCATTCGGAAAAAATTTAGAAATAATATCACAGTGTAGTGAAATGTTACAAGTCAGTTTAGCTAATAAAAAATACCAAAATGTGTGGCAGTTTTATATAGGTACTTTAATATTTTACAACTTGGACGAAAAAAAACGCGACATAAATGGTTTCATTGATATGTTGAGAGAACAAAGACTAAAACTGATAAAAAGCAAAAAAGTGCACATGCTGTCGAAAAATATATACAGATTTTAGTTTAACAAACAAAATATATTAGCGATAATTTAGCATAAATTCAATCTGTGATATTAATTAAGTTAAAATTTGATACTTAATAAAGATAAGTTTATAAAAAAAAAATGTTGAAGACAATAAATTATATAAATTGCTGGGCGAATATTTTTGGTTATATTTAAGGTTATAACCATTTATAAAAATTTGATCGATTTGATCCGGATCGTTCGTTTCAGACTAATCTGTAATCACGTGACCAAAAATCCGTCGCCTCTGAGATGCAAATACCGAACGCTGCTGTAATTTAAGTTGTCAGCGGTGAGTGACATCAATCATCATGCAACATACAGGGTGTCTCTAAAAGGTCTGTACAAAATCTTAGCACATATGCCTGAGGTCAAAATAAGTCGATTTAATGCAAATTACCTTAGTCCAAAATTGCTCCGTTTCAGAGATTGTAATGGTGAATTTAAAAATTAAAAATCGATTTTATTAAAATATATGAACATTTCTCAATGCATTACTTTAAAAATTGGTACTCGGGGGTTTTTTGGGATGCCAAACCTAAATTTTGACACTTTTCGTCACTTCATGCTCATCTTATGGTTTAAAATGACCATAACTTTTTTCTCAGTGTATTTTTCAACTTTTTTTGTTGATAAAATAATTTCCTGCACTGTTTTAAGTAAAAAAAAGTACTTTTGATAAAATCTGCTAGGGTGAGCCGTTTGCGAGATATTTCCGTTTTTAGTGTTCGATGCCGCAACGGAATATTGAAATTATTTTGGATCAAAAGATTTTGCTGCTACCTTTAAGGATTAAATTTAGTCAGTAAATGAGTTATTAAATTTTTTTTCGTCGTTTAGTCATTTTCGGTAGGTATGAGTCAATTTTTGGGAAAATAGTTTCACTTGGTTCAATTAAAATAAAAAACACCCTGTATCTCTGAAACGGAGCAATTTCCAACTAAGGTAAGTTGCTTTAAATCGACATATTTTGACCTCAGGAATATGTGCTAAGATTTTGTACAGACCTTTTAGAGACACCCTGTATAAACAAATGTCACCCCGATATAGTTTTTGGCAAAAATCGTTTATTTTTATTTTCCGACGCTGAATTAGATGAGTTAACAAGGACGGAAGGTCTGTCTCTCTCTAAACAATACTAGAGTATAGATGACCGATATTTCCCTGCTTTGATTTCAATTTAAACAAATTTGTCTTTAATAGGTTTGTCGCGTCTGTTTCCTTAAAATACAGGGTCTCTAGGAGTACCCACTTTTTCAATCTCTAGCTATTATAAAATATATGGTAACACTGCAGTGACCCCTATTACTTCTTGTTGTTATTTCAGACCCGTAAATATCGATTGCTCCTGCTGCGTTTCACATTGAATGATCAAAAAGCGCAAAAGTACGCCATCGGAGGCTTGGAGCAGGTGATTGCTTTGCATCGCGACCAGCTCATGGCTCGCGTACCAGCCATCTTTAAGCTCATGTATGACACGGACATCTTGCAAGAAGCCGTTATCTTGGATTGGGCTTCAAAGGTATGATTATAATATGTAGTCAGAAAATTTTAGATGAGATATTTCTTTTTTCAACACAGTATTCTTCTGACTTATATTTACCCCTCCATTTTTTTAAATAATTTTAATGATATAGACTAGATAACCTAGAAACATTTGATGAATGTGTTATTTTGACGGTCTTAATATTTTAGGTCAGGAAATACTTTAAATTTTGACAACAAAAACAAAACAGATTACTAACCATAGAAATAGTGGGGACCCTTACAAGTCAAACTGCACGAAAAAAACTTTTTTTGCAGTTTTTTTTGAAAACACAATAATGAGGCACTCTTATTTTACGAAAAAGTGCGGCAATTGTGGCCTTAGCCACTTGAAAAAAATCTTGGGTTGGGTAACAACTTTTAAGCTGTTCGGGTTTATACTCAAATGACAGGGTTCCCATTTTTCTGGAAAATCAAGGAATGGCAAATTGTGTCGGAATTGGTCAAACACATTCAGAAAATTACATACGCATACACTTCCCTAATATTGTATTTTTACCTTCATAGCCCGCGTAGCAATGGCTAGAGAAGCTCTTAGTTTCGACGAATTTTTTTTTTTTGTCAAATAACGCCGGAAACGTGTTATTTGAGTGTATTTTGACCTATCTTAGCAATATCGTCGTGATGTCTGTCTGTGTGTGTGTGTGTGTATATTATTTCTGTCCGTAACACGATAACTTCTAAACCGTTGAACCGATTTTCATAAAATTGTTAGTTAAAACAGTATTCGACACTATTACGAGCTGATTAAATTTTGGTCAAAATCCATTATTGCTAATGACAGTTTTTTGACAATTAAAAAATTTTAAAAATGCTAACTTTTTATTGGAGCGTCGCGTCGTATCAATATGCGCTTTTCGGAATATAGTAGACTACATTTTGCTCAATAATTTGTATTATAACCAAAAACTTCGTAAGGGCTTTAGTTTCTAAGATATTTACAAAAAACGGTTTTTAAGGCTGATATGTCATGGCTTTACTTGAAGTGTGCTAATAGGCTAGCTAGGAAGGTATCAGACCCGTCATGGATCTATTTATTTTATATTAATAGTCATTTGCAGCATTATTTACTTAACGAAAAGATAACAAAAGGACCTTAAATGTATGCACCATTCGATTTTGTAGTGTGCTTAGCTATCAGACTCTGAGATCTGGCAAGGTTGCAGAAGTCTTGTCAGTTTTTGGTGTTTTCTAAACTACCAATGTGTCAACTAATTTATGTTATTTTTCGAAAAATGTTTCTTGTATTTTCTGGGGTTTATACTGAAGTATTCGAGAGAAATATAAAACCAAATAAGAAGTTTACTCCAAAAGAAACTTTATTGCTCATGGGTCTACTAAGCGACTTCCAACAGATATTAAAAATCAAGAATGTATTTAATTTTGAGTATGAAAAGCATATATTCTATGTAATGTTGACATGATTAATACATACTGTAGTTTTTGTATAAAGCAAAAGGTAAATGGTAACAATTTTTTAAGTTTAAATTCATAACACAGAACCTATAATTGAATAATATTTGAACCTAGTTTCCACAAGTGGCTTCAGGTAGATATAGTTTTTTTTATATAAAAAAAGTAAAACTCGAAGACCCTTTCTGAGGCTGAATTTAAAATAATTATTTAAAAAAACCATAAGCTAAAATAAGCAAAAAACAACTAGAAACCTCCCCCGAAATGGAGGCTCTAGAACCAACATAGGAAATTCAGAAAAAAATGGAGGCGCTAAATTTATGATTTCCCGTGGCACGAAAAGTTCGACCCTGTTGATCCTATGATCTTCTTTGGTTTAAGATCAATTCAATTAGGTTTTAAACGTTCTGGACAAATTTTGCTATCAGTATCAAATTTTTTATCTTAAATGCAGAGTTGTGACCACTTTTTTCTCATAGTAATTGATTTCGGAAACCTTTGAAAGGGTGCACCAGATGACAAGTCTTTTTTGTAAGTATTATAACACTTGAAAACAGCACACATATTCTCCGACATTGATTTTTTGTATCTACAGCAATGTATTAAGTGGGTCGAAATACGTCACACAAGGTCATTGATTCGGCAAGGCTCCGCGAACGTTGCGCTTGTTCGTTTTTGGAATAACTTATCTGCATAAACATCAAATATTTTTGTCTTTTAATTGTTACCCAATCTTAAAGAATAAACGATTGTTTATTATAGGTATCAAAGAAGTATGTCTCCAAAGAAGTGAGTCAAGAGATCCATGACAAGGCTGCCCCGTTTATCAAATGGCTTAAGGAGGCTGAAGAGGAGGACTCATCTGAGGATGACGAGTCCGATGATGATGTAAGTTATTCATACCTTTTAATTTAGAGATGTTTACTAACCTGATGTACAGGGTGTCCCAAATTCTATATTTTTGGGATTTTTTACAGGTGTTTCTGGAGAGGACAAAAAAAAATAAAACAATTAAGGCTCGATTGTCAAGAGAAGCTTAAGGGTAAAAACCGCAAATATCAAAAACATTCAAAAATAGATATTAGGAACATTTTGGGTCGCGTATTTTACACTTTGTTACCGTTATTGTTATTACTGAGTCTGCGCATTAGCATCTTCTCGCTCCTTTTTTGTTATGTACGGTAACGGTGCCCGGTACTTACGGTGGACGACCTTTAATGTTATTGTGCCGTTATTGCTATATTTCTAACCAACCATTTTTTTTGCTATGGTTTGACTGTCAGCGTCCGCGTTTTTTGAGCTCTGGTTGGTCTGATTCTTATTAAATCATGATTCACTGGTTCATTTCTATTTAATACTGCCCTAATGTTTTCATCCATTTTTTAATGAAAATCACAGAACACCAAATTAAAAATTTAGGAAATTCCTAAAAAAACTTAAACAAACTAGTTGAGGTTATGTAAAACTACTAACTTGACACAGGACTGATTTCTGTTATGTTATTTTTATGTAAACCAAAATCTCTTTTTTTTTGCCTTGAATGTTACCGTTAATCTTAGGAAAAATAACGGTAACAGCTGTTAAATTTTCTATTTTAACTGACCCAAAATGTCCCTATTGAGTTTGATACATTATTTTAAAAGAAATTTTACGCTGAATTCAAAAACTGAATAAAAAGCGAGTCATTTCATAAGACAAATACTAACTTTAGGTAATATCTCAAAAACTAAAATTGCAAGATAAAATTTAAATTAACAGTTTGATTTTTTATTTAAAAAAAAAACTATATAAAAGCAATTTACACCAAAATGACATTTTCATAAATAAAAAGTTAGAGGCTCCCTCTCTAAATGCAGACTTGTGAAAAACCACTTGTGGCTTAAGAAACGGCTTGCTATATCAAGATGCCGTTTTTTCCTTTAAGCTTCTCTTAAAAATCGAGCCTCGCAAGTGGGGGTCACTTCTTTTCTCCCCTAGTAATATCTGAAACCCCACTAAACGCGCAAACCGCCACTTTTAGTAATTTATGTCACATTCACAATTCCATGATTACTCGCGGGACATTTAGAAAAACTGCAAATTTCGAAAATTAATTTTTTAAGTTGGATAAATTTTTTGTGGTAATTATTATTAATATATTAGTATAGTATAAGTTGATCTATTATTATACCCTATTAATAACAAAAGTGTTCAATGTACCCTATATAATTTCAAAAAAAACTAAGATTACCCGAGGGACAACAAATAATTTTAAAAAATATACTCATTTTTTTAATGTGTTTTTTCCCTAAACTTAATACTTAATGTAAAAAATTATAGTTACAGATCAATTACCTATTCTAAGTCGAAATTGGTTGGGCCATAACTATGTTGCAATAATTCTTGATATTTATTAAATTACCATTTTAATGATTTTTCGCGGGACATTAATCGTTTAAAAAAAAATATATATTTATTTAAAGTGTTTTTTTAATGGTCAGCAACTGTATAAAATAGTATATTTTTTAACAAGTGCGTGTCACTTTTCCGCACGGGATTTTAGTTTATCGACCAAAGCGTAGTGGAATGAAAAAGGGACACTTTTTTCACGCTCGTAGAGAAATATTTTTAATAAATAGATTCAAACTTTAACAAATAACATTCAACAATAAAAACAAACTGCCTTTCAATGTTTTTTACTTTGAGTATTCTAAAATATGATTTATTTGTATCAATTGTGCTGTTTTCCATGAAGGACGCTTTTTTTGACGAGTGTCTGGCACACAAACAAACCTTAACAAAAATTGATACCATGCCATAGTCACCCTGCCGAAGCTTTTTTTATACTAATAAAGCACCATAGCCACAAATAAAAAATGTAATTATTGCAATAAATGATTTCTCGCGGGACAAATACAAAAAATATTTGTTTTTGTGAGTGTTACAAAAATGTACGTTAGGTGACTGTACATGACGGTTAAAGCTTAAGAAATTGTATTATTATTTATATATACCAAAAATGAAAAAAATTTACCTTTGTAAGTTCTACTTACTTTTTGTGCAAAAATAAATCACTTAAAAAGTATGACAGACACAGTTTCCTCCGCGTAAAATGTTCAAAATACATATAGTCTTTTGTTTATAGCATAGCCACGCATGCTAAGCGGTGGGTGGTTTAACAATTTTATGTGGAAACAGATACCTCTAACTATTTGTATTTTTTGTTTCTACATAAGTTAAATTAAATATAGCTATCTGATTTTTAGTAAACCATAATTCAGTTTTAAGTGTGTAAGGAGGTTATTTGAACTAATTAAGCAAGCTGAGTTTTGTTATAAAATAAGCATCGATTATGGAATTGTCCCATATTAAATCAAGACAGGTCAAGATAGCCTACAAGGATACTTGGCGAAGATAAAAGTGAAGGAATACGCAACGTGCGAGCGTTGTTGGCTAGAGAGATGGAGGATCTTTTGAACCGATCACCACGACCTGTATATAAGGCGTAGAAACTTCTGAAGTAAAATTCAATATGGCGCTTCCTTAGGGCGAGCGATTGTTTGTTTACGTTTGATGTCGTTGACAGTTTTGAAGCGAAAAATGTAGTTTCGATTGGATTTTTTATTCATTTTTTAAACGAAATATGTACCCAAGAACTTGCGTCGTTGATTCAAAACATTTTCAGGTAATGGTGATTACTTTCCTTGTCGGTTTTTGTGATTTTTCAGTGCTTAGTCATAGGGGTTGTAAAGGACCATTTGATCGTTTTTAGAGTGCATTTATAGTGAATCTTGGGATTCTTTCCAGACGTCCCGATTTTTCACGATTTTCCCGCATTTGGACCTCTGTGTCTTTAGTTCTATTTTCCCGAAAACCCAATTCTGGCAACTCGAAAAGTTTGGTTTATCCCAGCAAATAACTTTAAAATTTACTTACCATAAGCCAAATTAGACTTACCTAAAAGAATTTTTGTGAAAAATGTGTTGTGTTTTACTTAGGAATGTTCCTAAAGGCATAAAATATGATCTTTACAGACAAACTTAGGAAAACTGTGAAAATCAAGAAAGTTATAGTCCAATTTAGCTTAGGGTAAGTTCAAAGAAATTCAATGAATGTTTTTGGGTAAGTTAATGTAAGTTAATTTAATCTAATCTAAATTGCGAGCCTGAACGACCTTAAGTCATAGGCGCACCCAAGGGGGGGGGCCGCCTCCCCCAAGCCTAAGATTTTTTAATAATTTTTTACATATTACAAGAATAAAAAGATAAAATAGCATAAAATATGACATCATGAGGTCTCACCCCCCCCCCCCCCCCAAGAAGCCTCAGGCCCTCAAGACATATTCCTGGGTGCGACACAGCTTAAGTGGATTTTAAGTTATCCAGTGGTTCTATTTTTTTTTTAAATTTGGGTATAATACCCTGTAATTGAGGTTATTTTATATAAATGCTGGTAAATTTATGGCTCAGAAAATTGTGTTCCTGTTTTTTAGAGATGCCAGGTCGTTGCCCCGTTCCAAATTGCAAAACCAATTATAGTAATCAAGGAAAAAGTTACTCAATATTTAAATTTCCTAAAGATGGAGAACTTGTCTAGAAATGGATACATGCTATTAAGCGGGAAGATTTTGTCTCAAGCAATTGTGTGTTTTTTACCTTAGCACGAGCAGCAATGCCTAGAGAAGGTATTATTTTCGACAATTTTTTTTTGAGATAACGCGGAAAATATGTTATTTGGGTGTCTTCCGTGGCGGATCCAGTGGGGCGGCCTGAGGGGCTCGGGCACCCCCACCGAACCGAACCCCCCTCCAGACAATGATTATTTCATAGTTCTGCCGCATCACTTTTTTAAATTTGTTAACAAAATCTACTGAAGTTTTTAATATTTTTCGCCTGCGCCGCATTTCAACCAACTTTTGACGCTAAATTGAATCCGAAAAACTATAAAAAATAAATAGCTTGGTATTTGCTGCCACTTTGGCCCCTTTCCTCAGGAAATTCTGGATCCACCACTGGATGTATTTCGATCTATCTTAGCAATATCGTCGTGATGTCTGTCTGTGTACGTCTACCCGTAACACGATAGCTCCTAAGCCTCTAAACCGATTTTCATAAAATCATTAGGTAAAATAGTGTTCGACAATCTAACAAGCTCATTAGATTTTGGACAAAATCGATTGATTCTAATGCTAACTTTTTAACGGAGCATCACATCAATATGCGGTTTTCAGAATGTAGTAGACTACATTAGAATAAAAGCTTTAGTTTCTGAGATATTTACAAAAAACTGTTTTCAAGGCTGATTTATCAAGTGTGCTAATGGGCTGGCTAGGAGAAAAAATTATATATTATATAAATATTATATTTCATTAATGTTTTTCTTAAGTTTAAAAAGTTTACGTAGTACACATATAAGATACTAGAAATTTAAAAAAAAACTATAATAACCTTCGCCTTTAATTCCCAAGAAGCCTTCCTCTTTTTTTTCCTTCTCCTGGTTTTAAGAGAAAAAATGGATATAGTAAATACCAAAAATGCATTAAATTTCAATCTTTTAAATATTCTTGCCACTGCAAAATACATTATTTGTATTTATTTGCAGTTTTAATCCTATAAATTCATCAATTTCAACAAATTATACATAATCGAACGTGTGGCGGAATTGCCCTCATCGGCCACCATCTTGGATGCGATACCAGGCCTCTGTCGAGAAGGTGGTGAACCGATATCCTGGCCTTTGTACAGAAAACGGGCAGATTCTTCGGCAAAGAAAGGACACAGTAGGAGGATGCCCGAGGGTCGCCGAAAAGGGTGTTCCATCCATGTGCCTAGTCGCCAAACCTAGGGCATACCCCACACTGCTACTATATGCAAATATAATGTGTTCCTTTAAGATCGGTTTAAAAAAGTATCATTATTATTGGAACTCCTGAACTGATTTATTTCAAACATAGATACTCTTTGAAAGATATGGCTATCGCTGAAAAAACAGCATTAAATCGGTTTCTAGAGTCGAGCTCTACATGCGCATAAACAAAAAGACACACACACTGTTGTCCGCAATAGTTCTGAACACTGTTTAAGAGCAAGACAAAAGCAAAATATCTCGCTTAATAATTAAAACTCTATCACCAGTTATTTACTAAAGGGTCCCTTGAATGCAATAGTTTTATATTTATAAAACTTGGCACAAAAAACAGATAGAGTATAGAATGTATTAATAAGAGATAGCGTAGAAAGCGTTTCAGCGTTGCCAAAGGTAATCTTGATAAAAACTACAGGTGCAGGCAGTCGCAGTCGTCAAGGGGCGGACAACCTAAAACATTTGTATAAGGCGACAATTATTACTTGACAAAAAGGTATTTTGCAGGATTTTAAAGTATTATTCTAGTTCTTTATCACCCCGTTTAATGAATGCACTTACATAAAACTGACTAAGTTGAACTTTCGCGAAGCGAGTAGCGGTTATACTGATATTTTTCCTAATCTCGCAACGTTGGTTTTACGCTTTTCTGTTCTCCCATGCAATCTGTATGGCTTATACAAACCGTCATTATATAAAAGCGCTTTAATAGGCCCGTATAAAAAAGAAAGGGTCAGCTGTCCGCTATATTTTACATGTTAATTTTGTAGACAAGTTAGCGATGATTAAACCGATTTTCAATTGTTTTGGAAGAGTGTTACTGAAAAAAGATCCTAATATATCTTGCGCTTATTACAATATTTAAATATTGATGCGTATTTAATGCGGTAATGCATCTACAGAGACAGTTTCAAGTTATTTATGTATTATTTAGCTTTAAAAACGTTTATATATAATTCGTTTGTCGATCATGGATTATTTCTACAGTTTTTTCGAACTCTAAACCACTATTTTTTAACGGGAATCCTATGATTTCATTGACTAGATTTCCAAAAATTGACATATCGTTACAAAATTTTTATTTTGTTTTTCGTTATTTTTAAAGTTTATAAAGTTAACTTAATTTTTTGTGATATCAAACTTACTGATAAATGCTTACTCTGCTATTGCACGTTAGCGTAAAACAAATCTTTGCTGTTATTTGACCTGTCAGTATCAAAAAAATATTCTTAAACCGGTCGGGATCAAGTTATAGACTGTTAAGTTTTAAGATCTTGTTAAATACTGGTGTATATGTTTATGAACAAAATAAAAGCCTGACAACAAATTGCTGTAATTTTAAAACTGTTACTTGTTTCAGGTGCAAATCGAGTATAATGATCGCGCTCAGGTAACGCCACTGAAACCGGCAACAGCGCCGCCGGCCAAGAAGGCCGCCCAAGAAGATGACGGCGTGGATGATGTTGACATCGACGCCATCTAGAGGTCTTATCTGGAATTTTAGTTTTTTCCTCCTCCGTTAAGGTAGGCATCTTTTTTTTACTTGTAATTTTTTTTATTGCCTTAGTTTCCATTATTTCTATATAAGGGGTGCCCCATTAAGGCTTTATCTCAGAAACTGCTATAGCTGCAACTTCGGGAAAAAATATATCAAAATCGGGCCTTGCGAATTCACCTAAAATATTTTTGTTTCTGTAGCTCCGCACTCGGAGGCAGTAATCACATTTCCTGACTTGAAAAATTGAACTAAACTGGTTTCTATGATTTCTTCGACGTATTAAGAAAACATAAAAAATTGAAATATTTTTGACTTTTTCACCAAAATTGTGTTTTTTCAGAAAATTTTTAAAAACTACCAAACCGAAAAACTTTAATTTCTTAAAATATTTAGATACCAACCCATTATTATTTTTACTTAAAGTTGGTAAGTAATATTTATTTAATAAGTTACTGAAACCCGAATTATAAGATTTAACTTAAATTGCAAGATATTTAAAAAAAATTTTTAGACTTGACCTTACTTTGGTTCATTGCATCTTATTTATATACCTCTCTATCTTTCTATTATAATTTGACTTTTGTTTTGATTTAAAAAAATTAAAAGTTAATAAACATCAATTGTCAAAAATTATATACAGGTGTGCTATAAAAATATTATTAATTAAAGCCACGTGTCACCACATAATACACATACCAGTGGCGGCTCGTAGAATAAAAATCTGGAGGTTGCAAAGGAGAATCGTAATTTTTAACACATTAATATACGGATCAAGCGTTAATAATAAAGGAATAAATTACAAAATTAACATTCAATACACTATCGGGATTTACTTAAACGGACTACAAATTAAAATAAGAAATTAGCATGCAAAATAAACAATTGGTTTGCAGTCGACCTGCAACCTCACTGAGCTTTACGGGACGGCTTTAAAATCCACGCATAGAAACAAAATCTAGCGCGCTTGTCATAGGCGAATTGGGTTGCATTTGAGCTGCAAACCGCGAGATAAAGCTGTCGCTGTGGGCGGCCGGCGCGCGCTATATAAGAGCCTATAAACGTACATAATTCTGGTGGGAATTTAAAAATATATAATTAATAGTTCTTTTATTATTTTACCTATATTTTTTGGGGGTTGCACAAACCTGCAAACCTATGGACGAGCCGCCACTGACACATACAAAACGTTATTTTTAAATAGGGACTTATTGGAATAAAACCTGACTTTATTTTAGAGTCGGCTTTGTTCTGACAGATTTACAAAGAAAACTGACAGCTGATCTCTTAAAATTGACATACCAAAGTCAAATTTAAAAATAAAGTCGCTAACTTTCATTTAAGACAGGCCCTAATAAATCCGGTTCTTAAATACACAAAGGCCGAATTTTGAAAGAAAGAAGGTTTTATTTCAATAAGTCCCTAATATCTTGAAAACTAAGCCTTGCGACTTTCAATAATTTTTGTAATGAATATCTTTGAACAACTCTAGGTAAAAATATTGATGGGATTGTATCTAAATTTTATATAAAATTTAAGATCTTAGGTTTGGTACTTTTCAAAAATTTCAACAAACAGTCAAAAAGATTTGCATTTTCTAGACTTTTCTTAATAAGTAAAATAAATAATAAGTAAGTAAGTTTAGTTACCACATAGGATTAATTCAATTTGTAATAAAAAGTGACAGTTTCAATTCCTCTCTGTGGAGAAGTGCCATAGAAGTACATGTAAGAGGTCCAAATTATGCAGAATTTTTCAAGGAATACGAATATGGTATAATTTGTAGATATTTATCATAGAGTTTTGTAAAAAAATGCAATTTTTCTAGTCAGGAGATGGGATTACTGTCCCCTAGCGAGAGCTACAGAAACAAAAATATTTGCAGTGAATTCGCGAGGCCCGAGTTCGTTATAATCTTTTCCCCAAGTCGTAGCTATAGTAGTTTCTGAGATAAATCCGGCTGCCATCCTTAATGGGACATCCTGTATACATGCATAATATGAAGCCGATTTTCAGCGTTGATTGGTTATTTTTTCGTTAAATGGGAATTATTACAATGAAATATGACGTCATTTCCTCTACAACCACTGAAATTTGTGATTGGTAAAAACAATTCTCCGTTTTTCCTTATTAAAAAATAATTGTTGTAGGTTAGAAACCTGTAGGTCCGGCAATTGGACCCCCTTTGCCATTAGTACGCTAAATGAGTCTTAGTGGTACTTTTTCTTATATCAAAGCTGCGCAAACAAAATAATAATAGTAATAATAATAATAATAATAACATGTGGTTATAAGTAAGGTCCTTCATCGTCAGTCAAAGCTTGCCTTTAAGATGAGTGTCGTTAGTTATAAGTGGTAAATATTAAAACACGTGGCACAATTTTCCCTACTTTGTGTCAAACGGCGACAAGAAAATACATTGGTTATGAAGTAATAATCAAACCACGCTGAAAATATAGTCTAAATTATACGCATTTGTAATGACGTCACCAGGTAAGAAAAAAAAGTTTGGCGTAGATATTTTTGCCAATCAATGTTTTTTGATTGACAGTGACGGATACTTCACACAACCAATTACCTACCTATTTGAATCATAGACACTACTTTTTTTAAAAGTTTATTGTCACCGCTGTTTATAATATACTAAACAAGGATAAACAAAAATGACGTCATTACAAATGCGTATAATTTGGACTATAGTTATATTTAAAATTTTTGTATAATGGATATATTTGTTACCTACAAAACATTATTTACTTTCATAATATTAGTCAAAATAATATAAAAAAACGATGCCTACCTTGTAGTTCTAGTGTAATACCTTATGCTCCTGGGATTATTTTTTACACATTATTTTCTACTGCATTGCATAACAGAGGAGTTTTAGTAATGATATTTAAAAACGTGGAATACATAGGTTAAAAAAATATTGTTTCTCTTAAGGACGCCCACAGATTGTTTCCCTGAGAGAGTTCAATTTTATTATTGTTTTATTGTGAAATAAAGATATTTAAAATAGCAAAAATTGTGGATTTTCTGGCAGGATGCCGTTTTCTCTAGATCATGTTTGCTACTTAAACTTATAATAAAAAAAACCCAACTGCTAAATCTACTTGTACTTACTAGTCGAAGTTGGGTATGAAATTGATAGGTTAATATACCTTGTATATACTATAATGTACAACATGCTTCAACTTTTACTTTTGATGCCAAAAGCGCACTTACGAAATTATACAGTTTTGTATTTTTATGAATCAGGTTATTGGGTAATTTTGTACCAAACTGCGCCTAGTAGGTTCAAGTAGATTAATTTAGCAGTTGGGTGTTTTTTTATTTAATTTTTTTTTATTTCCAACTTTTAGGTTTAATTCTCAATTAACCTTATAGAAATCACTATGCATTTACCATTCATTTAACGTTACCCGTAGACCTCTAAGAAATACCAAAGGGAGAGAGATACGCACTAAATCAAGGTTCCTAATTATTACCTAAATCATTTTTATCAGACATTGAACTATGCCCAAAGGGTAGATAGGTGCGTTTCTACAAACATTGATAGCCCATCGCACCGACTTGGTTTGGCCTTAAGTGTTCCTTATTACATCATATGATTATATTAAGAAACGCTTAAGCTATGGAACGAAAAACCAAGTCGGTGCGATGGGCTATCATGTTGTCGGTGAGATGGACCCTTAGTGAACTAGTAAAGTTATGTTGAAAATAATTTTAAAGCGTGTTCAAAAAGAAGTTTTGACATCGCTCTATATTAGCCAGGGGCGGGAGTGGGGAGGGGGGAACTAGTAAATTGGTGTTGGAAAAAAAAACTTGAAGCGTGTGCAGAAAGAATTTTTAAAATCGCCCTTTGATAAATGAATGATTATTTTTGAAGAGGGTTGGGGGGGGGATAACAGGGAGATGGGTGGCGGCAGCGATGATTACAAAGTAACTACAGCAAATTAGAGGACATTTGCAATGGGTGATCAAAGGAATTTCATTAAAATTGCCTGAAATTTAGGTAATTTGTATGCCTTAAAGCCTACATTAAGCGACAAAATGGCGTCTAACGACCGCCATGTTGATTCCTGTTTAAACTAAATGGATCCATGACGGATCTTACACCTTCCTAGCTAGCCTCTTAGCGCACTTCAAGTGAAGCCATGATAATATATTAGCCTTGAAAATAGTTTTTTGTAAATATCTCAGAAACTAAAACTCTTACGAAGTATTTGCAATTATTGAGCAAAATATAGTCTACTATATTCCGAAAACAGTGTATTGATACGATGCTCCGTTAAAAAGTTAGCATTTTTTTAAGTTTTTAATTGCCAAAAAACTGTCATTAGCATTAATGGATTTTACCAAAATCTAATCAGCTCGTAAGAGTGTCGAACACTATTTTACCTGAAAACTTTATGAAAATCGGTTCAGCGGTTTAGGAGCTATCGTGTTACGGACAGAAATAATATACACACAGACGGACATCACGACGATATTGCTAGGATAGGTCAAAATACATCCAAATAACACATTTTTGGCGTTATCTCAAAAAAAATTTTTTCGTCGAAAATAATACCTTTTCTAGCCTAGAGACCCTGTATGTATGACATATTTTTATCTACTCTAGCCCTTCTTTTCACCATGCTGCAGTTGGGTAAAAAATATCAGACATGTTATAGTGTCTCCCTAGGGAGATTTTTTTAATAACGAGCAACATCAACAAACGCATTACATACCTTGAAGTATATACAAGTGGTTACATGGAAGAGCAACCTGGCTGAACGTCGCCACTTCCGTTTTTTCTTCTTCTTTCAACTATAACTTTTTTGGAAATAAAGGCACTATTTATTTAAGTATATTTTTATCTCTAATAAGTGCCTTTGTTCTGATACGTGACTTTACCACTGTTCTAAAGTGCGGTTCAGACGAAGCCAGTAGTTTAGTTAAGTGGTCGAGTACTTTAGTGACTTGACCCATTTGAACACATTCGTTTTAGTCGAGCCCACTGGAAGTCGAGTACACGGTCGAGTTTTTGAAATAGAACTCTATTCTATTTTTCTGGTCGAGTAGCAGCTCCCACCACACAGAAAAGCCGATTAGCGCGCTGACTAGACACATCTGGACAGGCCGGCACGAGTTTAGTGTAGTCGTTTTGGTTTAGTTGAACGGTTGAAGGAAATAATTTAAACTTCATTAGAAGATTCTTCTTTTAAAAGACAGTTAGATGCTCCAAGGTCACTTCTTCTAAGAATCCAGCTTTTTACCCATGCTCGTTTAGGCTTTTGCATTATTTCTAAACATATGTCTGCTGTTTTAGGAATCACAAGTTTTAAAATTGAACGAAGAAGGACTTTTTTTTTACTTGCCCTTTTCGATTCATAGCACTATTTTCAATAGAAAATACACAATGTTTATTTCGAGGTTATTTTCAGGTGCGAACGGCCACACTCGACTTTGACTAATTAACTCGTCTAAACCACTGGCTTCATGTAGACGCTGTTTTTCGAGGGGTAAACTGCGTGGGTATTTTGGTGTACAAATCTTGGGTATTAGGGGAATTGTTAGAGGAAATAGTGGGTATAAGAGGTATTATTAGGGTATTAGTGGGTATTAGGCATTAGTGGGTATTAGATGTAATAGCCGGGGTATTAGAGAAATTAGTCTGGGTAATAGCTGTATTAGAATTATAAAAGAACATACGATTTTTCAAACTTATTTCCCTATTTACCACAGTACAAGTCCAATGTAACCTGGCATCTGGTACCTTTCGACGCGTATCAATATGCTACAGTACATTATGAGCATTTTTTATGGGAACCTCCTTATTAGTAGATACATATTAACGATTTGGCAACATTGCCTACACCTGTTGTAAAAAAAACCGTGCGTATCGAGGTGCGTATCCAGTGGTAAACTTTGTTTTTTTTGTGGTGGCAGTGAAAAAAAATAAGGTAAGTTATGTTCAGTAGAAGTGTCTGTGAGACTGATAATTGTCTATATGATTCATGTTTCATAATACTTTAATTTAAGTTGGCAATCGGCTAAAGCAATAAAGCGAGCAATAAAGTTAGGTTATGTTAACTCCAATATTTTCATGCAGCACCGAGTGCAGCACGATTGCTATTTTTTTACAATGTTGCCAATAATAGTGTAATACAGGTAGTAATATGATTTTTCAAATTCAATTTTAAATTTTTCAAGGGGTTGAAATAAATTTTTGGTTTTTGACTGCCGTTCATTTTTACTTGTAAAGTCCTAAATGATGTGAAAGTATAGTATCGGAAAAAATTTTGAAAAATTTTTATTGGCTAAATCGTCTTAAAATGGCCCAAAACGCGTAGAAAACCTATTTTCAGCAAAAAAAAATGTTGTGTCTGTCGGTCTATAAGTCTGTCGGTGTGTCGGTCTGTTAGTTTACGCGATAACTTTTGAATGAATTGAGCTATCGACTTGAAATTTGGCACACATGTAGAGCTCCATAGGAGAATGGTTCGGATTGTATTTAAGCCAAATCAGCCCAGGGGTAGGGGGTAAGAGGTGGGTTGAACCAAAAAAGATATATCAACAAGAAGCGAAATACTGTGACTCAAAGCATTGTTCATATGGGAAACAAATATGTGACGTCACGCTTGGAGCAAATGACACTAATGCAGTTATATTACACTGAGAAAAATTTTGTGTAACTGTGGTTTGTGGTGCATTTTTATTACACGAAGAAAAAAATCAAATTAAAAGGGACATTACACCTATATAATCATATAACTGTGTCATAGAAAATCGACCCTTTTTTACTTTTTATTTGATTGTTTACAAAAACGTTTATATATTTTTATCGAGAAAAATCCGTTACGGAATTAATAATAACTAAAAAATAAACAATAATTATTGTAATATTTATAAAAATCTAAGTAATATTATATTGTTTGTTTTCTTTCTGGCCATTTTAAATTTAAAAATTATGAGAAAAAGAAAAAAAAGGGGATTGACAATAAAATAAATTTTGTTAAAGTAGCGATTTTTATAAAACGTTTTGAATCTCCGTTATATGTTTTTATTGTTTTAGAAACAGAAACAAACCCAACCACAATTGGGAGAAAAAACAATTAATAGCTATTTACGTTACTAGACCTGTAAAGATAGTTTCCGGTCGTGTATCGAAATATTTTTTTAAACCGGTATAAAACAGCACAAGCACAACCAACATGTAAATAATAATTTTTTTAAAACGAGATGAAACGCTACAAACATGCTACTCTACATGTAGATATTAAAGTACTTACTTAAAAGCTATTATATTTATAAATATCAAAAAATCCATAGGTTGCATTTATATTTCAATTAATTCACGCTTAATTTTATATTTCACTTTATATTTTAGATCATTTTTAAAAAAGGGTGCCTTTTGAAAACGGAAAATTTTCCAAAAAGAAAAAAATATTCAATTCAATTTATTTCATTTAATGTTATTACAGTTTTATTTCAATTAATATGACAAGAGGACAAACAATGGACATTATGTCTGTTTGTCTACCATCTCTCATATGGAATTTAACTATTTGAGATTAATTAAAAAATAGTTCTAACTAAAAGTAGACATACATTTTTCAAAGCCTTATATTAGTTTAAAAACCAATCAATGTTATTTTTGTATAGCCAATCAGTTATCTTGCGTTTTATTTTGTGAAAAGGTTTATCTTTAAACTCTGCAAATACGCAAAGTACTTGTTTTCCAGCCGGTTTAAAAAAAAATTAATTACAGCTAAAATATGCAAAAAAATTGTGTTTATAAAACAAATTCTAACTAATATAGAAATAAATTAGGTGGTCTCAGGCGGGGGCAATCGCCATTTTTTTTCCAGAGAACTTCAAAAATAAGAGGCACATTCTGGTGTATTACACACCTACATGCAACTCTTTTATGTCAACATAAAGAAAATTTCCACTAGACACTAGAGAAATGGATTAGTCGGATAAAATGTTTTGGAGTCAGCCGCGTCTGGTGCCGGTGGCGAGCTGAAGATGCACATTTTAAACACCGGTACAAACCATATTCTCTTTTAAAACTCGTTACATTCTAGAACTCATGGAACATGCTAGACCCGTTGAAAGGGATAACAAATATTTTTATAGGCCAAAGTAAAACATGCATCCCTGTATACAGGACGTGGTTCCATTATACAAATAAACAAATAAGGTTACCATTCAAACAAAGTAAATTACAGGGATTCCTGACAATATTTTTGCTAGTAAAGTTTTCAATTTGTTTTTTTTTTCGTGTAAAACGAAAATTGCACAATTTTTTCTTTGAGTGTAATAGTACTGCATTACTGTCATTCAGGTTTTGTCGCTTCTTGTTGATATATTTTCTTTGGTTGAACTGCCAAAAAAATGAATTTTTCGGCGTAAAATTCAATGTGTACGGTTTTCAGGGTCTGTTTTCACATGTAAATTTTTAATCAGGTTGTTCAAAAGCTGCATGACGTACTTAGCTTTGGGGATGGGGGTAAGAAGGGGTGGGGATGTGGTGAGATGGAAAATATCGTGTAATATATCGTTTTTGAGGTTTGCGGGTTCGGGGATCTCATTTCCATGAACTGTGGCCTCTTAAAATGCGTTGTGTGACATTTGTGGCAGCTTAAAGACGTTGCCGCCATTTTGTGACACTGTAATTAGGATAGTGACAATTTGCCAACTTGTGACACAACAAAACCATTGAATAATTAAACAAATATCTGGAAGCAGAACTGTATTTTCCAGCTAGGTAAAACATTGATATGCCCGGTAACTTTTATACAGTGGAGAAGGGGGGGTTCAGAAATAAGAAAATTTTAAGTGCGCCACATTATTTAATACCAATGTTTTACAAAGAAGATCTTAAATAAAATACAGTTTAACCCAAACGTTGTAGCTAAACAATGAAATTCTACCTACTTCCGAGGCTTCCGAGTATTTGTGTAATTAAAAAACCAAAAAAAAATTGACTAATAAACAAAATAAAATTTAAAAGATTCCCAAATGAATCAAAATGACAAAACTGGAAGCACTTTACAGGTAGATGGACTCCTTTAACAGGTCATAGTGTACCTACATCTGAGTCAGTAGCATAGGACTCAATTATATGAATGATTGTAAAAAAAAATATACTCCAAACTCGTTCCATCATAGGGGAGATCTGGACCAAATATCTGCTGTCATCATTCTACGTTGGGTAGGATGAGACAGACAGCAACCCAGTCCGAGATCTACCCCATGAGGTAGAACAATGTAAGGAAACTGCTGAAAAAAAATATAACCTCATCTCTCTTTTTGTCTCTGCAAAGTTGGTTCACTGGATTGTACAAATAACACAGAAATTTAGTTCATCTTGTATATTTTGATTGTAAAACCTGAGAAAAATACCAAACAAGTCAGGGACAAAATAGCAAGGCACTTTAAATAGGGCCAAAATAGCAAGGCACTTTAAATTTGACAGTAAAATTATCTTAAATAAATGAAATGAAGGAAACAAGTGTAGTAAATATGCCGCAAAACTAGGGTTATGACGTCATACCTTATCTTGCGTTTACAAGAGGTGTTAAAGTATACTGTAAAAATTATATTGGAAAAGATTATGTCTAAATTATATTGTGAAAATTATATATGAAAAAAAATTATAGTTAAGGCTTGCTCCTACCTTGGTCCTTGATTATTTTATGTATAAATGTGTGTTCTAGTTTGTAAACCTGGAGTTGTCCAGACACCTCCTCACTGCTACTGCTGCTCCTGGTTTGCCCGCGCCTCCCCTAAAGATCCCTTAGCACATGGTACTAGGGCAGCACATGGTTGTAGAAAGGTTGTGGGATTCTTGCCCGAGCGTAGAACCCTGTGGAAAATGAAATGTTTCAGTTTCCTGGAATTCGTCAATTTTGCACGAAGTTCCCCTACACCGAGCAACTTAAATCGAGAACCCCATGTCGACTCAATAAAACAAAGTAGATTTAAACAGATGAACTAAAATAACCCTACGTACCTTTCCCAGGGTTACAACTGGCTCGTCCGGCTTCCCACCAGCGTCCAGCACCGCTGTCGATGGAATGGACAGGGCTGTAGACAAAGGAGAAAAACAATATATAGTTTTTATCCAACACGTGGTTAAAAGAAAAATATAAAAACGCCAAAAATTCCCCACGTCTTTTGTCAAAAAAAAGTACATTTCACACGAAAAATAATTACAATTTGGGAGGCAAATATTATCTTGAAGAGTCCTCAAATAATAAAAAAATTAAAAAAATAAAATCGAACTTACCAATGCTCTTCCCCGTACAAATGGCATAGGCCGACTTAAAATCCCCTCAAAAGGGTGCGAGCGTCACTCTAGATTACCCTAGACACGACGGACTTACTCCTCACAGTCTCTGGGATATCTCCTACAATCGCTATAGTGCCAATCCAAAAACAAAGGCGATCCCAGAGACCTGTTGCCGACCCAGCCAAAATTCGTTAGCAAGAGACCAGGCACGCCGTTGAGAACACAAAAAATGAAGTGGCCGGAAACCGTTTTGTAAATGACAGTAAAACGACACGACTGAAAGAAAAGACCCGCGGTTTTCAAACTAACCAATGAGGAAATACAGCAATAGTTCCATACCGGTATATAGGGGCCAGCACCGACCAAGGGGACATTGAAATTAGGTAAAACGCACATTGAGGTGTTGTCGGATCTATTTCCACGGTTGAAATTTTTACAACAAGGACGTCGAGACACCCTCCATACATAGACCGAACATTTGCTTACCGGACCCTTGCCGACATAGCAAGTAGAAGGAAAATAACCAGACGGACTATAAGAAGCTCAGCATTGAAACCATCAACTGTAAAATCAATTACTGAAGACCAGGGCATGCATCAAACCCAGGAATATTCGAACACTCAACCAATTCCCATATGAGTAAAGCTATACTGAGCGCAGAATTTAGTTGCACTCCAGTTACAGTCTTAGTCAAAAGTTTCCTTCGCTCTTTATAAATGTTTTCTCTAATATTCATATGGTTTAACGCCATTTTTGTAAAACATTTCTACAGTAATAAAGTTGTTTCTGAACCTGAACCCAAAAATACGCACTGAACTACTGCTTAAAGGCACAAGAGTGTTCAGATGCCAACCCACACGATTTCGTCTATTCCCCCAGTCTTGGCCTCCATCCCTCGTCCATCTCCCATCCACAAAAGTGCACAGCTCGTACTCATTCTATCCTTTCCCTATCAAATTAATAAAGATAATAAACGTAAGGGAATGAAATGTTCATCCAAATGTTTCCTCCCTGTTACTGAAACCATTTGTGATGCGGCAACGCCGCCATTCCCCAGCAGAATCGCTGTTCATTGTCATGACAGTCAACGAAAACTATGAAATTTCAGATAAACAAAACAGTCAAAAGTTTTTATGTGATTTTCCCGAAACCTGTGATCCTAAATTCCAATTACGATGTCCAGATAATACGGTGTGCGTAGTGTCCACAGTAATTCGATGGAATGTCTCCTTTATAAGGTAACTTTTTGGACACTATATAACCTCCAAACCTAGCTCTATAAAATACCCTTAATTTGTGTACAGAAAGATGAGTCGAAGAGCCTTGATTATTTACCTGAATAAACAAATATGTAACGTTGCCTTAAACGTAAAAATGACACGTTACATAATCCCCCCCCAACTTCAAGACGATTAACCTAAAAAGGTTAATCGGAGAGGTCCGCTGCCGACTTAAGGTCTTTGGCATGCCAGCCTAGTAGTACTTTACCCGATGGTTCCTGAAGCTCAAATATCCATGGAGAAATTTTATTCCTAATCACATAAGGACCAACGAATTTCGGTGCTAACTTCTTCGAGAAAAACTTCGCAGCATCTGACAACACATAATTCTTCTTCCAAACACGCTGACCCACAACAAAGTTGGGTACCCTTGTACGCAAATTATACTGAACTACGTTTTTCTCTCCTGCCACCTCTAACCTTCTCTTAACATCCGTATAGAGCTTCCGGAAACCTTCGTTCTTACTTTCAGCTGCAGATTGTACACCATTCTCTTCAGATAACAAAACTGGGTTGGAGTAATCTTTTCCTGACAGACACATATTCCTACCAAAATTAACAAAGAAAGGAGACATCCTGGTTTCTCATGGATTGCAGTACGAATCGCGCAGGCAAGTTTATGTATTTGTTCGTCCCACTTCCTGTGGTTGTCTTTCACATAACAACATAACATGGTTTTTAACGTACGATTTGTCCTTTCTGTTGGATTTGCTCTGGGGTGATAATACGGATTATACTGAATTTTAACCTGATAACTCTCAGCAAAACGCTTAAACTCGTTACTTTTGTACTGAGGGCCATTATCACAAAGTATCAACCGGGGCACTCCGAAGACCATAAATACTTGCTCCTCAAGATGCTTGACAACAGCTTGAGTAGGGGCTGTTCGCATTGGAAAAACTAAGGAAAACTTACTTAAAGAGTCCGTCACGACGAGAATCCAGCAATTACCCTTTGTCGAACGAGGTAGAGGTCCACATAAATCTGTTGAGATAATTTCCCAAGGACGAGTTGGTTTTGGGTGCGATATCATTTGATCAGATACACCTTGTGTATCCCCTTTATGAGCTGCACAGACAAAGCATTTCTTTACAAAAGTTGCCACGTCCTGGCGCATTTTTGGCCAGTAATATTTTTCTGCCAGTCTGTGGAAGGTTTTATACACACCCATATGTCCTGCGGTAGGAGGATCGTGAGCTTCTCCTATAATTCTACGCCTATGATCTTTGGGGACTACCTCTTTCCAATATTCGTTAGATGGTGAAAGTTGAGGGTATTCTTGTTTGACATATTTATACAACTTATTATCAGTGTATCTCCAATTCATAAATTTTAACGGTGATTCTACGACCCTCTTTACCATCTTTTGGTACCATCGATCTTTAATTGCTGTTGAAACATCTCTGGGCCGAAATTGTATCAATCATAGGTACTGCGCGAGACAACATGTCCGGGACAACTAAATCTTTCCCTTTCCGATGGATTACTTCAAAATCATATTGCTGCAATTTTACAGACCAACGAGCAAGTCTTCCACTGGGCTCTTTCAAGCTATGAAGCCATTTTAAGCTAAAATGATCTGTTATGACCTTAAATGAGATCCCCTCAATATAAGGCCGGAGCTTCTCTATCGCCCAAACCAATGCCAAACATTCTCGCTCGGTGGTCGTGTAAACACGTTCTTGCCTAGTCAAAGATCGACTCAAATAGCATATGACTTTGTCTCCCTCAGGATAAGGCTGCGTTAAACATGCTCCTATTCCATATCCTGATGCGTCTGTTTGAATGACAAATTCTTTGGTATAATCTGGACATGTAAGAATCGGTGCAGTCACTAAAAGTTCCTTAATCTTAATAAATGCTTTTTCGCAGTCTGGAGTCCAATCGAACTTTTGATTTTTCTTAGTTAGAGCTGTAATTGGAGCTATTATCGCTGAAAAATTCTCTATGAAACGTCTATACCAGGAAATTGTACCTACAACTCTACGAACTTCTCTGACAGTTCTTGGCCTCTGGAGCTCTAACATGGCTCTAATTTTATTAGGGTCAACTCGAATGCCTCGACGGTCCACTACGAAACCTAAATAAGTCATTTCTGGCCTACACAGTTAGCATTTCTCCCAACTTACCGTTATCTCTGCATTCTGCAATCTTCGTAGGACTTCTTCAAGAATTCTAAGATGTTCAGAAAAGCTCTGTGTGACAATTACGAGGTCATAGAGATATACGTACACGTAGGGGTCTAAATCGTTCCCTATGATGCTATCTATGAGTCTCTGCCAAGTTGCAGGTGCATTATGAAGACCAAATGGTAAACGCTTAAATTGGAAGAGACCTCGTCGACAGATGAATGCTGTTAGTGGCTTCGATGATTCTTCCATTGGTACTTGCCAATAAGTGCTTTTGATATCTAAAGTTGACAAGTACTTAGCATCTTTCAACTTGTCAAGAGTCTCGGATACGAGTGGTAAAGGATAACTATCACGCGCCGTCACTGAGTTCAATTTGCGGTAGTCTACACAGAAACGATATTTCTTTGTGTTTTTCTTTTGTACCATTACCACTGGTGAAGCCCATGAACTACTACTACGTTCTATCACATCCATTTTCAGCATTTCGTCGATTTCGTCATCAATAAGTTTCTGAATGACCGGTGAGACCTTATATGAACGTTGTCTTATCGGTGCTGCATCTGTTGTAATCTTATGCTCTACCCTGTCTGTACATCCTAGTGAGTCACCCATAATAGTCTTATATTTATCGACCAATTCCTCTAGTCGTTCTGATTCATAAGGCGAAAGAGTAGTTTGTTGGTCTGATGTTTCTAAAGAACAAATCACATCTTTATTATCGGCAAAGTGCCACTCATTAGTACTTAAGTTCGGTACTATCCCCATCGAAATCCTAAAATCAAAGTGTGCGGCAACTCAGGAACGACGACGACCTCTATTAACCTAAATTTATCCTGAACTCGCATAGGAAGCTGCACTGTCCCAATACTACTCGTGCTTTGACCGTTTGCCACAATACAACTGGTCTTCTTTGTCGTCTCAAGTGAAAAACCAAACCTCTCGATGATTGACCAACCATGATTCCCTAAAAAGGTACGTGAAGCCCCGGAATCCAACAAACCTAATAACTTATTTCTGAACCCCCCCTTCTCCACTGTATAAAAGTTACCGGGCATATCAATGTTTTACCTAGCTGGAAAGTACAGTTCTGCTTCCAGATATTTGTTTAATTATTCAGTGGTTTTGTTGTGTCACAAGCTGACAAATTGGTATTATTCTAATTACACTGTCACAAAATGGCAGCAACGTCTTTAAGCTGCCACAAATGGCACACAACGCATTCTAATAGGCCACAAATTGGCTGCTGCCTATCTCTGTTAAATCTATTATCAGGAATATTCAAATTCTGTTGATTTGATGTCCCGGCACCTGATATTTGAATTGCCTCAACCCCTGTTGAAAAATCATCACTGTCGCTCTCTACGTCAACGTAGGCCAAGTCAGGTTCGATTGATTGGTTTCTTCTAGATGTAAAATTTTCCTCCTCTAAACCATATCTCTGGTCTATTCTACGACACAGATCCTTTAAATGTGATAGGCTATTGACCTCAGTAGCAATTAACCCATTTTTATAGATGTCCGCGATATTTCTGAAGACGATAGCTAATTTTGCTTCTTCGGAAACAGGACAGCCAAGTCTTTGGAAGTATGTGTTTATGACAGCAATGTAAGTCCCTATAGACTCTCCAGGGCCTTGTTTACGTTTTTGAATTTCCTTCAATAGCTTCTCGCCATATGAAGAAGGAAGATACTCTGCCATGAACCTCTGTTCCAGCTGTTCCCATGTATGGACTTCTCTTCGAACATCTTTATAAAAAGTATAGGCTGACTTTTCAAAAAGATCAATGCCTGAGTTCAGTAACACCTTTTTGCTAACTCCTCTAGCCTGACTCAACTCGTCCACTCTCTCAAAAAATGCGGTGACGGAGATTGTACCCCTCTCGCCTGTAAACTTTAAGTTCCACTTATGAGGAGGTACAGGTGCAACGTGATATGAGGTACCAGGATCACTTGACATTGGTACTGGCGACGAACATGAAAATGGTCGTGACTGAGCAATTGGTGCAATGCTACTTTGGAGGGCAGCTAGACTCAAAGGAACGGTAGACGGTTGTTGATAATGAAAAGCTGATGTACCGTAATTCTCAATCGGCATAGGGAGTGGTGCCTGTATTGGTGCTTGAGTTGGGTTCGTTAGCACTTGCATTTGCACTGGAGCAATGACCGACGGTTGGTTCGTAGGCTGTTGAGCTGTTCTTTGTGTGCTCGAGTGCTGTGGTTGCGGGAGTTGAGACTGGCTGGGAATGTTGCCAACATTTGTCGAGTGATCTGAGCTTCGACTTGTTGATTGGGTTTCAGATGCTTCATCATCATCTGAGGTCACGCCAACTCTTAATAAATCTGTTGCTTGGCTCTGCAACCTCCCAATCAAACTCAAGGTTTCCGCAACCAGTATGCCTTTTGTTTGACTTTCTTCAAAGTTTAACGGATTCATATTATTTATCCTGGCTAACACATGTTCCAACCTTACAGCGATTTTTCTAAACTCTCCCCCTTTGCTCGTACCAGAGAACTTCTCTACCAGCGGTACTAGACTATCTAGCTTCTTCATGCAGCTAAAAGCATCCTGGCCAAATTTAAAGGGATACGGAGGGTATCTCATACTTGCATCAGTCTTTTCTCTTTGTTTGATCAGCATAAGCTGTTGTTTCATCTCTTCCACCGATCCAATGGCTATGCCTCTCCATGTTAACTCATAGATTAATTCGTCCTTATCTAAGTACCTTATGTCAGACAACCGACTCAAAGAAATAGCCATGGTGCCTTTTATATTAAAACTTTAAACTTTAAAACTCTTAATTATACCTCCCAATTATAAAACTAAACCACGCAATAACAAACACAAAGTTCACTTTAAACTCACTAGTGAAAATCACTATAAATTTTCTCACAAATGTAGAAAATATAAAACTTAAATACGGGCAGACGCGAACAAAATCGAAGAACACCGGAGCAGTAAGAAAATAAAATTTATTTGCATTTAAAAATGTAATCATAGTTTATATTAAGTATTTGTACAACCAACCATGACGTCCAACCCTGCAGAGAGAAATAACTACTTAAATCCTAAATTAGAATTAACAAGTAGCCATAACAAAAGTTAAAAAGAAATAAAAAGAGAGACAAGAGTTTTGGCAGTGTTTAGGTCTTATGTTTCACTCCTGCGTGAGTAAAACCAAAAAAAAAAATAATTGCGCTTATCTTAGCTGAACTGGATTAAAATTAAAGTTAAGTGATGTTTGTTTACCTCAGCAACCGAATAGGTAAATTTATCCCTAAATGGAACGTACAACAGACTACCTATAACAAAAAATCCCAAAGCTGTTGTACACAGTTAAAGCTAGGGTATACTCCTGCTATTGCAGAACGGCTCCACAAATAAACTCCAAAAAAAACCCAAATCGCCGTATACAATGATTTTTTTAAAAAGAATAAATCAAAACCCACTTTAACCTGCTTACCTACTCTGAGTTTACACGAAACATGCATTGCTTAAGGTCACATCATCCCTTAATATATAAGTGAACGCAATAAACATCGGAACAGATGTTCATGTTATAGAAATCGTAAAATATGCTCAATTAAAAAAAAACCGCTCGCTGAAATTGCGTCGAATTAGACTAGTAAGGATGTTGTGTGTAATTAAAAAAAAAAATAAAGAAAATTAAAAAAAAAATTACCGATGGTAATAAAAAATTATACAAATAACGTCTTGGTAGGACTGCAACTCTCTAATAATTGTTAAAATGACATTCCCAAAATTTTAACTAAATTGATGCAAACCATGGTCAAGAAGACCCTAGGATCGTACCGAAAGGTGCCCAAAAAAAATTCAAAAAAAATTTTTGGTGTCGACCACAGTAGCCCAGTAATAAAAAAAATTAATTAGTGGCTCACTAAAATTTTCAAAATATTACTCTACCCTGGTTTGGAGTAGGGAGAAAAAAGTTGAAACAAATGATGATAGGTTGTTAAAACGTGAGGGTTCGAAATAAAATTATATTTTAATTTAGCAAAAAAAAATATTTAAATAAACTGGTCAAACCATTGTAGGGGCAAGGTACCACTATGCACCAAGGAAAAAACGTCCAACAAGAAAATCAAGTTTCCCTTTTTAAAAAAAAATATTTAAAGAAAAATATTTAAAAAATATTTTCAAAAAAATTTAAAAATGTTTAAATGGGGTTGCAGCTCCTATTAGTGAACCTTAAAAAAAAATTTAATAAAACCAACACCAGAAAAATCTTATTCGAGTTGTCATGCAACAGTTTTTGTTCTTTTCCTTTAAAAAACAATTCCCTTTCCTCTCCCAAAACTGTGGCAATGTGAAAAGTAAATGAGCTAGAAAAATTAATTTACTATACAAAAAAAATGTTGAAAATTAAATTTACTTAAGAATCATAAGGTATAAAAATCGTAATTGCAAAAAAACAATCAGTTTAGGAAAAGTTTAAAAAATATTTATGTTACAAAAAAAACAAACGATGTTAGTATATTTGTTTAAAATTATTACTAAAGGAAACAAACAACGTGAGTACTCATTTACTGTACCACTATAATAATGTGAACCTAAGTTTTAAACTTTGCACTCAACCCCGTAAAGAATTATCTTGTGTGCCCTTTCACAAAAAAACAAATATGGAAACAATTTCAAGGTTCACCTATAAGAACGTTGTAAAACTAAATCTGCCTACTCAAGTGTCTTTACACACAACATCTAATCAAAAAAAATTTACTGCTTAATGCATTCTCAGATCCCTATTTCTGGTGTTTACGAGATATAAAATTAAGTTGGGCCCCCTCCACAACCATTATTCAAAGCAAAATTACCAAATGTACAAGGGCTAATGAGATCCTATCACTTACAAATGACATTTTGAAATGAAACAGTTGGGAATAATCCTGCGTAAAACCCAGAAAACACAAATCAAGAAGCCAAAACTATTACATTAATTTTAAAAGAGCATAATAAAACTCCCGGCCCCAATTAAACTTTTGTTATCTCAACAAAACTCGGCCTAAAACCAAAAACTTTTTATTAGACATTTCCCCTATTCCCTAAGTATAATCTCAATAAAACCCAAAACTTGTGATTTCCATTCCTATCCCATCTGGACCCTATACATCTTCCAACGGTTAAACACCCACAGGCGAAACAATATCTTACTTCAAAGAAAGGGCGAAGATATTTCGAAGCACCCTGTGGAAATAGGACACTATCATGGAAAATTGTTCAGATCAGTGTTCTTACTACTTTTTAACCTAAATATATCTAGTTCCCTTATGTGCATGTTACTATTTTAATTCCTATCATAACTAAACAGATCACAAAAATTGTCTTTCTCCGCGAATCTGCAAGGTCCTGGAAAATGCGAGATTCAGCCTGTAGGCCAAATTTGGATGTATTTTAATTTAGCGAAAACCGAAGTTGCGAAATCCTAAAAAGATTAGCAGGAAGTCCTCGTTCCTCGATTTCTACACTCCGAACCAAACATTTTTTCCATTTCCACCCAGCTCGCGGGAGGAAAACCCCTAATTATTGCAATACAAAAGGTACTATCATATTATGCATAACAAAAAAAATATATGTCCTCTTCATTGTTTAGTCGCATCAAAGAAAACCTATTGTTTTTAAATTTATTCTTAGGTTGAAATCTTTTTTTTTTAAATCAATCATCTTAAAGTCATTGTTTAACCTGAACACTTTCCCATTTATTCCACAACAGTGTATTTTAATTTCAAAATTTGCTTCATTATTTGAGGTCACCAGTATGAAATTATTTTAAAATTAAAAAAAATGAAATAAAAAAAATTACTTCCCAATTGTTCACAACTTCCAAGTTTTCATCCCTAAATACCTAGGTACTTTCTCAGTCTAACACCATCCATCGTTATCCAACATAACGCTTTAATTTCAGAAGCAACAAAACGAAGATTAAGTGAAAAGCTAAGCAAGTAAGTTGGAAGTTGCTTTACAATGGGCGCAGATGTAAGGCCCCTTTAAGTACACGCCACTGTCCTGAACTGCAAACTAACAAAAAACTGAAGACTAGCATATCTGCCGTCAAACAACATTTGGCATGAAATTAAAATAATTTCATATCATACCAGTATCCTCAAAAACAAAACGTTTTTCATTATATAAGACCCAAACACTTAACCAATAAATCTTGTTATTTAAAATTATGATTCGGAAGTAAAAAGATTTATTTATTCCTGCCTGATCAACTAAGACAAAAAAGTTCACCTTTTGTAACTCAAGAAATTCCTGTTTGGTCGCCCAAAAAAAAATACAACCTGTCTGGTCACCCTTTAAAACTACGACCCCTATACAAACCGTTTTGACCAAAACAAGAATTCGAGAAGTTATGCTTACAGAAAAAAAAATAATCTTTTTAAGAAAGATTAAATTATTTTAAAAAAAGTAAAATTTTGAAATATTTTTACCAATTACCACCGACTAGCATTTATATTTAGTTGAAAGTCTCTCTTAAATTCACTGACCAATTTTCGGCCTCAAAATGACATTACTTAAGAAATTCCTAAACTTTAAACAGATGAACTAAAAAAATCAAAAAACTTATATCTATATCTGTCTCAGTTAAACATTTCTTTTGTGGTATTATATCTAGTTGGGCTTCAAATTCATTTTCTCTGTATTCAATCCGGAGCAGGCAAAACTTCTCAAGGCTCAAACATAAATGTTTGCTCTCCAATGGCCACGACCAAGCTATGACCTGAACGCAGAAAAAAAATACAGAAAAAAATAATTGTGAACCAGAAAACTTTAATTGATAGAAATACCCGTAGGTCATTTTTAAAAAAAATGCACTCCAAAGCCCAACGCTGTATTTTCTACCAAAAAAATTTGACCAGTCACAAAACCACAACTAGACAACTAAACTGGCAACCAAAGACCTAAAAAAACTGCTCCAAAAAAAAATACCCCAAAAAAAAATGTTAACTGGACCTCTGGCGTTGATCTTCAGCCAATATGTTGCTCTAGGAGTTTTAGCCTTGTGTTCCCTAAACTTCCGAGCTAACTATAAGTAGTAGTACCCTCCTCTGACCCGATGTAACTGAGTGACGTAAGATCTTAAATGCCATCAACAGTTACCTCCAAAAAAAACAAGAAAAGAAAATGACAAAGCAAAATAAACTCATTTTCCTTTTCTTTCATTACTAATTAATACTTTCAACTAAACAAATCTACTAGCTGTTAAGCTATATTTACTTTAAAACAACCCAGCCAAGAAAAATTTGTGTGAAACCCTGTATAAATATTCCAACTTCCAAGTAGTGATATCCCACAAAAATTAAAATCACCAAAAAAAAACAACTTGTTGACCTAAATAAATTGACTGCACTAAAAAATAATCGGTGAAACAATTTCTATCTTATCACAAGCAGGAAATAATAACATATTAGTAGTAGGCAACCTGCAAAAAAATTGTTAGAAAAACACACTACCTATGTCATATATTTAAAGCATAAAAAGACCATGTCTGGAGGTCCATCCACCTATAAATCAACAAAAAAATTGAAGTAAATTTACATTGTTGTATTTATTTTTCTTTAAAAAAAAAATTAAAACATGTTTTTCCTACAAAAAAACTTTAAAGAATTAAGAACATGATTTGGACGCTGTTGAATAAAAGCTCCCATGTTTTTTTATCCACTTATTCTTCCTTAATACATAAAAATTAATATTTTATTTTCCAAGAAAAAACTTGTGAAGATAAGTTAATAAAAACTATGAGGATCAACAGAGCAACAACGAATTTCAAATCAACGTTTAAATATTACTAAAAAATATTTAAAAAGTGTTATCAAAACCAACAATGATGGAAAATCTCATTTTTTTTTTATTAAAAAAAATGATTGAGTGTCAAAACCACCGACAGCCACTGAAAGCCTTTAACCTGGCTTTGGCTGTACCACAAAAAAATTTAAAAAAAAATTCCAAAAAATTCAAAAAAAGTTTTTTCTTTTTTTTTCCAATTAAAAAACAAAAAAAAATTACATCAGATGTTAAAAAATACTAGCCAAAACACACGTAGGGCGCCAATTTGTGGCCTCTTAAAATGCGTTGTGTGACATTTGTGGCAGCTTAAAGACGTTGCCGCCATTTTGTGACACTGTAATTAGGATAGTGACAATTTGCCAACTTGTGACACAACAAAACCATTGAATAATTAAACAAATAGCAGAACTGTATTTTCCAGCTAGGTAAAACATTGATATGCCCGGTAACTTTTATACAGTGGAGAAGGGGGGGTTCAGAAATAAGAAAATTTTAAGTGTGCCACATTATTTAATACCAATGTTTTACAAAGAAGATCTTAAATAAAATACAGTTCAACCCAAACGTTGTAGCTAAACAATTAAATTCTACCTACTTCCGAGGCTTCCAGAGTATTTGTGTAATTAAAAAACCAAAAAAAAATTGACTAATAAACAAAATAAAATTTAAAAGATTCCCAAATGAATCAAAATGACAAAACTGGAAGCACTTTACAGGTAGATGGACTCCTTTAACAGGTCATAGTGTACCTACATCTGAGTCAGTAGCATAGGACTCCATTATATGAATGATTGTAAAAAAAATATACTCCAAACTCGTTCCATCATAGGGGAGATCTGGACCAAATATCTGCTGTCATCATTCTACGTTGGGTAGGATGAGACAGACAGCAACCCAGTCCGAGATCTACCCCATGAGGTAGAACAATGTAAGGAAACTGCTGAAAAAAAATATAACCTCATCTCTCTTTTTGTCTCTGCAAAGTTGGTTCACTGGATTGTACAAATAACACAGAAATTTAGTTCATCTTGTATATTTTGATTGTAAAACCTGAGAAAAATACCAAACAAGTCAGGGACAAAATAGCAAGGCACTTTAAATAGGGCCAAAATAGCAAGGCACTTTAAATTTGACAGTAAAATTATCTTAAATAAATGAAATGAAGGAAACAAGTCAATGTAGTAAATATGCCGCAAAACTAGGGTTATGACGTCATACCTTATCTTGCGTTGAGGTGTTAAATTATACTGTAAAAATTATATTGGAAAAGATTATGTCTAAATGATATTGTGAAAATTATATATGAAAAAAAATTATAGTTAAGGCTTGCTCCTACCTTGGTCCTTGATTATTTTATGTATAAATGTGTGTTCTAGTTTGTAAACCTGGAGTTGTCCAGACACCTCCTCACTGCTACTGCTGCTCCTGGTTTGCCCGCGCCTCCCCTAAAGATCCCTTAGCACATGGTACTAGGGCAGCACATGGTTGTAGAAAGGTTGTGGGATTCTTGCCCGAGCGTAGAACCCCGTGGAAAATGAAATGTTTCAGTTTCCTGGAATTCGTCAATTTTGCACGAAGTTCCCCTACACCGAGCAACTTAAATCGAGAACCCCATGTCGACTCAATAAAACAAAGTAGATTTAAACAGATGAACTAAAATAACCCTACGTACCTTTCCCAGGGTTACAACTGGCTCGTCCGGCTTCCCACCAGCGTCCAGCACCACTGTCGATGGAATGGACAGGGCTGTAGACAAAGGAGAAAAACAATATATAGTTTTTATCCAACACGTGGTTAAAAGAAAAATATAAAAACGCCAAAAATTCCCCACGTCTTTTGTCAAAAAAAAGTACATTTCACACGAAAAATAATTACAATTTGGGAGGCAAATATTATCTTGAAGAGTCCTCAAATAATAAAAAAATAAAAAAAATAAAATCGAACTTACCAATGCTCTTCCCCGTACAAATGGCGTAGGCCGACTTAAAATCCCCTCAAAAGGGTGCGAGCGTCACTCTAGATTACCCTAGACACGACGGACTCACTCCTCACAGTCTCTGGGATATCTCCTACAATCGCTGTAGTGCCAATCCAAAAACAAAGGCGATCCCAGAGACCTGTTGCCGACCCTCTTTCGTTAGCAAGAGACCAGGCACGCCGTTGAGAACACAAAAAATGAAGTGGCCGGAAACCGTTTTGTAAATGACAGTAAAACGACACGACTGAAAGAAAAGACCCGCGGTTTTCAAACTAACCAATGAGGAAATACAGCAATAGTTCCATACCGGTATATACGGGCCAGCACCGACCAAGGGGACATTAAAATTAGGTAAAACGCACATTGAGGTGTTGTCGGATCTATTTCCACGGTTGAAATTTTTACAACAAGGACGTCGAGACACCCTCCATACATAGACCGAACATTTGCTTACCGGACCCTTGCCGACAGCAAGTAGAAGGAAAATAACCAGACGGACTATAAGAAGCTCAGCATTGAAACCATCAACTGTAAAATCAATTACTGAAGACCAGGGCATGCATCAAACCCAGGAATATTCGAACACTCAACCAGTTCCCATATGAGTAAAGCTATACTGAGCGCAGAATTTAGTTGCACTCCAGTAACAGTCTTAGTCAAAAGTTTCCTTCGCTCTTTATAAATGTTTTCTCTAATATTCATATGGTTTAACGCCATTTTTGTAAAACATTTCTACAGTAATAAAGTTGTTTCTGAACCTGAACCCAAAAATACGCACTGAACTACTGCTTAAAGGCACAAGAGTGTTCAGATGCCAACCCACACGATTTCGTCTATTCCCCCAGTCTTGGCCTCCATCCCTCGTCCATCTCCCATCCACAAAAGTGCACAACTTGTACTCATTCTATCCTTTCCCTATCAAATTAATAAAGATAATAAACGTAAGGGAATGAAATGTTCATCCAAATGTTTCCTCCCTGTTACTGAAACCATTTGTGATGCGGCAACGCCGCCATTCCCCAGCAGAATCGCTGTTCATTGTCATGACAGTCAACGAAAACCACAGTACACGGACCGCAAAGCGGTAGTATAGACACTCGGACTTTCCCGCCAAAAACTATTGAAAAAAGGGCCAGCTATTAGAGGGCGTGCAAAATTACAGATTTCTGTACTTTGACATTTTTGACAGGGTGTCAGCCGCCTAGCGACCTATCGCCATTTTCATTTTTCGTACTCTTTGTTCTTGTGTGGAAGTTCTCTTCGAAGCTTTTTTTGTTAATTTGTGTTTTTTCAGTGACTTTATAGACTTTTTTTGGTCTTTTTTAGTTTTATAAGACTCTTTTGTTTAAGTATAACTGTTTACTCAAACAGAAGGTATGATGTAATGTCAACAATTTCTTTGTTACTTACAAAAGAAGTGTGATTTAAATCCCTTAACAAATTTTATATTTTTTTTTGCATTGGGATCAAATGAGCACTACTTTTTACAGTGGCGTAGCTAGAAACTGGCAATGGGGGGTTTTGCCATGCCACCTCAACCATTTTCCGAGTTTTTCCAAAAATTTTCCTCGTTTTTCTCAGTTTTTAACTAGGTTTCCCAAACATCTCCCGAGTTTTCCTAAATTTCTTAAAAATTTTCCGATAAACACTTTTTCCTAGTTTTTCCGATTATTTCCCGAGTTTTCCGAATATTTTCCGAGTTTTCCCGATCATTTCCTGAGCTTTTTAAAAATTTTCCGGGTTTATCACGGGTTTTTCCGAATATTTCCAGAGTTTTTCCGAAGATTTTCCGAGTTTTCCGAAAATTTTCCGAGTTTTTCAGAACATTTTGTATATTATTAAACTAATATTTTGGTAAAAAATTAAAAATAGTTAAATTGGCCTCTCTGTGAAAAGCTTTTCCTTATAACTTTCTTGCGCCTTCACCAGTAGGTATAATAGGGTAAAACTTGGTAATTCAAATTGTCTTCAACCCAAGTTTTTTTTCATAAATTGTATTGTATATCTATAAGTACTTATATTATTTTCTCCAATTGAAAAGTTATATTTTTCTATTGCTATTAGTACTCTCATTGGCCAATGGGGGGAGTTTTGACCCCCAACCCCCCCCCCCTGGCTACGCCACGGCTTTCTAGGTTATTTTAAATATCAAGATTATATTAATGTTTTAATATTATTTAATGACTCTTTTAAGTTAGTAAGTTTAATCACAGAATAACTAGGCTTGCACCCTTTATATTTTTGTTAGTAATCATTAATGTGTTTCATATATATCTTTTTATAATATACTTACTATGCTAAGATAAAATACTTTTTATTCAATCCTATTTTTAATGACAATCAGCTTACTGGTGGAAAAATTTCGGAACTGAAACCGGTTTTTTCAACTACGCATGTGCTACTCTCTTTTTTACTTTATTCTCTTTATTGTTCCTTTCGGCTCAAGAGAAACGAATTTCCAAAAGAAGCGAGTGACACATGCGCAGTTGATCGGTTTGAGTTCGTCCGCATTAGCTCACGCATAAATGCTGGTTGTCCATAGAGCGTATAAGCGGCGCGGATTTATACTTTCCCAGGCTCTGGTTGGTTGATTTAAAAATTTCAACCAATCAAAGCCCGAGAAAAAAAATCCGCGCGGATAATATGCTCTCTGGACAGCCGGTTTAAAAGACTCATAGAAATAACGCTCATCCCCTGCACTAAAAGTGCTCCAAAAAATTACGCTCAACTCCCGCACTAAGTGTAGTTCGACCATATATCTATTAAAGGACTATATAGGCCCGTCCCATTTACCTTATGAACGGAGAAGTGTAAGAAACATTGAGAATTAGCCGACTTTTGCAAAACACAGTAACTACGCTTTCGGAAACTTTTCAGGAGAGCGTTTTTTCTAAAATTCTCTACCATTTAACTAATTAAAAATGACAGAAATGTGTAGTCTGTTATCGCGAAACCGTAAGAGATTAAAACACAAAAAAAATATAATAAATGCAGTTTTTTCCGCTGGTTTCAAAAATGCCATAATTTTAACTCGATATACTAGAGTTTGCAAAAGTGGCATTGATATCAAGCGGATCCATAAGTGTGTTTTGCGCTTGCGTCGCGCAAGCCTCAAGTGAAGTGCCCCGAAAAATGGCGTAAAGTGATCTGAAGTAGTAGTTTCAAACATGTTTTTTACCAAAATCTTACTAGACTCTTTTAATTTTGTTAAAAAAAACCCAAAAAATTAAGTGCAAAAATATTGCAGAAGTTTAGAAAGAATGGCCGAAATCTGCGATTAGTGCTTTTATGGGCTCAATGCGAGCTTTCATTGTATTGGGGCAGTACAAATTGGGTCGTCGACCTGTTTTGGATAATTTATTTGCTTAAAAAAGAGGTAAGTGGATACTTTTTTCTTTCTAAAATGAAGCTGAGTATATTTTCAAGCATCTAGTTGCATTTTCATTTAAACCTAGACACTAGGATTTATGTTTATGCTGGGTTTTCTATGGTCAATAATGAAGCTGGGTTTATACAGGAACATATCATGACTTAACATAACAGAGTTGAGCTGTATGCAGAAAAATAGCATGGCATAACATAAGATGAGACATAAAAGTTACCCAACTTTTATCTTTCACCATAACTATTTTTTTATTGTGTTTGGATCGAGGGGTGATCAGCTGCCCACAGTAGGTGTACAAATTTTTGTACAGGACCCCACAGGACTATATAGGACTTCCACAGGACACGACTCCACAGGACTATACAGGACCACAAGGGTACTGGCGCCTAAGGGGTGCCCTACGCATGATTAAGTACTAGGCAAATCAGCTCTCTAACAAAACTGTGAGTTAAGACATGATGACCTTTTGTTTTGGTCACAAATTTTTTTATGGGCGCTTTTTCAGCCACAGGACTATACAGGACCCCACAGGCAGGACTTGTACCGGACTATACAGGACTTGTACAGGACTATACAGGACATGTAAAGGACTATACAGAACCAAAAATTTATTAAAGTCCTGTAGGACAGTGTACAAATTTGATTCAGCTGATCACCCTTCGGTTTGGATGGTTTTGATATTTTTTTTTGTTTAACAAATGCTAATTAGGCATATTTAGGAAAATATAGAAGGTTGGCTGTTCGTTAATATTGCACTTAATTAAAGCTCAGCCCTAATACATGTGGGGATGACTCTTTGGTTAATTTCATAGGTGGTGTTATTTCTTTCTTTTGGATGGATGAAGAATCCTTGTCTTTCTTGTTGTACAGAGCAGGGAAGCTCTGCACCTGTTCAATCAATTAAGCTCAAAGTTCCAAAATCTTGTACACAAAAGTCAAACTGTGATTGGACCAAGCTTTTATGTTATGTCATGTTATATTTTTTGTATAAAAACCCATTTTCCTTCTGTAATGTGTGTTATGTCATGCTATGTGTCTGTATAAACCCAGCTTTAGTTTCTTTTTAGACTTAAAGTTGTTGGGTCAATTTTTGTTTTTTGATTCTTTATTGTGTATTTTTGGCTGCTAGAACCATGTTGGGCATACCCTCAGGTAACTAGGCTCCAAAAAAAAATTGAGCTGTCAACCTTTAAAAGTGGTAAAAAATACAGGCAATTGGAAATCTAACTCAGATTGATGATTTTTTTCAGTTTTTTGTTGGAATAAGTTCATTCACCGCTGCTAAAGCTGAAAATAAATCACCTGTTGTGAACCATAGAACTGACCATTCAATTAATTTTACCTACCATGTTTGTCTATGAAATAGAATGGAAATTGATGGATGGTATAAATCCCATGAATGTTGGCCACTTTACTGGGCTCCGTACAAGCCTATGATCGAACAATGTTTGGTCATGGAGACATACTTTCTTTCTACAGGTAGGTGCACATTTTTGTAAGTTTTCTAGCTCATACTTCTCATTCTACCATATTGGTACAATATTGGAAGTAGAGAATAGACCCTTTCCCTTTTTATGTTTTTTTTTTATTATTATTTATATGTCTCATTACTTATCACTTCTGTTCATAAAATATGTGTTGACTACATTCAGAGAACTTAACATGTATCAAAACTATTTAAAAAAATTCTGTAAGTAAATAAATAAACATTAAATAATACCTAGATTTCACATTTTAACTAATTATGAGTATTCATGTCCCATAATTAGTTGCTTTTTCCAGGTATGTAAGTCTAGGTTGAGGGGGAAACAACTTACAGGATTACTCATATAAATTAGCATGGCATTACAGCACTACATGTATTAATTTTCTGGCATTACCCCAAGATTTACATGGCATTACTGGCAATACATTCACAAATTTTGGGTCAGTTGTTACCCCCTTGGTCTAGGTATATCTGATATTCTAGCAGTGGCATATTTAGAAAAAAGCTTTTTGGGGGTGAGATAGTTTTGGGGGGCCTGATGCCCCATAATGCCATATTTTATGTTTTTATTCATGAACTGTGTGGAGAATATCTAAAAAAAATCTTAGCTTCGGGGGGGACCAGTCCCCCCTTATATATGCCAGTGATTTATTCAACCAAGGGCTCCTGCACTCTTTGGGGATAGAAAAAAGTGTACAGTTTTATCTAACAAAACAATACAAGGGGGTAAAAGCTGACCCAAAATTTGTGCATGTATTGCCAGTTTTGCCATGTAAACCTTGGGGTACTGCCAAGAAATTTGTAAATTTATTGCCATAATGCCAAAGATTTTTTTATGGGTCAGCTTTACTTATTTAAACCCTTAAAATTATATTCAAAGATTTTGATTTAGATGGGATCACAAGAAAGATTTATTTTGCCTACAAGATTTAGTTTTTTGATTAACAATATTTAAAAGACTTTTCCAAATTAAATGAACTGATGAAGTACTTCTAGTGTTGAAATAAATACAAAATACAGAAAAAACTGACAAATGCCAGCCAAGATCAGTTTGGTTGGTTGTAAGTTGTCAGACTTTTTTTTACAAAACAGTATTATTGCAGATGTCACCATACAATAAATTATTGTATTTTGTTTTTAGAAGACTATCGCTGCTTTTGTCAAATTGATTTTATTTTGGATAGTACAGTAATCCAAGGAATTTTCGAGAATGCTTTGAAAATTAGATAACATTTCAGAATGATGAACCATGAATTTTTTTGTTATGGAAGAGGATGGCCCATCGTTATGAACTTATTTTTGGTACGTTTTTATTTAAAATTAGAAAAGGTTACAAATACAAGGTGTCCTATTTAGGATGACTTCTGGATTTATCTCAGAAACTATTACAGTCTTCTATTTAGCAAAAAAATATTTATGACATAATCAGTCCTTTGTGAATTCATGTAAATCCATAAATTTTGGCTTATAACTTTCAGTAAATTAGTTTGACAGAAGAACTGTCAATACATTTTTGTTTGCAAGAGAACACCAATTAATATAGTGAAGAAATTAGCTTTATATCTTAAAAACTAACAAAGATATAATAATATAAATAAGATAACATCTTAGCTTGGGGGGGGGCTATTCCCCTCCTTATATATGCCACTGATTTCAACCAAGGGCTACTGCACTTATTAGAGATAGAAAAAAGTGGACAGTTTTATCTAACAAAACAAATAAAAATAATTATCAAAGAATTATAAAAAACACAAACATGGTAAATCTCCAGGGGGTACATGTATTGCCAGTTTTTTTTATGGGTTAAGTCAATAGGACTTTAAACAAAACCCTTCCTTCATTAACTTGACAGTTCAACAATGAGCTTTACTTATTTAAACCCTTAAAATTATAGTAAAAGATTTTGATTTAGATGGGATCATGAGAAAGATTTATTTTGCCTACAGGATTTAGTTTCCTGATTAACAATATTTAAACGACTTTTTTGAAGTACTTCTAGTGTTAAAATAAATACAAAATACAGAAAAAAGCTGACAAATTTCAGCCAAGATCAGTTTGGTGGTTGTAAGTTGTCAGACTTTTTTTTACAAAATAGTATTTTTGCAGATGTCACTATATAAATTATTTTTTTTTTTCAGAAGACTATTGCTGCTTTTGTCAAATTAATTCTAATTTGAATAGTACAGTAATCCAAGGAATTTTTAAGGATGCTTTGAAAATTAGGAGGAAAGGATGGCCCATCGGTATGAACTTATTTTTGGCACTTTTTTATTTAAAATTAGAAAAAGTTACAAATACAAGGTGTCCTATTAAGGATGACTTCTGGATTTATCTCAGAAACTTACGGTCTTGTCTAGCAAAAAAATATCTATGACAAAACCAGGCCTTTGTGAATTCATGTAAATCCGTTTTTGTGGCTCCCTGCTAGTAGTTGAGAGGCATTATAAAGCGTGTCCCGTGGGATAGTTGTGGAAGATTTTTTAAAACTCTAATTTGAGTGGGAGGGCCTGTGTGAAGTTATAAATAGATGGCGGCTTTTCTAATGTTTTTTTACAAATTTTGGCTAATAACTTTCATTAAATTAGTTTGACAGAAAAACTGTCAATACGTTTTTTGTTTGCAAGAGAACATCAATTAATATAGTGAGGAAATTAGCTTTATATCTTAAAAACTCACAAAGATATTAATTTAAAAAAAAAATAATAGTAACTGTTTTTTACACAAAAAATATTTACTTTATTTAAATTAATTTAAAAGGAAGTTTAAGACTATCTCAAATCGATTGGCTATGGATCACTCAATTTTAAGTCACCGGGTATTAGCGTAAGAGCGCCTGCGTGAAGTCATAAATCCAAAAATGCGATTTTTTCCATATTTTTTCACAAACTTTGGCTTATAACTTTTGCTAAATGTTTACAGAAAAACTGTTGTTTGCCCGCAGTAAGAAAAACGATAACAGCAATGGACTGGATATATATTTTTATTAAACGAAATCGCGCACAAACATAATAATTGATACAGAATCACGAAAATTAAGGGTCCATAAGAAAATCGCTGTAATCACACAACTGAAAGTCGAAAACAAGAGCACTCACCGATGTGCAGCCAGTTTCTTCACGTCTCAGGGGCGCCTGTCAGGATCAAATGATAACACCACGTAGCTGAAGGGCTGAAGATACCAGTTCTATGGTTCTTAGTCCACAAACCGAGCACTTTCAAGTATAGAAAATTGTAATAAATTGGAGAAAGTAATTAACACGCCATTTTCTCGAGGCGGTCGTGAAGGAATCTCTCTGATTCCTGTTGCGCATGTCCCAAGCGCAGAAAATGTGGTGGTGGTAGTTTTAAATTTTTTTAAAAACCGCGAATTTTAGCGCGAGCTAACAACTGTAAATACGTTTTTTGTTCGCAAGAGAGCAATAATTAATGTAGTAAAGAACTTCGCTTTATACATTAAAAACTAACAATGATAAGATACTTTTTTTTGGCTAAAAAATTTTACTATATTTTATTATTAAAATTTTTTAAATATATTTGTTAGTTTACTACATACATATAAAGCTAATTTCTTTACTATATTCATCGTCGTTCTCTTGCAAACATAAACCTTATTTACAGTTTTCTGTAAAACCAATTTAGCAAAAGTTATTAGGCAAAGTTTGTAAAAAAAATTGAAAATACCGCCATTTTGGATTTATGACGTCATATAGGCCTTCCTACTCAAATTTTAGGTAAACACCTGGCGAATTAACATTGATGGATCTATCACTAATCGATCAAGGGTAGTCTAAACTTTTTTGCTCAATCTTACATTTTAAAAATTTTTTTATATTAAAGAAAATATCAATATCTTTTATAGTTCTTGAGATATAAAGCTTACTAAAACGATAGTTCAATTGCTGTGCTATTGCAAACAAATCATAACCTATACAATTTTTCTGTAAAAGTTATATGACAAAAGTTTGTGAAAGAGATGGAAAAAATTGCAATCTTGGATTTATGGCGTCACAAAGGCGCTCCTCCTCAAATTTGAGGCAAACACCAGGCGACTTTCCATTGAGTGATCCATCACCAATCGATTTGGGGTAATCTAAAAACTTTCTTCCTCAATTTTCTTTTTTTGGGTATAAAAAGTTGATATTTTTTAGTAATTTTTATAAAATTAATATCGCTGTTGGTTTTTAAGATAAGAAACTCATTTCTTTACCATCTTACTTCGTGTTCTATTGCAAACAAAAAGCATAGGTATTAACAGTTTTTCTGTGAAACTAATTTATAAAATAAGTTATAATCCAAAGTTTGTTGGATTTTGTTTCCTTGGATTTATGCCGTCACACATATCCTACTAAAATTGGAGACAGACTAAAGCCGGTAACTTAAAATTGTGTGATTTATTTGGTTTACTCCCCTAGATTGGTATCTATCTAGGATAATTTAAAAATATCTTCCACAATTATCTAGGGGGATACAACAGGTCACTCAACATACGGTGCAGCAATCACATTTCCTGACTGGAAAAATTCCCTTTTACCTTCCTAGCCCACGCAGCAATGGCTAGAGAAGGTATTTTTTTCAACGAATTTGTGCAACGCCGAAAATGTGTTATTTGGGTGTCTGTGTGTGTATATCTGTCCGTAACACGACAGCTGCTAAACCGCGAAACCGATTTTAATCAAATATTTAAATAAAATAGTTTTTGACACTAATGAGCTGATTAGATTTTGGCCAAAATCCATTAATGCTTATTTAAAAAATGATAACTTTTTAACCGAGTATCGCAACAATATGCGGTTTTCGGAATATACTAGACTACATTGTGCTCAATAATTTGTGTTATAACCAAAAACTCTGTAGGAGCTTTAGTTTATTCACAAAAAACTGTTTTTTAGGCTGATATATCATGGCTGCACTTAAAGTGTGCTAATAGACTAGCTAGGAAGGTATCAGATCCGTCATGGATCCATTAATTTTTTTGGCAAAACATAAAATCTTATTCATCATATTCAAATTTTTGAAAAAAATTGCAAATACTGGCCCTTCACATGTTGCACAATTTGGATCCAAATGTTACTAAAGTTGTTCTATTTTTCAAGACCTCTTCTGGAAAAGGAAGTTTTAAAAAAATACTGAATTATTAAAGCCCATCAAAATATATTTTTAAAAAGCTTTTTAGTTTGGTGTTAGGTATTGTGCATTTTTCCCATGAATATAGGGTGAGGAAAAAGTACCGGGACCCCTAAATATCTTGATAACTATGAGTTATTTGAAAAAATGTTTCAAATTATAGAGTTAAGATTGCATTTATTCTATTTAAGCGTGACATTGACGCATCTGTTAGCATTAGGGTTTTTTGGGGGGGCCAACTTAATTTTTTTTTGTAAAGGGTGATGTTTTTAAAGGAATTTCCTATTTTTAATGTTGACAATTTTGCCACAGATAACATGGGCGCACCCAGGGGGGGACTCGGGGCCCGGGCCCCTCCCAAGCCTTTGATTTTTAGATATTTTCCACATATTTCATGAATAAACACAAAAAAATAGTATAAAATACAATATCATGCCCCCCCCCCCCTCCACGACATATTCCTGGGTGTGCAACTGCAAATAACCCCTAATATCCATATTCTGAAAGTGCCTGTAGATACCTTAACAGGCTATTTAAAAAAATATTTCTAATTAAAAATGTTGTTTTATTTGTAACTTTCAGTAGTTTTTTAAATAACCAGATATGAAACTTTTTTGTTTGTAGAGTGGACTTTCTATGCAATACATTGGATTTCAATGTTAATCCATTTGCTTTTACATGGAAAATAAAAAAATTTTATAAACAATATAATTAAAAAATACTGAAATTTTTTGAAAAAAAAACTCAAAAAACAATAGTTAAAAATTATATAACGTAAAAATTGCTTGCAGGATCTATCAAAATCCTATTAAAATAGGCTCCAAAATTTTTTGATTTTGAAACTTGATTAAATCATGAAAATTGTATATGATAAATTCCTAATTAATTAAATATAACCTGTTACATGTTGGTGGAGAGTGTATAGTGTGATTTTTTATAACCAGACACCCCCTTTACTTTTTTTACCATTGAGTATAAAACTTTTAAATAAAAAGCAGGCATTAGAGGAAATTTTTTACATTATTTTAAACCAATACTGTCAATTTTTTTATTTATTTATTAAAATGTGCATTAATATCTACTTTTAAGTAATTTTTTTGTTTTCGTTTTGGTAAATTAGTTTATGAGGTATTCGTTGATAAAGATCTTTATTTTTTTAAAAATTTTACTGGATTATTGACATTCTGAAACGACATTTTAAAATGATAATGAAACTGAAAAGTTTTATGTATTTTGCTACTACAGGGACATTAATAAAATCATACATAAATTATTTCCATAGTGCAGTAAATAAATATTAAAATTTAAAAATTTCACAACTAAATATCTTAAATACTTATTAAACAAAACTAAAACTAAATAGTTATTTAAGAGCAGATTTCATAAAAAAATAGGGTGTACACATACATAAAATTGACATAGTTTGAACAGTACACAAGTCAAATTTGACAATTGCGGTTAAAAACAACGGAAATTTTTTTATTTATTGACTGCTTTTTATTTGAAATTTTATTATTTAATAGTAAATAAATGGATCCATGACGGATCTGATACCTTTCTAGCTCGCATATTAGCACACTTTAAGTAAAGCCATGAAAAAAGTTTTTTGTAAATATTTCGGAAACTAAAGCTTCTACAAAGTTTTTGATTATAATACAAATTTTCTAGCTTAAAGTCTCCTATATTCCGAAAATCGCATATGGATGCGATGTTCGGTTAAAAAGTTTGAGCATTTAAAAAAAAAATTAATTGTCAAAAAACTGTCATTATTAGCATTAATGGATTTTGACCAAAATCAGCTCGTTAGAGTGTCGAACACTATTTTACCTTAAAATTTTATGAAAATCGGTGCAGCAATTTAGGAGCTATCGTGCTACGGACAGACACACAGAAAGACATGACGATATTGTTAAGATAGGTCAAAATAGACCCAAATAACACATTTTCGTCGTTATCTCATAAAACATTTTTTCGTCGAAAAGAATACCTTCTCTAGCCATTGCTGCGCGGGCCAGGGGGTGCCAGGTTATAAAAAATCACTGTACAGGTGAATTTTATTCGATAGTTACTTTCATGAATATTCCTACACAATAAAGTTTAAATGGGCAAAGTTGGAAGATTTCTTCTAAATTTTTAGAAATAATATATCTAATAATATACTGTCATAATTTCTTTTTAAAATTTAACACATTATTTCTCCATTATGAGCCCATACACTTTATACAAAGTGTTTCAACTAAAAGGTACGCCAGGCCCAGGCGAACCGGGCCTCTGCACGGGCGGCAAGTTGAGGGGGCGGCAAATTGAGGCAGCGGCAAATCGGCTGTATAATTTATAAAAATAAAAAGAAGTAAATCTGCTATATAGAAATCAATTAAACTAAACCCCTTCATACACCATAAAAAATTTTGATTTACACATAAGGGTAATGTGTAACACAAAGAACTACCTTAAGCACTCACCTATGGATGACCTTTTTTTGTCCCAAATTTTTTTAAGGGCGCCCTTTTTAGCCTTTTACCCGTCAGCTCACGCCACGCCGCTGTGGAAATGGTTTATCTTATCGCTTTTAATTTTTGTTACGAAGGGGCGGCATTTTACCTTTTTGCCCGGGACGGCATAACTGCGAGCGCGGCCCTGCCCCTATATTTTGAATCGGGAAAGTGATACCTCATTTTGAAGGTCTCTACAACTGTGTCAGAACCGTGTAAAAATTTAAATATCTATTTATTTGTCTTTGCAATATTTATCTCTATGTTTACGATGGAGCGATAATAAAAGAAAAAATACAACAATAAGAAATCCCTTCGATAAAAAATAAGTCGACGTGTATCGGAATTTTTTAATTTTATCTCAGAAATGTACATAAAAATATTTTTTTTTATCGCAATATAGTAACTTTGGAGGCAAATGTCTCAAAAACTAGTTAGATTTTTAAAATACACGGTTGCAAAGACATTGAAGAGACCTTCAAAACAAGGTATCAGTCAACCCACTTTCCCTATCCAAAATATAGGGGTAAATTTTATCCCTCAAAGGGGAGCTCTGTTACCTTTTCGTTGAAACACCATGTATAATTGTTTCAAATTTCTATGATCAAAAAGAAAAGAAGCATCTAAAAATGTTAAAAATAATGTGTAATGTAAGTTTTGACACGGGATTAACATATTTAGGTATTGTTCTACAACTTTACCCCTTACACTTTAAGTGTAATCAATATTCATGAAGATAGGTATTAAGTAAAATACTAATAATCACCCTGTACATTACTTAGTATTAAAGACAATTTTTTATACTTATTGTTATCATTTGTTTTAGAACTTTATCAGCTTCTTTTAAAGCCAAAGGAATAATCCTGCTGTACTGTCAATTGAATAAGTGGCACAATTAGAGTAGGCTAACTGCAGATAGAAGTGTACATAATTTTTACCTTTTGGAAAATGGAAAAGTCCCTAAAGGTGGTGTGAAAGTTAATACTATATGAATTTGTAGAACACATATTAATTAGGGACTTGCAATAGTGCCAGGCACTATTATGACAGTATCGCATTATAAGAACAGCTGCCTTCTTTCAAAATAAGGCCTTTGTGTATTATAAGAGCCGGAATGAATAGTGTCGGCATTATTAATGAAAAATAAACGACTGGATTTATAAATTGGACTTTCGTATGTCAATTTTTTAAGATCATCTGTCAGTTTTCAGTGGAAAACTGTCAGAATAGTGCCCGTCACTATTATTGCCTGGCCTTATTGTAATAAGTCTCTTGTGTTGTATTTGTTATGTAGCTGGGTTCAGAAAAATTTTGTTTTAGAACTTTATTATAAACCTTATAATATAAACTTTTTATATACATAATTATTGAATGCCAATATTTTAAGATTTGAAGAGAAGAATGATCCCTTAAATATACCACCAAAGGGAAGATGGGGGGGATAAGAACACAAACATCCCAGCAAACATGAATTACAAAAAAAGTACTTTTCAAGTACTGGCTTTCACTGCTGCCCATAACGGCAAAGTACTTAATTCGTATTGATTTGGAACAACGGCCTGCATCAGGCCAGCATGTATATATTTTAGTACAAAAAACACTGTACTTTTAAAGTATTTTTTTTAACTTCTTTGTAAACAAAAGCATGTACTTTTCAAGCAATGTATTTTCTTCGTATTTTTAGTAAATACAAAAAAACTGATTTTTTTACACTTTTTAAAAAAGCCTGTACTTTTAAAGCAATGTATTTTATTAATTTTTTTAGTAGTACAAAGAAACTACTTTTATTGTAAATATTGTAAGGACATTACGTCACACACGTCTCATATTTAAAAAATGAAATATTAATTAATCATTATATAATCATTATATAAGGATCTTTAATATTTTCCTTTTCATTTCAGATGAGAATATTTCCAAAGATTATGGAACATTCCACATCAATTTAAAAATAAATAAAATCATTCACATTCTTAAGCTTGACATTCCTTAGTGTACCAGTAAAATGTTTAGGGTCACTGCATCACGAAGACGTAGTGTCTTCTTAGCCAGGCTTCCAGGATGCAGTGACCCTAAAAATATTGACTAGTGTTTGTCATCTAGTGGCAACGACGGCAAACATCAACTTGTCAGTTTTTTTGTAAATATTTTATTTTCACAGTAAAATATTTAATATTTTTGTCCTAAAATAAAGTGCTTTAAAAGCAACTGTTTAAAAATACTTTTAAAATGTTTTTTCACTGTTATATTAATTTTGCAGTAAAACTTTTAATAATAAATTAAATGTACTTTAAGGGTACCTTCTTCAAAATGTTATTAAAATGTTTTTTTTGAGTATTTTATTTCCACAGTAAAATATTTAATTGTTTTGTACTAAAATAAAGTGCTTTCAAAGCAACTGCGTAAATATACTTTTAAAGTGTTTTTTGGCCATTATTTCGCTGTATTAAAAATAAAGTACTAAAATGTTGCGTTTTTTGTACTTTTAAATAATATGCAAATTAGACAATACAAAAATAATGCATATCGTTGCCGATGCCAGCAGTTAAAGTACAATATTAGTAAAGTACCAGCAGGTCAATGTTTGCTGGGATGGTTCTGTATGTACAACTCAGTAATTCGTTCAAGGTATGTACAGTTCTGTTCATAAAAATGTGACACCCTATATTATTCAATTTTTAGTTATTTAGAGAAAACAATGTTGTGTCCTGAAATGGTGGTTAATCCACCAAAAATTTGGGTGATACTGAAAAATGCAAATACATCTTTGCGATGACATCGTTTTTTATGAACAGAAGTGTATGTACCAGACTTTAAGTTACACTTGGTAGGTTACTGATTTGTTCTTATCTAATATGTATGAAAAATTGTGACAATTAGCGGATGGAAAAAGTTAAATAAATGTTATTTAAGTGGCAACCATTAATTTTGTGCTTAAATCCAAAGATTTTATGATATCAACATGAAAAATCGTTTATCCTACAAATTAGATGCTTTAATTGCTGTGTGAGATTAAAAATATAACAGAATTAGTAACCGGCTATTTTTTTTCTGTGGTTTAAAAAATGTGTTTGAAAGTCAATTACTACGTTTATGCGCGCCTAAAATTTTCTTAGGTTTACCAAGAGTTTGTAGAATCGTAGATTTCTCTAGGAGAAGTAGATCCATAATCAAAGATTATAGATTATAATATACCATAATGAAAGGATTGAAGGGAAAGTCCGAAATGCTTCACAATTTTTTTATTTCTTAAAACACACTACGCGTTTTGATATATAAATATCATCAAGTGTGATCTGTAAGTAAAATAAAAAAGTATCTTCGTTAATAAAACAGAAAAGTAACAAAACTTCCAGAGAGAAAATAAAAGTCCTTCTTTTAAGGCCTAAATCAAGGACACAAATCAAAAAATAAAAACTACCAAACATCTTAACCTTAAAAATTTAAAAATAAACAACAATATTAAAAACAAAATAGATAAAATAAATAAAAAAATTGATTGTACAGTCGGGGGCTTTTTAAATTGCCGCCCTCGAAAATAAAAAATATTCCTATTTGAAATTCGGAAAATTAGTTTGAACCAAAACAAAAAAATTGTGAAACTTACTTCTGTCTGTACACATACATATTAAAAAAAAAATTAATTTCTTTAAATGATTAATTTTGACAGAAAAAAATACAACGGCAATTTAAAAAGTCCCCGACTGTACAACTAACAACATCTCACAAAAGTTTAAAATATTACAATAGTTAAAAAGATTAAAAGTTTATATTAAATACAACAGGTTAAAAATCAATAAAATATAAACTGAACACACACGAAGTCTTTAAACTGAACTGGGGTAATAGAAAACATGATTAAATGTCTGTGTTTTATTACCCATTTTTTTATACTTTTTTCTAAATAAAAAGTTGATGATCAAGAAAACGGAAGGGCGAAAAAATATTGAATAAAAATATCAAATATACATAATATCGAAACTACAAAATATCGAAAACACAAAATATCGAAACTACAAAATATCGAAAATACAAAATATTGAAACAACAAAATATCAAAAATACAAAATATCGAAAACAAAATATCGAAAACACAAAATATCGAAAATACAATATATCGAAAAAACTAAATATCGAAAATCAAAAATAGAAAATTTCGAAACCTTAACCTAACCTGACCCTGGCTTAATCTAACTCAACCTAATCTGACGTAACCACACGAAAATAGATAGTTTCAAAAAGCTAACCTAACGAAACCTAATTAAATCTAACCTAACCGAACCGAACCAAAGCAAACTGAACCAAAAATTAAAAAAAAAAAAACTTTCCTGACTTCTTTCCCGGGATAATAGAGGGTGTGAACCGAACCGAACCTATCCATACCTAACAATACCCAACCTAACCTAATTAGCAGTGTTGTAGTTTAGTTTGGTTAGGTTTGGTTCGATTTGATTCGGTTCGGTCTGGTTCACTTCGGTTTGGTTCACATCCTCTAGGATTCCGGGAAAAAAGTCAGGAAAGTTTTTTTTTTAAAAAAATTGTTGGTTCAGTTTGCTTAGGTTCGGTTAGATTTGATTAGGTTTCGTTAATTTAGCTTTTTGAAACTATCTATTTTCGTGTGGTTACGTCAGATTAGGTTGAGTTAGATTAAGCCAGGGTCAGGTTAGGGTAAAGTTTCGAAATTTTCTATTTTTGAATTTCGATATTTGGTAATTTCGATATTTTGTGATTCGACATTTTTTATTTTTGATATTTTGTATTTTCGATATTTTGTGATTCAATATTTTGTAGTTTCGATATTTTGTGGTTTCGATATTTTGTAGTTTCGATATTTTGTAATTCGATAAAATGTAGTTTCGATATTTTGTGGTTCGATAATTTGTAGTTTCGATATTTTGTATGTTTTTGATATTTTGTATTTTCGATATTTTGTGTTTTTGATATTTTGTGTTTCGATATTTTTTCGCCCTTCCTATTAAATATAAAATATATATATATGATAATGATATAACATATTTTTCAATATATATAAAGTTAGCAGAACTTTGTAAATTTAAAAAAATTATATGCTTATTATTTGCCGTTGCCGTAAATAAGTTGTAAAAACAAAAAATTTGCCATGCCCATTTAAAAAAAAAAAATTCTGTTGTGCTAACTTTATATAATGGTAGTACAACACCACAGACTTCTTGAAATCTGTGTACAACACCTATAAAAATAATGGATTTAAAAAAAAAAAAATGAATAATTTATCGTTAATTATCCAAAGAAAATTTGCCATACCTGTAAAAAAATAGCTAAATTTAAGGTGTTATCTAAACATATGTCTTGTGTTAACAATTCATTCAAGACAGGAATGGCAAATCATTGTTTTTACATCTAATTTACGGATAATTAACATCAAATTGAGCACTAAACATTTTTTAGATAAATCCATTGTTTCTATGGGTGTTCAATTCATATAAAGTTAGCAGAACACCATTTAACAAATTTTGTTGTTTTGACAACTTTATATAAAGTTAGCAGAACATAATTTTCTTTTAAAACGGGCACGGCAAATTTTTTGTTTTTACAACTAATTTACGGATAATTGACGGCAAATTATGCGCATATAGATTTTTTAAATTTCCAGGGTGGTTCTGCTAACTTTATGTACATTATTTTTCAAGTAACTTATATTATTATTATGTTCCTAAAACAAAAGTAAAAGAAAAGGGGTAATAAGAAACATATGCTAATTTGTAATGTATATGAGGTGTTTTTTTTTAATTAAATTAAATTTACACTCTAAACTCCTTGTTTATGACAAGCATAAAACATACGAAGGTCTTATACCTATTTGACCACAAACGCAAGTATAAGAGGTGCAATTAATTTTTTTTCAACAAAAAAAAATATATTATCTGAAACTTTGAGGTTTGCGTACTAGAAGGATCTTGGTATCCTCTGTTTCTTATATCCCCATCTTTTTCCTACAATAAAAAAAATTATCATAATTTAAGTATAACTACATAAACAAAATTACTTTAAAAAAAGGAAAAGGAAAAAGTCTACAAGACCTACTAACTATACCTGGTATAACACATTCATGGGGGTCAAGCTCCCCATGTTCAGCAGCCAGATGCAATGGACTGTATCTATGGTTTATCCACACTCATCAACTACATGCCATATTCCTGCTTGTGTCAAAATTAGCTGAGCAGCTTTGTAATTTCTGCCATACTGCATGCTTCAGTGGTATAAGTCCTTGCGTCACCTGAAATTTATAATCCAGAGATAATTGCTGACATTTTGATACCCTACAATGTCTTTTTCGGTGAGCTGAATTATCCTAGTGATGCACAAAAAACCTTGTCTTGCAAGACAAGAGCAAGTTCATATCCTTGTGCAATTTACTAAGAATTTGTTTTTAAATAATACTTGATTGAATAATTTCCATAAAACGTCAATAAATCAATGATTTATTTTTTAAAAAGTTTAACTTTTAATACAACACAAAAAAATATGGATTTTAAAAATTAAAAAAATATCGATTTTCTTAAAATGTAATTTCTCAAAATGATCTGTATGTTATCTAACAAAACAAATGAATGTTGCAAAGTTATAAACATGGTAAATCTCTTTTGGAACACCCTATATATTAACAAAAATTAATAAATATTTTTCTTCTAAATTTAAAAATATATGCTGTTTACATTTGGTCCACCCATTGTTGAAATATTGGCATTTTAAAAATCTAATTATATTGATTGTGATAAACAAACAACTGATTTCAATGTTCTTATTGTTTATTCATGTTTTTAAAATCCAAATATTTCAAAAACGACTGGACCAAATGTCAACATATCATATACTTTTAATTCAGAAAGAAAAGATATATACATGTGGTGTTTAACATACTTATAGGGTGTTCAGTAAGATATGATATTTGACCACAAACGCAAGTATAAGAGGTGCAAATATTTTTTTTTCTTACAACAAAAAAATATATTATCTGAAACTTTGAGCTTTTAAAGTATTGAATACACCTGGTTTGCGTACTAGAAGGATCTTGGTATCCTTTGTTTCTTATATCCCCATCTTTTTCCTACATGAAAAAAAATTGATCATAATTTAAGTATAATTACATAAACAAAATTATTTTAAAAAAAGGAAAAAGTCTACAAGTACCTACCAATTATACCTGGTGTAACACATTCATGGGGGTCAAGCTCCCCATGTTCAGCAGCCAGATGCAATGGACTGTATCCATGCTTTATCCACACTCATCAACTACATGCCATATTCCTGCTTGTGTCAAAATTAGCTGAGCAGCTTTGTAATTTCTGCCATACTGCATGCTTCAGTGGTATGAGTCCTTGTGTCACCTGAAATGTATAATCCAGAGATAATTGGTGACATTTTGATACCCTACAATGTCTTTTTCAGTGAGCTGAATTATCCTAGTGATGCACAAAAAACCTTGTCTTGCAAGACAAGAGCAAGTTCATATCCTTGTACATTTGACTAAGAATTTGTTTGTAAATAATACTTGATTGGATAATTTCCATAAAACGTCAATAAATCTGTGGGAAACTGGCTGCTAACTTCACACTTTGGCTGCAGGCAACTGGCTGCTAACTTCACACTTTGGCTGCTGGCAACTGGCTGCTAACTTCACACTTTGGCTGCGGGCAACTGGCTGCTAACTTCACACTTTGGCTGCGGGCAACTGGCTGCAGTTTCACACAGATCTCTAATGGTAGATCATTTTTTAGTTCTTACTATAGGCCTAGTCATGTGCCCTATGAATCTACAAAAAAGTATTTAAAATTAATTAAAATAAAAAGACTGTAAATATCAAAAAAATATATGGAATTTATTCTGCAAGAGGTTTAGTTTAGTGAAAATTAGTGTGCTACTTGTAGTCCACTGAGACTATTTTGGTGCTACTAAAAAATTGCTCCTGTACGGTTTCAAAAGAAAACACAAGTGCACCAGGGTAACATGAGTGCAGAGGCCTTAGTGGTATATCTTTGAGCCACAGTGTTAAGCCTAAATCATTTATTGTTGTAATCTGCAGAGTTTTCTTATGTGCTGGGTGGAAAAAAAAAAATGTGCCACTTTAGTCAAACTCAGTATGTAGGTATGTAGGCACAATAGATCCATATGTGGTCGCAGTGCATGGAGGTCCAGTAGGGCCTGCGACCACTTTCGAATACATACATACATGAGCTTGGAGAGTCCATGGCAAAAAATTTGCACTGAGTGCCACACGGAGTTTGTCAGTTGCTCAAAAGAAACAAAAAGTTGCACTAGTGGCACACCAGTGCTGCATTTTTTCCCAAAAGAATTTACTATAAGTGATTGCAATTACCAACTACTTACTGAGAAAAGAACTTGGGCCTTTTGAGAGCACTGTGCCCCAAGTACTATTGTGCTGCATTCACTTTTTAAAGCACTTTGAAAGCAATACTGCCCAGCTTTCGGCACAGCCTTTCAAATATTTCCTTAAGATTTGTATAAACCACCCTTATACCAATCTAAACATATCTATGGTAAACATAAAACCGAGGGCTGAATAGCTAACCCAAAGTCTGTACACTAATTGTGAAAATCCAGAATCTTTTCCCAGATTGTGAGGGATTGTGTGTGTAAGATTGTGAGATATTGTTTAAGGATTGTAACAAGATTGTGAAAAATGTGTACACCGATTGTGAGAGCTATTCACCCCATAAAAGAATAGCAACAATAGTTAGGTACCAACTTACCTATAAATTAACACATTTTCTGCTTGGCTGTCTGCCCTACAGACATAGCAAACTTTTAATGAAGTTGCTTCTTCTTAGACTGCGGACGCGAACTGCGTTTATAAATCACGTGTTAGATCTGTGCACAAAAATCACAAAAAACATTTAGAATTTAAAGACAAACAATCACCAAAACAAGAACGATAAAATGGCGTCATAAATAGACTCCCGTCATCATTCAACAGGCGCGGTTGCCAAGACGCAGAAGAGACAAATGGATCAAGGGAAAAATCTCACAGCCCCCTGTGTTGCTTACACTTTTTTTATTATTGGGCATATATAGTCCTTTAATAGATATATGAGTTCGACCGGCCAGCTATTAGAGGGCGCTGACCAAAACTAAAAACAGTTATAAAAAATTTACAAGGCAGTTTCCGTACTACCGACCTGCGGTCTGTTTACTGTGACGAAAACTATGAAATTTCAGATAAACAAAACAGTCAAAAGTTTTTATGTGATTTTCCCGAAACCTGTGATCCTAAATTCCAATTACGATGTCCAGATAATACGGTGTGCGTAGTGTCCACAGTAATTCGATGGAATGTCTCCTTTATAAGGTAACTTTTTGGACACTATATAACCTCCAAACCTAGCTCTATAAAATACCCTTAATTTGTGTACAGAAAGATGAGTCGAAGAGCCTTGATTATTTACCTGAATAAACAAATATGTAACGTTGCCTTAAACGTAAAAATGACACGTTACAGAACTATACTCCAATTCAACAAGTTTGACAAGTCTGACATTTAAATGTTATTTGTAATGTCACATTTGTCAAACAGTCAATAAAAAGTGTCTCAATTATTTTCAATCAGAGTATATTTGTTATTATTCTTAAATCCAGTGCTTGGAGGTGATGGTAAGAAGGGGGGGGGGGGTTAAGATGCAAAATATCGTGTAATATGTCGTTTTCGAGGTTTGAGAGATCGGGGATCTCATTTCTATGGGCTATTTGTCGTTATTCTCAAATCCAGAGGGTTGGGGTGAGAGGTACATATAAGGGATTATACACTAAATACAGTAAAAAGGCAAGTGATGTGCTATTTTCATGGTTTTCGGAGGTGCAAACCTCATTTCTTTAATTTAAGATGTTTCTGAAAATAAATAGTTAAGTTGTTGAAAGAAAGGGCCACCCCCTTTTTTTTGAAAAATCACATGATGTGGAAGTTATGATTCCATTGGTAGCGTTTTTCTCTCATGTTATTGCAATAAGTGATAAGGTGACAACGTTTGTAGCTTTTGTTATACTGATTTTTCAGCTCTTCACTCCTGAAACAAACCTAGCTGAGAACCATATTTCGGTACATATTATTTACGTTTATTGTTATTTCTCGTTGAAGATTTGTCCAAGACTCCGTTCAAAATGATTTGGAAATAAACATTATTTGAATTAAAGATTTAGAAGTTTTAATTGTTTAAAATATTGGTAAGTTTATAACCCTATCTCATTCAAGGCAAGTAATAGAGTGTTTTTGGTCAGCACTAAATCGTGGTTGTGGTTATTCTGAGTCGGCGCAATAGCGACCTGTCCCGTGGTTTTGTTTAATTACCACAAAGGACATGGTTAATTACGGATCTTTAGCGCTAACTTTATGTGAGTGGGTATGGTTATTTTACATTGACATTTCAACCAACCAAAACTGGAATCGTGTTCCAAATTCATATTTTTGTTATGTTTTGAACATTTTTGATTATTTTGATAAACGTTTCAAACTATTTTTCTTGTAAAATGGTTTTCTTGCAGTTTTATGAAATGACAGTTATGTGGCGTGTCCAAAAACTGTATTGTTCGTGACAAATAGTTATGGTTATTAACCACTAACATAACCACAACTATAACGAAATTGACGTCTACATGTGCTGACCAAAAACACTCCAATAACTTTTTAACTGCGAAAAGTGGATTTTTTTCCAGAGATATTAGTGGGTATTAGTAGGCTCGAGTAGGTATTAGTGGGTATTATTATGGGTATTAGAGGGTAATAGAGGTATTAGTTTAACAAATTCGGGTATTAGAGGTAAAATGAGGTATTAGTGTACACAATTTTGGAGCGCGGTTTACCCCTCGCTGTTTTTACTCAACTTGATTAAATAAACTATACTGATTTACTGGACTTGTGTGAACAGAAGACATACTTGACTTAATTACTTTACTCTACTAAACTACTGGCTGCGTCTGAGCCGGCCTTAATGTTCCGACCCTGTAGGTATACAGGGTGTTCCAAATTCGATGTTATTTTGGGGGGGGGGGAGGCGATAGATCAAAACTGACCCCCACTTGCGAAGCTCGATTTTTAAAAGAAGCTTATTAGTAAAAAGCGCATTTTGGGAAAGGGCCCATAACATTTTGGTTTATAAAAATTTCATTTTGGAGAAAACTGCTTTTTTATACGCCTTTTATTAAAAATTCAACTGTCAAATTGAATTTTATCTGTCACTTTTAATTTTTGTGATGTAACATATAATTGCTATTTCTTTATGGAACGACCCCTTTATTTATTTAAATTCTTTGTAGTTTTTTCTATTGTTTATATCAGTAACGCACCCAGGAATATGTCTTGGGGGGCCCGAGGCCTCATAATGTCGTATTTCATGCTATTTTCTGTGTTTATTCATGAAATATGAAAAAATTTTCCTAAATTGCCTGTTAACCTGTTTTTTTAAGTAACATGTCAAAGGGACAGGTGACGTATTTTTCGTTAGAAAGTGTCTCAGCAAAGTCCCGCAACAAAAATCCTCTTTAGAACCTTAAATTTCAACAATATGTCAAAGTGACAATTGATGGTTTTTTTGTCGGGAACAATCCTATGGTGCTTGCCGATACAAAAATCGCCTCTAAAACTGTTTACTTTAGTAATATGTCAAAGTGACAAGTGACTTATTTTTTGTTAGAAACTGTCTCAACGATCTCCCGCAACAAAAAACCTCTTTAAACGGCAAAATTTCAACAATATATCTAAGTTGTCAAAGTGACAATTGATTGTTTTTTTTGTCGGGAACGATCCTACAATGCTTGCAAAAATAAAACCTAACCTGACCTGGTAAGGTTAATTTTTCAAAAATAAAACCTAACCTAACCTGGTTTGTTTAGTACAATACAAAAAAATAACCTAACCTAACCTGACCTGGTTAGGTTAAAATATAAAACTTAACCTAACCTGGTTTAGTTAGTATAATACAAAAAAACTAACCTAACCTAACCTAACCGGGTCAGGTTATGTCTGCAGGTTAGGTTTTAGTGTAGTAAACTAACCAGTTTTCAAACTAGCGCTAACTTAAAACAGCCCTATTTTGTTACCAGCGCTATTTTGATACAGGCGCTATTTTGTTACGCGCTATTTTATGACACGCTATTTTAAAACAGTGCTATTTCATTACGCGCTATTTTGTTACTGGCGCTATTTCATTACGTGCTATTTCATACCAGAGCAATTTCGTTACACGTTATTTTAAAACAGCGCTATTTTATTACACGCAATTTTAAAACTGCGCTATTTTGGTACACGCTATTTTTAAACAGCGCTATTTCATTACTCGCTATTTTGAACGACGCTATTTCGAACCAGAGCCTGATACATATAACAAGTTGCGGTTTTCACCTTTAAGTATCTCTTGAAAATCGAGTCTCGGAAGTGGGGGTCAGTTTTTCTTATCTTCTTTAGGAAATCCCTAAACCTCCAAAAACATTGAATTTGGGACACCCTGTATATGTATATAGGGCGTCTCAAAAAGTAACTACGTGGGCATTTCGGAAATGGTTTTAAAACAAAGTAGAAGGCCTGCCATTGGCTTGGCCGTGGTCGATAAAACAAAATTACTAAATTTTATAAAATTTGTTTAAAAGATATCTATAATAACCGAACCGAACCGAACCGAACCGAACCTATCAAAAAAAACTTGCTTTAGTTTTTTTGCTCAATTTTTTGAAAATCCCTGTAGATATTTTAAATTTCTATATAGCTATAGTTAGAGACCCTGTAAATATTAAGGTCACTCATCGTCAAGCAATAAAGCTTGCCTTTATGATGAGTGTCCTTAGGAAATATCGGTCCCAAATATGGTGTGTGTAGAGAGAGACGCCTTTACCTTCCGCCCTTCATTCATAAGCTTCGGAAAATAAAAATAAACGATTTTTGACAAACATTTAGAGGGGTTGACAGACAAACGTGTTTTGTCACTGCTGATTATTTTAGTGAAACGCCAATGAACTTGGCAAGAAAATAACATAACCAAAAAATGTGAGTTTGAGTGACTTTGATGGGTTTGTCGCGTCTCTATTTCTATAGGCTATATAAATAATTTAAATTTCTATCTGGGACTTGTACCATTTAATTTTAACGGTCGGTTAATGTTAAACGACGTTTAATTCGTTAATTCCTTTTGGATCATTTTTTAACGGAAGTTTAGATGGTCTTAAACGATATATAAATTACACCCAATGTTGGCCGTTTAATTGCAAGTTTAACTAATTTTTGAAGTTAAGCTGCATTTTTGTTAAGTTATGCTGGTGGTTTTTAAGTTTTCTTTCGATTTTTCTTGAAAAATCATAATTTGCCGCATCGCGCGCGTCACTTTTTACGACACAGATATTTTTTCATTGGTGCGACCGGACCGACCTACTTTACTTTCGATCTCACCCCCCCCCCCACATCAATAAAACACGCGCCGGAGCTGATTTGGAGGTACTTAAGTTCAATGAAATTGCTGGCCTACCCGACGCCAGAAAAAATATTTTAAGGATCACAATGATGATATTTTTAGGTTTTATGTTAAGGCGTATTTAATAAACAATTTCACACTATAGGTGTTACACAAGGATTTATTATTAAATAGCAAGTTGTCGTTTACCATATCGGATATTATTAAGAGCTCTAACCCGACGCGTTATTACACATACTAATCATGTATCGCACTGAATAAAATCCAGGTTGCTAATTTTAATAAACATTTTGGGTTTATAAACCGACAGAATTCCTTCTTCTGGAGAAAATAGAAAAAGGTCTGGAATATGATGAGACCTAGCATTGTTCCCAGATCGTTTATTTTTTCTTAAATTTAGCATTCTTTGCAGATGCCTTACAGAACTTTCAGTCCACCCTAATAATTTTTATTTAGTAATAAAAGGCGGCAATATTTAAAGCAATATTTTTTTTTAACCGGAGAACACCTATAAAATGTGACAATCTGCAGGAGTGGATACTACCAGAGTATCTAGAACAATTGCAAGAGTTTTTGCAGCCATTGCCAATTAGTATCTACATTTCTGCAATATGCCACAAAATTTGGCAAGTTTATTATATTATGTATTACGTTGAATGCCCTCGTTTGTTTTTTCTTCCACGTTTTCACTCATTTTTCTCCTGTTTTTGCAAAAAAAAACTATCAAAAACATTAAGACTGTAATAAACATAAACAAATATAGAAAGTGGGGTTACCGGAATAACAACACCAAATTTGGTTAGTTGATATTTTAGAACATCAAGTTCGCAATATTAGCATAGATCATTTAATTTTAATTTTTCTCTGGCTAAGAAATAATACAATTTCTTAAAATCTATCTTTTATTTCTGAAACAAAAGTTTGCATTTATTATTTAATTTAAAATGAAACTTAAAGCCGATAACAAACCTTGAATTAAATAAGCAATATTCCACCGTTGTTATTCATGCAAATCCTGCATCGATGAATTAGAGACATGCATGTATCTTTAACCATTTGTTCGGAAATTTCTTGTATGGCTTGAACAACGACTGCCCCTCAAGTTCTGCTATCGTATTATGAGTAGTAGAATAAACTTTATCCTTTAAGTATCCCCATATACAAAAATCAAGAGGCGTAAGGTCCGGCGAACGTGCAGGCCAGGCAACTGGACCTCGATTTCCGATCCAGTTATTTCCATGTTGCTGATTCAAATAGTCGGTTATGATTCTTGCATTATGTGGAGGTACTCCATCTTGCTGGAACCACATGTTTGCTACATCTTGAAGAGGCAAATTTTCTAAAATTTGGTCAACGTAATTTTCTAGAATTTCTAGATATCGAGGTGCCGTCAAATTATTATGAAAAATGTTAAATAGTATGTGTCCGTTTATGACTCCTATGACTCCCATACATTCAAACCCCACCTAACTTGATGGTGCACCTCACGATTTAAGAACGGATTTTCATCGGCCCAGTACACGTAGTTATGTCTGTTAAACACCCCGCAGTTTGTAAAGCTGCTTCCATCGGACCACAGAACCTTAAGCGGAAATTGAGGGATTTCTTACAATTTTTGTATGAACCAATTGCAAAACAAGGTTCTTCTTTCTAAGTCACCATCTCGGAGTGCTTGACTAATATGTGTTGCATATGGACGATACTTAAATTTTTTACCAATTCTTTGTGCAGTTGATTTGGCTACTTCAACATTATTTTCCAGTTCACGAAGGGAGATGCGAGGATTGTCAACGAAACTTTGTAAAACCAGAGCTTCAATATTTTCTTAAGGTTGTCGATTACGATTTTGTTTTTTAAATGAACCATATTCAACTAAATTATTTCTAAGTATCTTAAAGATTGACAAACCTGGTTGTCGTCTTTCCAGCATTCTTATTACACAAAATATAACATTCATACATATCTACGTTCTCCCAATTTGGAAATCTTTCCATGTTAAATTTTATTGATAATGCGACTCAAAATACTCTGCCAATATATGGGCCCCTAAGCTCACACTAGGTACTATAGTTATAGTGTACGTGTGAGCTAATATAACTAAAAACTAAAACATATTTTATTTAACTCCAGACTAAATTACCTTTTGTTTGATACCACACAAGCCATGCTTTGACTTAAACTCAAATTTCTGAAATCTACCCCCACCCTTAAAAAAAAAACAAAAACTAAAATGTATTTTGTTAAAGTCCGGACTCAATTACCTTTCGTTTGATATCACACACGCCATATTTTCACTTAAACTCTAATTTTTAAAATATACCCCCACCATTTTTTTTAAATAAATTAAAATGTATTTTGTTCAACGGCAGACTCAATTACCTTTCATTTAATATCACACACGCCATATTTTCACATAAACTCTAATTTTTGAAATCTACCCCCACCCTTTTATTTGGTTTGTGTTCGGTGGATTTTGTTCATTTTTAAATGGGACCATCTCGACCCAAGACAAAGCCTAGGTACCAAATTTCATTAAAATCGGCCAAGCGGTTTTTGAGTTATGCGCGTTGGTCGTTACAGACAGACATACAGACAGACATACAGACAGACAGACAGACGGCGCAACAAAAAAGTTTCAAAATCATCTGAAACGCAAAGATATATAAAAAATTTTGAAATCGGAGCAACTTTTTTTTTCTCGAAAAAATTAGGATCACCATAGCTCACACTACTATAGTATAGTATATGTGTGAGCTAAAAAATCTTAAGTAATTTAGAAAATTTAAAACTCCAACAGATAAATCAAATAAATGACAAAGTTTTGACAGATAGTTACGTAGGTATGACAACAAACGCAACTACGGCCTTTGTTTCACAGCCAACCAAGTGAAAAACAGTTTTCAATAAATTCACATTTTCCGTCATTCAAAGATTGGCTATGGTTTCAAAAAAACTAAAAGGCCTAGAAAAAAATTGTTAACGTCATTCGATTGGCCGTAGTTGCTTATACAAAACTACCGAATTTCATTAAATTGTTGCAAGATTTTTCAAAAAACTAAATTTTTAGTTTTTGCTCGATATTTTAGTAACCCTTGTAGATATCTTTAATATTGATACAGCACCTGATTGGGCTTAGAATAGCGCAACTTTTTTCTCATTTAAACAAACTCGTATCTTTTACCGTTTCCGAAATTCCCATGTAGTTGCTTTTATCTGGGACACCCTGTATACAGGGGGCTATTAAAGTATGTCGCCAAACTTCAGAGGATTAGTCTTTGAGTGACTTTAAGAAAAAACTGTATAAACAAGGGTCCGCAAATGCTTAGTTTTCGGGGTACAGGTTGTTAAAGTTTTAATTTTTTGTTTGTTTTTCCTTTATAACTCGTGCTCACAGTGTGCCTGAACGAAGTATAGGTTACATAAAAATGGTTCCAAAAACTAATAACACATTTTGAATATGGACTCTTTCCTGACTTCAGAGCGATATTCATATAAATCATAGCTTCTCGAAATTTTATCAATTTTTTGCCATTGTTCTAGTTTGTCTAGGCGCTGGCTCCTGTCACGTGTGAGCTAATATGTGCGCCCAGTTTGACTGCAAGGCATTGTTAAGCACCCATAGGTGTATAAAAATAGTTTGGTCACGTGGTCGAACTCATGGTCGTTTGGCCGCCATCTTTGAAAATGGCCGCCAAATTGATAGATTTTTTTGTTTAAGCGTATCTCCCTACCCAGTCATCCGATTTTAATTTTTTAAAGCTTGTGATACTCCTTTTTTAAATGCAAATAAATTTTATTATTACACACTTTTTAATAAATCAAGTAGTTTTTGAGATATACCTCGATTATTAGTATTTCCGCTCGCAAAAGAATTAAAATAATACCCATGCTCATTTTATTGTAGCTACAATATTATTGAAATTTGTTTTTTTTCGTTACATAGAAGGCTTTAAACCTTTCACAGAAGAGGCTATTGACTTTATGTTTTTAAAGTTCGATGGATGTTCCCCTAATAGACCAGGCAAATTACACTTTGAGAGAAAGAAAATTATTAACAGGACTTGAAGCATTGGAAATTGTAGAGCGGCGAAAAACGAAGTTAAAAAAAATAAATGCGTGAGCAGGGGCGTTGCGGGTTAGGTTTGGGGGGGTAAAAAGGGGCAGGGAATCGTATTATTGCGATTTCCGGCGAAAGCTGACGTCGGAGAAAAAAGTGACATGCAGACAAGTCATAGGCCATGAAAATATCTAAGTTTTTTAAATGTCATTTTTTACATAACGTCAAAATGTTCGAGAAAAATTAAAAAAACCGTAATTTTTTTATTTTTGGTTTTTTATTTTTTATTATTGCAAAAATAATAATAATATAAAGTTTAACAAAACTTGGTAAGAGTAGAGCCCTTTGGGTGCTAAATGTCTACAATATTTTACAAACAAAAAAATTAGGAAATTTCTAAGATATTTGTTTTTTCCTTTTAAAATCACTTTATTTTTAAATAAAATTTCTGTTAATAGTCGTTTTAATAATTTTCTTTTTTTTTTGGCTTAAAATATGGTAATTCCGCTGGCCTATAAAGAATGACTTAAAGAGGGTGGTTTCCAAAACTGTTCACAAGATTATACAAAAAGTGAATTTGCAGCGAAAGGATGCATCCTAAAAACGTTAACAATAATTTTGTATAGTACTTTTAATTCCGCTTCTTTTAATCATTTACATACCTTTTACAATTTCTAAGAAAAAAATCGATTTTGGAGCGAAAACATGGAATTTTTACAAAATTGTATATTTTAGCTGGCTTGCACCGCTTACCATCAAAGCTAGGAGGTTAACTGATACATCAAAAGAAGCGAAATTAAAAGTACAATAAAAAATTAATTTTACCGTTTTTCGCTAGGATGCATCGTTTCGCTGCAAATTCACTTTTTCTATAATATTGTGAACAGTTTCAGAAACCACCCATTTTAAGGCAGCCTTAAGGGTACCATTCAACAAACTTCTAGTCATTATCCCCTTGTGTGAAAGGTTTAAAGCCTCCTATGTAACAAAAAAAAACAAATGTCAATAATATTTTAGCTACAATAAAATGAGCATGGGTATTATTTTAACTAGTTTGCGAGCGGAAGTACTAATAATCTTGGTATATCTCAAAACTACGTAATTTATCAAAAAATATGTTATGATAAAATTTGTTTGCCTTTCAAAAAGGAGTAAAACAAGCTTTAAAAAATTAAATTCGGATGACTGGGTAGGGAGATACGCTTAAACAAAAAATCTTTTAGTTTGGCGGCCATTTTCAAAGATGGCGGCCAAACGACCATGAGTTCGACCACGTGACCAAACTTTTTTTATACTGCTATGAGTGCTTAACAGAGCCCCGCAGACAAACTGAGCGCACATATTAGGTCACGCGTGATAGGAGCCAGCGCCTAGACTAACTAGAAAAAAAGCAAAAAATTGACAAAATTTCGACAAGAGGATCAGCTAGGATTTATATGAATATGGCTCTAAAGTCAGGAAAGAGTCCATATTCAAAATATGCAATTAGTTTTTGGAACCATTTTTATGTAACCTATACTTCATTCAGGTACACTGTGTGCTGTTTTTGAGATGTTTAGATTAAATATGGAACGTGTATTTAGATAGAAGGCTTACATCATTAAGCATGCCAAATATTAGGAAAAAACTACAGGGTGATATTTTTTCCGGGGTCATGCCAACTTTTGTCCCCCAGAACTTTTTTGCAGTCAAGTCACAGCAGATTCAAAAATATAAAATGAATTTCTTATTTTATTTAGAAACTTTTTGATTTTTTGCAATTTTTTGTCTCTCTAACCGTTTAAAAAAAAGTTTCTGAATAAAACAAAGAGTCCATTTTATATTTTTGGATCTGCCATTGGCTTACTGCAAAAAAGTTCTGGGGGAAAAAAGGGGGCATGACCCCTGAAAAAATATCACCCTGTAGTTTTTTTCCTGATATTTGGCATGCTTAATGATGTATGCCTTGTAGCTAAATATAAGTTCCAAATTTAAGTCAAACATCTTAAAAACTGCACGAGCTATAAAGAAGAAACAAACAAAAAATTGAAACTTTGACACCCTGTATCTCCAAAACTAAGTATTTGCGAAACCATGTTTATTTGAAGTTTTTCTTAAAAACACTCAAAAAATCATTCAAGTTTGGCGACATACTTTATTAAGTATGAGATTTTGTAAGTTATGCGGATTTTCATAGATGCTACTACTATTTTTTGAGGTATATAAAATAAAACCAAATAATTTAGTTAAAGGCACTTGTGTGTATATATTACATTTTTGTGATTTATTTGTACAATTGGGACAATAAAAGGGTGTTAGTCTCAACATTTCTCAGGGGATTTAACACCTCTCAATTATAAGTTGCATTTTTCATTTATTTAGTTTTGTAAAGTATATTGAAAATTTATTGTTTCTCTTGCATTTTTTTCCTGGGTTTCCAGAAGAAAAGGACTCACTAGAATACTGCTTGATCGATGTGACTGGTGACCGTATGCTTTTACAACAGGGCCATCTGTCAAAAATAAAAGGAACTAAAAACAAATGCAGACCAGAAACTAAATCTGGTGGAAAGAGAATATGCACCCGCTGACCATGACTACTCATTGCCTCTGAGGCCGTGTCAATACCAATTGGTTGTGCTTCGCCTTCGCGACTTCGGTGTCTATGGCGCTACTTGTAAAAGTATGTGAAAATGGTATTCCGTAAAAAGAATTGAGATAAAAGTAAAGCCAAGTTCTTCAATACAAATTTCAAAATGAAAAGTTACTTATTTGAAATGTTTTTTTAAACTTTGCTATTACAGCCCAAGGTTGTTTATGTTCAATTTAGCACTGTGCCTAAGAGTCAATTTGTAATCGTAATAGCCAAGTTAAGAAAAACATTTCCAAACTAGTACGAACCTTTCATTATGAAATATGTATTTAGTTTTATCTCAATTCTTTTTACGGAATATCATTATCGCGTACATACATGAAATGTTTTTGTTATGATTTTGGATAATATTTAAATTTTAAAGTCGTAAATATGCGGAATACTGTTCAAAACTTTTGCGATGCCTTATTTCGCTGGCTTTTACCTTTTTTAATTTTCCTTTTGAAGTGAATAAATTTCTATTCCTATCAATTTGTGCATTAATCCTTGTATTACAATTATATCCCTGTTAGGTATGTGAATTTTAATAACTTTCTATTTTCAGATGATTTTAACAAATTTTATTTTAACAAATGGGATAACGTTTTCTATATTCTATAGTTTTATTCCTATCAACCTTCCAACTCAAAAACTAATCTAAAAAACTGATTAGACCTTTATCGAGAAAAACTTTGACATACATTTTTTTTTAAATTTCGTGTAAATCGGTTGTAGTTTTTAAAAAATGACATAAGAGATCATTGAAAATTCGTCCCTGTGTGGGTTCAGAAAAGCTCCAAAATTGGACACTTACTTTTTTCATACTTGGCACGTACATTTGTGCAAAATTTCAAGTTGATATGTTAATTTCTTGGACATCAATATGACTTCATGGAAAGCGAGAAGTGATAAGCTACATGAGCACTGACATATCGTGTCTTAGTTTATCATGGTGGCTTGGAACCCTGTGTGCGAAGCTATTGAGCAAGCTACAAAAAATATGCAAGAGAAATAACATTTTTATCCAACAGCCACAAATTTTTGATTTGTAATTCGCTAGTACCATATCTTACCCAATATTGATGAGAGTAACGTTTAAATCAGTAAAGTTGAAGGACTTTCCCTCGAATCTGATGCTAAAAATGACATACAGTCAACTCCGGATATAGTGAACTTAAAGATTGCACGGAAACTGGTTTGCTATATCCGAGGTTTACTATAAGAAGACATATAGACTATTGTATACAAAAGAAAACATTTTTTTGGGTATTTTGAACGGGGTTTGCTGTAAGCGAGTGTTCATTATAAACGGGTTAGCTGTTTGTTTGACTTTTTTTATTGATGATTAAAAAAATATATACAAGGTGTTTCGTTAAAAAATAAATGGATCCATGATGGGTCTGATACCTTCCTAGCCCATGAGCACATTCCAAGTGATCTCCACACTATATCAGCCTTGAAAGCAGTTTCTTGTAAATATCTCAGAACCGAAAGCATCTACGAAGTTTATAAGTTATAGAAAAAAATATGTTCTACTATGTTCCGAAAACCGCATATTAATGCGATGCTCCGTTAAAATGTTAGCATATTTTCAATTTTTAAACTGTCAAAAACAGTCACTAGTATTTATATTTTTATTAACATCTAATCAACTCGTTACAGTGTAAAACACTATTTTACTTGAAAATTTCATGAAAATCGGTTTAGCGGTTTAGGAGCTATCGTGTTACGAACAGACATACACACAAACACAGACAGACGTCACGACAATATTGCTAAAATAGGTCAAAGTACACCCAAATTTGGCGTTATATCTCGTCGAAAACAATACCTTTTCGCGCTGGCTAGGAAGGCAAAAATAAACCATATGTCAAAAACTTCAGATTCTGATGATTCTGAAAAAATAAATCCTTCAACTATACAAGTTTAAACGTTAACGTGAGATCAATATTGTTACAAATTTAAGTTATTTAAATTTTATAGTTAGAATTTATTTAGGTTTAGTGTAGTATTAGATTGACGTATTTTATGGTTGTATTCTTAATCTAGGTTTTAGTTGCGTTATCTGTGACAAACTGGTATGCGAAAGTCTAGAAAAGGACTGGAATGAGTCCGAATCGAACAAGGATGGAAGGGTTCTCGAATAGTAGGCAGCCCTCATATATAAGGCCGGACGTCGTGCATCAGTCAGTCAGTCACAGATAACATACTGTAGTGGTCGTGAGATATTAACACGAAGTTAATAGACCGATTATAGTAGTGAATTATCAGCGAGTTATTAGTCAGTTTAAGTGCGTGTTTTTGTACATAATTTGTGGAAATAAATTGACGTATCGTTTTCAACAATTGCGAGTTTTAATTTGTCGTTGTGAACCCGTAACAATTGGTGTCAGAAGTGAAATTAAAAGAAATAAATAGTGCAAAGACTATCCTTACACAGTACCACCGGCTAGGACAATTAAAAAGAAGAACAGTAAGTGATTTTGCCAGAATATTCGGAACTGAATAGTGCAAAGACTACCCTTACATATTACCACCGGATAGGACAATTGGACAGAAAAACAGTAAGTGATTTTTTTTCCAGAACATTCGAAGAAGTTCGATATTGTTTTATTCAAAAACTAGAAGAGATATACAAATACCGACTTCGACATTAGATTAGTAATTTTAAAAGTAAGAATCAGAAAGAATTTCTAGAACATTCCATCACTTTCTATGACGCTCTATTCGAAAACCAGAAGAAATATCCAAAAAGAGACTTCGACATTAGCTTAGTAATTTCAAAAGTAAGAACTAAAAAAAGAATTTCTAGAAGATTCCATAACATTCTACGACGTTCTATTCAAAAACTAGAAGAGATATACAAATACCGATTTCGACATTAGTTTAGTTATTTCAAAAGTAAGAATTAGAAAGAATTTCTAGAAGATTCCATAACATTCTACGACGTTCTATTCAAAAACTAGAAGAGATATACAAATACCGACTTCGACAGTAGCTTAGTTATTTTAAAAGTAAGAATTAGAAATTATTTCTAGAATATTCCATAAGATTCTACGACGGTCTATTCGAGAACCAAAAGAGATAATCAAAAAGTGACTTCTACATTTGCCTAGTAGCAGAAAGAGTAGCATTTACCAGTATATTCCAGAACATTCCATTAGGTTCTATTTAAGAATCGGAAGAGATATTGAAAAACCGACTTCGACATTCGCTTTATAGCCCTAAAATAGACGTTTTAAGTGATTTATCAGGAAGTTGATGCTTACTAGACAAGGATCGGCAAAGATGGAAGATCTAACTAAAATGATGCAGGCTCTCGCAGCTCAAATGGCTCAAAACCAGAACGATATAAGACAGACCATGGAACAAAACCAGAACGACATGCAGGAAAACTTTGACCAAATAAAGAGCAACTCCGAACAGCTGAGAGAAGAGTTTAAGACTGCAACCGAAGATCTTAAGGAAGAAATAACTCAAAGAATGCATAGTGTGGAACAAAAGGTACAAAATAAATTGCAGAATGTAGAAGAAAAGGTACATAATGTTGAAGAAAAGGTACAGAATGTAAGGGAAGAAGTTTTTCAAACCATGGAAGAAAAATTCCAGGACGTATCGAAACAGCTTATATAGCTCCAAAAAGAACACAACAAAATGAAAGCTCAGGGAGGTGTTGTGAATTCCAACCAAAACATTAACCCTCCAAATTTCGATGGTACGTCTTCCTGGTCTACTTACAAACAACAGTTTGAGGCTGCCGCTGCTGCAAATGGTTGGGATGATGAGGAAAAAGCTAGAGCATTGTTAGTAGCTCTACGAGAACCTGCTCTGGGACTTTTACGGTCCATTCCAGTCGAACAAAAACAGAATTATAACGCTTTAGTGGCAGCGTTAGAAAGAAGGTATGGAGACGAACACTTGCGAAATTTACATTGGTCAGAATTAAATATTCGTCAGCAAAGACCAGGAGAATCATTGCAAGAGTATGAAGCAGATATTAGGAGGCTGATGTATTTAGCTTACCCAGAAATGCCAGAAAATTACAGAGATCCCTTCACGGTAGATCGCTTTATTAACGGCTTGCGAGACACGGACTTAGCAAAATTACTTCGTCGAGAACGCTTCCATAACAGCAGTGAAGTGTTGATTCGAGCCCTTGAAATTGAATCATCAAATAATATGTCCAGGCCAAAAGTAAGAGCTGTTTCAATTCAGGAGGGAGAAGAAATGAGCACTGGAGATGAGGTCAACTTAAAAACGCTAAACCAACTGTTTCAATCACTGATAGAGAAGATTGATTCTTTGAAAGAAAGTAGACGATCCCCTCCAAATGTAAAGTGTTTCAGATGCGGACGTACAGGGCATATTCAACGCGATTGTCGTGTCCAAATGAGGTCTCGTTCACCATCTAGTGGGACAGAGTACCGAAGAAGAGATCAGGAAAACTAAAACTAGTCAACGCAGAGGGGGCGGGTGTTGGCTAATGGGAATTTAGCCCCCAAAATTTACTCTATCAAGAGCTTAAAACATACTGCTGACAGTCTTAACATCGACGGACTTATTAATGGAAGAAAAGTTAATATAACAGTAGACACTGGTGCTGCCATATCATTGCTTAAGTTCAAAATTGCAACGAGATATAAAATTCGACCAACAGAAAAGAAAATAACACTTAAGACTGTGACTGGAGAATCCGCCGACGTGTTGGGGCAGACAGACATAGACCTACAGCTGGGGAGGTTGAAGATTCGCCACTCGGTATTAGTTGCAGACATAGAGGACGAATTTATTTTGGGAATGGACCTGATAAGTAAACATGGATTTGCGTTTGATAATAAACTTAATACCCTAAGATTTGGGAACGAAGAGTTCATTTTGTCAAATAGTCACATCAATAAAGAACTAATTAAGGTGGTGGCAGTATGCACAACAAGACTAGTCGGTAACAGTGAGACCATAATTTTTGGGAGGCTGGCAAGTAAAACATCAAGCTGCGTCGGACTCATAAGCCAACAAAACACACCCAACACCTACCTCGTTGCAAAATCACTAGTTAAAACCGATAAAGACATCCCGATTAGAGTCGCCAATATTTTCCCAAATAGTGTCAAAATTAATAAGGGGGAGGTGGTAGCATTATTTGAACCAGTACAGAAAGTAACAAGGTGTGAAGAGCCAACTTCCGAGGATACAAGCAAGTTACCAATGGAGGTACTTCAGCAATTTGAGTCAACTTGGCAACATCTCACTCCAGAAGAATTTAGTAAAGCGAGAGAGTTTATAGAAGAACAAAGTAATATCTTCGAAACTAGGAGTAGTTCGGGACGCACAAACCTTATTCAACATGCTATCAACACTGGCGATGCCCAACCGATAAGACAACCCCCAAGAAGACTACCAATGGCCAAGCAAGAAGAAGTTCACAATCTCATTAATAAAATGCTCAGCGACGGTGTTATTGAAGAGTCATCAAGTCCTTGGTCATCTCCTGTGGTGTTGGTCACTAAAAAGGATGGAAGTACTAGATTTTGTGTCGACTACAGGAAACTTAACGATGTGACCAAGAAAGATAGTTACCCACTGCCAAGAATAGACGACACATTAACAACATTGGCAGGATCATATTGGTTTTCTACTCTTGACCTGAAAAGTGGGTATTGGCAAGTAGGAATCTTTGAAAGAGATAAAGAGAAGACTGCATTCTCTGCTGGAAGTGGACTTTATCAGTTTAATGTGATGCCATTTGGCCTGTGCAATGCCCCAGCTACTAATGGAAGACTAATGGAAGTCGTTCTACGAGGCCTTACTTGGAAAACCTGCCTAGTCTATTTGGATGATGTCATAGTAATGGGGAAATCATTTCAAAATCATCTAGATAATTTACGAGAAGTATTCTCAAGAATCAGGAACGCAAATCTTAAATTGAACTCAAAGAAATGTTTTCTGTTCCAAGAAAAAGTTGAGTTCCTGGGTCACGTCGTTTCCCGAGAAGGCATCCATACCGACGAAAAGAAGTTACAAGCAATAAAAGAATGGCCTCAACCTCGTGACAAACATGAATTGAGAAGCTTTTTGGGTCTGTGTACATACTACAGACGATTTGTAGAAGGATTCGCCAAAATAGCGTCTCCATTACATAGACTTACAGAAGATAAAGCTTCTTACAAATGGAATACCGAATGTGACCAAGCATTTAGAAGACTAAAAGCAGCATTATGTTCTAGTCCGATTCTTGCATATCCCATTCCAAAAGGAAAATTCATATTAGATACTGATGCGAGCAACGATGGCATAGGAGCAGTACTCTCCCAAGTACAAGATGGAGAAGAACGGGTCATCGAATTTTTCAGCAAGAAGCTATCCAAACCAGAGCGAAATTATTGTGTTACTAGAAAGGAGCTCCTAGCCATAGTTAAATCCGTAGATCACTTTCACAAATATCTCTACGGACAAGAGTTTCTGATTAGAACGGATCATGCTGCGTTACAGTGGCTCATGAAAATGAAACAACCTGAGTGGCAAGTCGCGAGATGGATAGAAAAGCTACAACAATACCATTATCAAATTAAGCACCGAGCGGGAAGGGTGCATAATAATGCAGATGCATTGTCCAGAAGACCTTGCCCTGAGGATTGTAAACATTGCAGGAAAATTGACCAGAAAGAAGGAATTACCTACGTGCGCCAGATAAAGTTAGAACCAGATGAAGAATGGATGTCGGCTTCGATTAGAACCACACAACTTAACGACAAAGATGTAGGACCTATCTTGCGATTGAAAGAAGAAAACAAGCCACGACCATCATGGCAAGATATCGCAAACCAAGGGGTGATATTCAAATCACTGTGGGCACAATGGGATTCACTGATAGTAGAGGAAAACATCCTTAAACGTGCCTGGGAAAGTGCCGATGGCCTTACTGTGGTTAATCAAGTAGTGGTTCCTAGGAGCATGGTAGAAAATATAATGGCCGAATGCCATGGTGGAAAATCAGGCGCGCACCTAGGCATAAATAAAACCATGGACAAAATTCGAAACCGATTTTATTGGGTCAATTACTTTCAAGATGTGAAAAACTGGTGCCGCCGATGTTCGACTTGTGCAGCCAGCCAAGGTCCCAAAACAAGGTCCAGAGGTCAAATGAAACAATATAACGTAGGTCTGCCATTCGAACGCATTGCTATTGATGATAGCAAATGGCCAGAAGTTTTTGCTTTGCCTAACCAAGAGGCCGCTACAGTTGCAGAAGTTCTGGTAAATGATGTTTTCAGCCGATTTGGCATTCCTTTGGAACTACATTCAGATCAAGGAAGAAACTTTGAATCAAAGCTCTTCCAGAATCTCTGTGACCTTTTAGGAATACATAAAACACGGACTACTGCTTTACATCCGCAGTCAAATGGCATGGTTGAAAGATTTAATAAAACAATAGAAGATTGGGACCAATATATTCCATTGTTTTTGATGGCCTATAGAACCGCCATTCACAATACGACAGGAGCTACTCCATCTAGTATCCTGTTTGGTAGAGAACTGCGTTTACCATGTGATATCATGTTTGGTTCACCTGAAGAAGAACACTTAGAGGTTAATGACTATGTCGAACGTTTAAGGCAAAAGCTGCACGATATCCATAAAGTGGTTAGAGAGCGAATAGAAATAGCCAGTGACCGCATGAAAGCGAGATATGACCTGAAAGCAAACTCTTCAGGGTTCAAAGAGAATGATCAAGTCTGGCTATACAATCCTCAACGCAAGAAAGGAAGATCACCTAAGTTGACACCACCATGGGAAGGGCCTTATAAAGTTGTTAAGAGAATTAATGATGTAGTCTACCGAATCCAGAGAAGCCCGAAGTCCAAGATGAAAGTTGTTCATCTAGACAGACTAAAACCTTACCTGGGAAATGTTGATCGAGACGATCAAACCTGAAGAGGAGGATAGTGTTACAAATTTAAGTTATTTAAATTTTATAGTTAGAATTTATTTAGGTTTAGTGTAGTATTAGGTTGACGTATTTTATGGTTGTATTCTTAATCTAGGTTTTAGTTGCGTTATCTGTGACAAACTGGTATGCGAAAGTCTAGAAAAGGACTGGAATGAGTCCGAATCGAACAAGGATGGAAGGGTTCTCGAATAGTAGGCAGCACTCATATATAAGGCCGGCCGTCGTGCATCAGTCAGTCAGTCACAGATAACATACTGTAGTGGTCGTGAGATATTAACACGAAGTTAATAGACCGATTATAGTAGTGAATTATCAGCGAGTTATTAGTCAGTTTAAGTGCGTGTTTTTGTACATAATTTGTGGAAATAAATTGACGTATCGTTTTCAACAATTGCGAGTTTTAATTTGTCGTTGTGAACCCGTAACAATATTAAAAGAGATAGTTATTGAGTAAAATATGTTCAATCACCCGGTACTAAAATTTACTTTTATTAAAAATTTAATTAATTAGCCCCAATAAAAATTTACTAATACTGTTACTTATTGTTCTTCTGGTATTCGTCAAATAGCTTTAAAAACTTAGTCCTGCAGTCCATCTTTACCTTCAATTTGGACAGCAGTAAAAACACTCCCGAAAGCTTACGATGCAGAGAGTACACTTCCTCGGGTGGTGGACAAAGTCGATGAACCAACATTATTTGAGCTAAATCTTGAATCCTTTGCGTCATATCTTGGTGACCAAAGTCGTACTGTTCTGGAGCGCGGAATATTTCACCCAATATCATTACGGAATCTACGTGGGCCTCTTCCATTATCTGTCAAAAATAAACCACTATAGTCCTTGCTAGAGGCTTTGAATACATTTGACGGATGTATCTCCTCAGGTATAATTCAGCTTTACACACAACGTCTCATTATTGTGAGTTTTATAAAAACTTTTCGATATTTTATCCATTGATAACCGGAAGCAATATAAAAGTGTCTACTTAGGTATATTTACATCATATAATTCTATACGCACATATAGTTCTAACAACATTGTCTGTCTAAAAGTAAGTCAACCGAATCGAACCGCATTGTTATGGCGCTCAAAAGAACTAACCTTGCTTTCATATCCAGTCAAAAATCCCATTTCTCTCGACACGTTTAACACGGTATTTCTGTCATTTTCACAGGCAGCTTTAAGGATTACTGCATATTTATCCATGAACTCTCTGGAGTACTCCCTGCTCGCGCCGAAGTCGAGCAACATCAGCTGTCTTCGATTGGGATTGTAAAGAAAGTTCGCCCAGTTTGGATCGGTTTGCATATACCTGTAAAATATTACAAAATACGGTAGTGGTCAATAATATAGCAACCACCTAAAACTGTATACAAGGGTTGTCTTTTAAGTGTTGCATATACAGCTGGAATAAAACAGTAGATAACTTTTAAAGACTTTATTGTTTTTCGAGGTATTCTTCACTTTTGCATGCACTCAAACCAGTTTTCAAAGCTGTAATTCCACTCGTTTGTTGCGTCGACTGCTACCTCTGGCGACTGAAATCTTTGACCACGCAGTCCATTCTTGATTTTCAGAAAAGAAAAATCTTTGGGAAAAATTTCATGGTTTTTTTGTGCGAACTTGCATTGTCTTGGTGAAGGATGATTCGTCGCGTCGTTCGGAATTCGTTTTTTGAAGTTTAGCGATGACTATCGGCAAACAATTGGTGATGTACCAATCAGCAGTAACAGTTCTTTGATCTTCTAGAGGATTGTTGCTACATGACCTGCTTTTGCGACAAATGTCGCGACCATCTTTTTGGATACACTTCGAGAACGGATGAATTTTGTTGGCTTTTCCTCATCTTGCAACACCCAAACAAACGACTGACGTTTATTTTTGGGTGCATTTGAGTAAATCCACGATTCATCACCACTAACAATGCTGTACAAGTTTTTTGAGTTTCCTGCCTTAAAGTGTTCTAAAGATTTCTGACACCAATTGACCCTGCTTCTTTCTGTTCTTCGGTTAACAGATGCGGTATCCAGCGGGAAACTAATTTTCTTACCCCTAATTCTTCATGCAAATTTTTTTGAATTGAGGTCTTTGAAATCCTCAATGAAGCCTCAATCTCGCGATATGTCACGTGTCGAACTTTCGTGACGAGCATGCGCACAACAACAATGTTTTCCTGGCTGACAGCCGTTTTTGGTGCAACTGGACCGGTATTCTCGTAATCAAGAACGCATAGCGTTTTTGAGACGCTCACCGTTTTATGACGTCCAATTAGCTAAGCACCTGATCAAAAGTGCCAAAAAGGTATTTACGAACGATTGTGCTTAGCATTTTTTTAAAACGGTAACCGTGTTTAAAAACACCTACCAATTGGCATCTATTTTTGGAAATCGCGTTTTTAAAAAAATTAAACCTAATAAAAAGTATTATGCACACAGTTTTTAATTTAAGTACAATATGGTTCCAAAATAGCTACCTTTCTTATTTTTCAAGGTAAAAATGAATATTGAGGAGTTTGTGAATAAAAATTTACGTATTTCTCCCCTCTCTTGAAACAAATGAATAATTAAAAATTGTTACGAGCCAGTTTTCTACACTTCTATATGTAAAGGTACCCTGTAGGGTAGGTACCCGAGCCTTTAAGCCTTATTGGGAACACCTTAGTACGAGCGAATCAATATAATTGGAACAATAAAATTATGACGAATAAAGGCTGAAAAGGTGCCAAAACTTTAAAAGATTTTAATTTTGATAATAATTGTTGAAGATTTTTAACTAAATTTTCTTTTAAAACTTTATTTTATTTGTTAGCATATGAAGAAAATTTATGGTTTACGTCTATATAACCTTTATTGTTATCCCCTAGGAGTGTAGGGGTCATTACAATCATGTTAGGACATTCAAAAAAACTAGTTTTATTGGTTAGGCAATGAAACTGGTCACAGTTACTCCATACATATAAATCAACCTTAAGAAACTGCTAGCCCAACATTTCTCACTAAAACCATTTCGAACCATCACCTTCTCTAGATTTTAGATGCTTTTATCAATAAATACAAAAAATAACTAACTGGGGTGACAAAAATCTCTAATATATGCCACAAATGTCAAAAAAACATAAACAAAAAGCGAGATTTTGAAGGATGCTTAGCGAATTTCATCCCAAGGACGCGTTTACCAACGTAAGTACCAAATTCGATCGGCCAGCGCAAATGCCATGCGAGAAGGGTGCTGTGCGTTTCGCTTAGCGCTTTCAAAACGTAACGTTTTTTAGCCAATTTATAAGAATACCAGTCCTGGCCTTCGATCGTCGCTAAGGCTAATCCGTCCACGCTGGAATTCTCCATAACAACGAAACTGTCGACTGATGTGCTTCATTACCGAAAACAGAAATCAGCTCGGCAAGGCATTCTTGTTGAGGTAATTTCCTTAGAAAGTTGTAAAAAATTATAGCCCAAAAATGTTCTCGGTTTAATTCCATTTTTTTTTGTTAACTTAAAAAATTCACTGTAGCTATAAAACTAAGAGGGAAATTTTGGGGTTTGTCTGCATTTTCGCGTACCTTAATTAAATTTGGCACAGAGGTAGTAGACACCTAGAGATGCCATTTGAGAAGTGGTGCTCCGATGAAACCCAGTGCAGGGCCCAGATACAGGGGCGTACTTGAGGTAAGACAGAAAAAAATGTATAAATTAAATATGAAACTAGTTTGGCGTACATTTTTTGTTTCTTTAAGCTTATTATGTAGCTTATAATTTTTAAAAAAATCTATTAAAATTAAACGTTGGAAATAAGAAAGAATACATTTTTTTGAAGGGAGAGATAGCAAAAACTAGGAGGATAAATTGTTCAAATCCTACTTCGTCTAAAGTGGTCGTGTGGGGTATCGATTTCTAGGTAATTTAGTATTCTAAACCAAAACTGTTCACATGATATGTCAAAACTGACACCTTAATCTGGTTTTACCCGAAAAGAGCCACCAACCACGGATCACCTGGTGATCTGTGCACCAACTATTCTCGCATTTTACGCCAGGGATTATTAAAAATACCTGACCAAGCCTTAATAAATATTGATAACTTAAGTAAATGTGGAATCAAGTATCTAGAATTTTGAATTTTTAAGATAATCTGCCATTTCTTGGGCACCAAAGCTTACACTTTTAATAAAATTACATAATTGCATCCTGTTGGAGATTGGTTGTCAGAAGTGATAATTAAATAGATATTTGAGAAATAATGATAATGCACATTATGTAAAAAATATTTTTTCTAAAATTAAAGTTACTGTATTTTTCATTAACAACTTAAAAAGAAAAAGTTATAAGACAGCTTTTATTTATATATAAAAAAAATCGATTGCTGGTACTGTATACTATGTTTATCTTTTAAAAATACTCTGCCAATCTATGGGCACCTAAGCTCACACTAGGTACTATAGTTATATTGTGAGCTAATATAATCAAAAACTGAAATATATTTTATTCAACTCCAGACTCAATTACCTTTCGTTTGATACCACACAAGCCATGTTTTGACTTAAACTCAAATTTTTTTAATCTACCCCCCACCTTTTTAAAAAAAACTAAAATGTATTTTGTTTAACTCCAGACTCAATTACCTTTCGTTTGACATCACACACGCCATATTTTCACTTAAACTCTAATTTTTGACATCTACCCCCACCCTTTTTTTTTAAATAAACTAAAATTCATTTTTTTAAACTCCAGACTTAATTACCTTTCGTTTGATATCACACACGCCATATTTTCACATAAACTCTAATTTTTGGAATCTACCCCCACCCTTTTATTTGGCTTGCGTTCGGTGGATTTTGTTCATTTTTAAATGGGACCATCACGGCCCAAGACCCAACTTAGGTACCAAATTTCATTAAAATCGGATAAGCGGTTTTTGAGTTATGCGGGTTGGTCGTTACAGACAGACATACAGACAGACATACAGACAGACAGACAGCAAAACAAAAAAGTTTCAAAATCATCTGAAACGCAAAGATATATAAAAATTTTTGAAATCGGAGCAACTTTTTTTTCTCGAAAAAATTAGGATCACCATAGCTTACTCTACTATAAGTAGTGTGAGCTATGGTGATCCTAATTTTTTCGAGAAAAAAAAAGTTGCTCCGATTTCAAAAATTTTTATATATCTTTGCGTTTCAGATGATTTTGAAACTTTTTTGTCTTGCTGTCTGTCTGTCTGTCTGTCAGCAAAACAAAAAAGTTTCAAAATCATCTGAAACGCAAAGATATATAAAAATTTTTGAAATCGGAGCAACCTTTTTTTCTCGAAAAAATTAGGATCACCATAGCTTACTCTACTATAAGTAGTGTGAGCTATGGTGATCCTAATTTTTTCGAGAAAAAAAAAGTTGCTCCGATTTCAAAAATTTTTATATATCTTTGCGTTTCAGATGATTTTGAAACTTTTTTGTCTTGCTGTCTGTCTGTCTGTCTGTATGTCAGTCAGTATGTCTGTTAGTAACGACCAACCCGCATAACTCAAAAAACGCTTAAATGAAATTTGGTACCTAGGCTGAGTCTTGGGCCGTGGTGGTCCCATTAAAAAATGAACGAAATCCAGTGAACGCAAGTCACATAAAAGGGTGGGGGTAGATTTCAAAAATGAGAGTTTATGTGAAAATATGGCGTGTGTGATATCAAATGAAATGTAATTAAGTCTGGAGTTAAACAAAATGAATTTTAAGTTATTTAAAAAAAAAGTGTGGGGGTAGATGTCAAAAATTAGAGTTTAAGTGAAAATATGGCGTGTATGATATCAAACAAAAGGTAAATGAGTCTGGAGTTAAACAAAATACATTTTAGTTTTTAAAAAAAGGGTGGGGGTAGATTTTAAAAATTAGAGTTTAAGGCAAAACAGGGCTTGTGTGGTATCAAACGAAAGGTAATTGAGTCTGGAGTTGAATAAAATATATTTCAGTTTTTAGTTATATTAGCTCACACGTACACTATAACTAAAGTACTTAGTGTGAGCTTAGGTGCCCATAGATTGGCAGAGTATTTTTACTTACTATAACTTACCTACGCCTCGTTTAATTTTATTCTTGTTCCACCAATTTAGTGCGGAAAAAATATTAAAATTTTGCGTAATAACTTAACCCACCTTTTTGATAATAACAAAGTTAACAATATTACCGACTTTAATTCGAATACCCTGTATGTTTTAAAGTCTCTAACTAACAACTACATAGGTGGTTAACAGTTTAACTATCTACTGTATATTTTCTAATTTTATAAGTGCTGGAAATAATATTTTACGTATAAAAAAAAATTATATATTGACAAAAGAAACATAGAGTACGATAAATGGTTTATAAAGGAGAATATAGTGATTGCAATGAGATGTTTATTTGGCATATCTAGAGGTATTTGAATTTTCAGCACTAAAATAAAAAATGACGAAAAAACTTTATTGTCTGGTTACTTTTTAACACTTTGCACAATAGTTTTAATTTAAGAAAATGAAAGCTGTACTAGTATTGTTGTAACGTACTGACTTTGAGTTTTTCGTAGTGATTTGTAACGTCGTCATAAAAAAAACTACTTAAATTGATCATAAAAATGTAACTTGTTTTTAAAAACAGCCTGTATTTAAACAGTTCAACAAAATTTTCATTTTCTTTTCGTAAAATATAAATAAAAGTTAAGTATCTTTTATTTGGTATATATTTTTTGAAAATATCTTTACGTCTAAGAAATCCACATACCTTTATATCTTTTTAGATTTTTTCAATTTACAATTATTAATTAAAACCCCCCGGTATTTCGACCCTGTATATGTCACACCAGTCCAGCAATACTTGTTTTAAAGAGAAACAATTTGTTAATGCTCACAGTAAATTTTAGCAAGTTATCTGCATAACTAACCGCCTGGAATTTTTTTTTCTACTCTACATCCACACCATACAATTTTTTTTTAAATTTTTTATGAAGGAAGAAAATGAAACAATATAATTTTTTTCTCGCTCAAAATAAAAACGTATATGTCCTTATAACCGGTGCCAAGTTTCATTGCTCTAGCTTTACATTTAAATTTTATACAGAATTTTAATGAGATAGATGCAATTAAAAATAAAACACACTGTATCTTTGCTCTGCACTGGGTTCGGGATGAGCACCACTTCGTAAAATAATACCATAGTGTTGTATTATAATCGTGCCAAGTTTTATTACGGTATGCAAAAATGCAGAAAAAAGTGGCTTAGGCTCCGGACTATATGTATCGCACTGACGTTTTAAATTTAGATTAGGTAAGTATTAGGGTTAAGTTTTAGTAACGACATTCGATCAGTATCGCCCTCTTTGTTCCTATATGTAAAATATAAAAAACAGCTCTCGTAAAAATCTGATCCTACACTATCAAAAAATAAAAGGATCCATGACGGATCTGATACCATTCTAGCCCAGTAGCACACTCCTAGTGAACTCCACGCCATCAGCCTTGAAAACAGTTTTTTGTAAATATCTTAGAAACAAAAGCTTCAACGAACTTTTTGGTTATAATACAAATTATTGAGAAAAATGTGTTCTGCTATATTCCGAAAACCGCATATTAATGCAATGCTCCGTAAAAAACTGTCATTATTATTAATGAATTTTGACCAAAATCTAATCAGCTCGTTATAGTGTCAAACACTATTTTTCATGAAAGTCGGTCCAGCGGTTTAGAAGCTATCGTGTGCCGGACAGACATACACACGGACAGACGTCACGACGATATTAGGTAAGAAGGGTCAAAATACACCCAAATAATACATTTTCGGCGTTATCACATAATTTTTTTTATCTCGAATATAATACCTTCTCTGGCCATTGCTGCGCGGGCTAGGAAGGTAACTAGTGGTGTATTTGAAAACCTTAATCTATTACCAAGCCCACGTGCTACGGCGATTTTTTTCAGAAAATTTTATAGTGCCTTTTTGTCACGTTTAAAAGCTTAAACAAATTATATGTATTTTTAGGCAAAACTGGCTACCCATTCGAAAAACGGGTAAAAATTTTATACCTTCTAAAAATTTCATAACAATTGGTCAAAAAATAGTTGAATATAAATTTTTAAATCATGCAAAAATTCTGACCATTTTTAACATTTTTGCCAATTTGAAAAATGTATTAGGCCAGTCAAAGCATTCAACAATGCACATGCGCATGTATCTACGATTTTTTATATGTTGCAAGGATCCGTAAGGATAGTTAGTTGATATTCGCGTTTGCAACTCAGAAATCCCTGTGCTACTCCAGTGGAACTCGAAAATCTTGTTATTTTCTTAGCTTTTTCAAAAAAAAAACTACCTTACGGGTATTTACATTCTGTAGTTATGTAAAGCCAACCAAATTCTTTACAATTTGAGCGCAGCTTTCTAGGCTCATTAGTTACTGAGATGCGTGTGGTCAAATATGTGAAGATTTTTATAAAAAAAAGTGATATTTTACGTACGTCACGTACCGGATAAACTAATCGTCCTCGAGAAAAATCATAAGGAAGGAATTTATAGAGAATTGTATTGGCAAGGAGAAATTCGCTACCGCAAAAAATGTACAGTGATTTCCATTTTTCCCCAATGATTCCTAGTAATTTTCAGGTGTTTCTTTTAAAATAGGACGTGTTCAAACGCGTTGAGATATGTGAGATAGATACGATTTTGTTTTCTCAAAAATTGTACCAGGCAAGCTTTGACCCGATGACCAATTTTGTAGAAAATTTAATTCTCAATCTAAATCTGAAAACAGTGTTTTGTGAGCTGCTTTGGTTCGTTATTTTAAAAGATATAGTTCCTTATCTAACTTTGAAAACAGCTGCTGTCTGTTCTCGCGTTATGATTTATTAAAATATTTAAACCTCCCTACTACCTCCACGCAGCCCCTTACCCCTCTCTAAAATGTAATAGCCTTATCCACGGGTATCACAAAATTTTTATGAATAATTTGGTTAAAATCGGTTCATTGATTTTTGAGTTACCGTACACAGACTGACAGACGGATATACAAACACCATCACAAAATTTAGTACTTACTTCGGCCTTTTTTGACCCAAATAACTTATTGTGAGCAAAATTAAAAAAAAAAAAATTTTACGATCTCTATAACTTTCCATTTTTCTACAGTACGGATGGCCAAAAATTATTTTGTCATAAAAAATATGTGGGGCGAGGGTGGTAGTAAAGGTACGTATAAAACTGATCTCAAATAAAGATATTTGAAAGAGCATCACTGATTACTTTGCATCGCGACCTCTAGGTGTAGTGGCTTATACTACGCTTGTAAGGTCACTGTGTTCAGTGACCCTGCCTATATGCTTGGTTACCATAATGACCGCTAGGGCTTGTACTTAAAATCTGTGCAAAAATGGCGGCTAACGTTCCGTCGAACCTATTGGAGGTTGCGCAGTAGTCGAAATGCTATTTAATTATAGGTTGATATCTATGGTTACAATGGGGTGGGAGGAGTCAAAATGACGGAATTTTTGGGTTACGTGATTTAAGAACAGCCTTAAACAATTTGGATAAACTTTACTAAAGTAGGTATTAAAACTTTCCTTCTTTACAAAACCATTACAATTAAGAATTACATGACATGAAAAACCTCTCCAATTCTTACCATATAAAGCTTTTGTTTTATGAAAAGAATTCGCAAAACTTGTTGAATACCTTCCCTATAAAAGTTTTACCTTGAATGAAAATAAACAATAAGTTTTATAACATATACTATAAAGCCTTTTTAGCGGCTTATTTCCTAAAGTTTTATGGTGGAGTCTGCCAGATTTTTATAAGAGTTGGCATAGCCTTTATATACTTTAGAGTGTGTAGAGCTATGTTTTTAAAAATTTATTAACAAACAACAAAATGTTAGAGTAAGTTACAGAACGATTAGAGAACAAGAGAGAGAAAGAGAGAGAGAGAAAGAACAAGAGAGGGACTACTGACCTGAATCGCAAAATTTCAGCAAGACACAAGTCCATAATCTTCTCCCCAACAAATTGTCTATGGCTTAAATCCAACTCAAAGCATTGATCGAGTGGCATGCCATCTAAAAGTTCAGTGGTAAACACTTGCTTCGTGGATAACTGGTCGACAACGTCTGGCACATAGAATTCAGGATACGGCAAGAGGATGGTTTTGAATCTTTTTGTACATTCCGCCTCTCTTTCGTAGTCTACTTCCCAGGCAAGTTCTCTTTTGGCTACCGTCATTAAGTTCTCCAAAAACATTCCTTTTGGAAAGATATTCCACATTTTCATGATGCCTAGATAACAAAAATTTCATAAAATAAATGTATCCATGACGGATCTGATACCTTCCTAGGCCATTATATTTTAGCACACTACAAGTGAGCTCCATGCTTATCAGCCTTAAAAGCAGTTTTTTGTAAATATCTCAGAAACGAAAGCTCCTAAAAAGGTTTTATTTTATTTTATTTACACCACTTAACAGGAGTGAACCTAATTACAAAGTGGGGAAGAATACAGTGATTAACAATAACAGAATCTAAGAATAAAATGAACTACAAAATAAAAGAAATTTACTACATCTACACTGAGTGAGCAGAAATAAAAATTATGAAAATCGTATATTTTTTAAAGTAAAGATACTGCAATTAAATATGTCACATCTATCGCAAGTTTGATTGCACTTGTTACAAGCCCGAATTATTGGAGAATTTTTGCAAATATTGGTGCGCTGGTAAGGAAGATAAAACGGAACAGTAGTGCGTGCTGATGTACTAGGTACTAATAAATTAATCTTATGCAATAATGCCTAGGAGTCGATTTTGTTATGTATTAATTTGAAAATGAATTGCAACTCTGCCAACTTGCGCCGGTCCTACAACGAAGATATACTGAACCTTTCACAAAGGATCTGGTTCAGAATACCAATTTCGGGATACACACCATCAAGCTTAGAAACAAGGTACTTCAGAAACTTACGTTGAATTTTTTCAATATTATTAATGTGAGTATCATAATACGGAGACCATACTATGCACGAGTATTCCAATTTAGATCTGACATAAGCAAAATAGAGTAATTTTATACTAGAAATATTTTCTAGGTACTGACAATTCCGTATTATGAACCCAAGCATTCGGTAGCTTTTCTGTACAACATCCTGGATGTGGGGAAAAAATGATAGAGCACTATCGAATGTTACTCCGAGATCTTTAAATTCCAGACTCCTGGGTATTTCGGTTGTATCAATGGAGTAATTGAATTCAATTATCTGTTTTCTCAGAGTGAAAGATACGACATTGCATTTAGATGGATTAAGAGGGAGAGGGTTATCAAGACACCAAGTATATAGAAATAAAATTTCGGACTTCCACTGTCTTTATTTATTTTAAACACGACGTTTCGGTTAGTAAGTATCTCTAACCGTTTTCAAGTGTAAAACGGTTAGAGATACTTACTAACCGAAAAGTCGTGTTTAAAATAAATAAAGACAATGGAAGTCCAAAATTGAGATACTTACTAACCGAAACGTCGTGTTTAAAATAAATAAAGACAATGTAAGTCCGACATTTTATTTCTACTCAATCTTTGTCTACGAGTTTCCAACACCAAGTATATACCTTATTAAGAGCAGCTTGAAGTTTTTAACAATAAGCAATGGTATTTATTCTACAGATAAGCTTTAAGTCATCAGCGTACAATAGGCAAATAACTTCTATGTCCTGAACTATGCTATTTATAAAAGCTATAAAGAAGAGAGGACCTAGTATAGAGCCTTAAGGAACTCCGGAAGTAGCCTTGATCGTAGAGGAGGTTTGTCATACTGAAGCCTTTCAGTTAAGTATGAATAAAGAAACTTAGATAAATCATCAGAGATGCCAAAGGTTCCAAGTGTACGGAGAAGAATACTATGGTCTAGTCTGTCAAAGGCCTTAGAAAAGTCGGTGTAAATAACATCAATCTGAGCACCCGCATCCAAGGATTCAGCTATTAGGTGTGTAACAGTAATTAAATTGGTTGTGGTAGATTTGCGTTTCATAAAGCCGTGTTGACAGGGGAAAGTAAAGCGATGTATGGAGAACGCGTTCAAAACATTTTGAAAAATTGTTTATTATGGTAATTGGTCGATAATTTACAATACGATCTTTTTCTTGTTTTTTATGGACAGGAATAATTTAAGAATTTTCCAAGTATCAGGAAATGTGCAGAATTTTAAAGATAAGTTAAAAAGAACAGTTAAGGGGTAAGCAAAGATGTATGCACAATCTCTCAGTAAAAATGCAGGAATTTTGTCGGGACCGACAATGGCCTTGGGTTTAATGGTATTTAGCTTGCAATACCTCAGATCCATTGAAGTTTTTAAGTGAAATGAAATTTGAGTTAAGGTTAGAAGAAATATTATTTTGTACTGAGGTACGCTGCTGAGATGGTGTATATGAACTCTGGAAGTAATCAGCAAATGCATCAGCTATGCGCTGGGGATCCGTCATACTCTCTTCATTGTGATCTGTCATGCACTGCGGCAGACCATTATTCGACTGCAATGATTGTATTTCCCAAACCCATCAAAGTCACTAAACTCACATTTTTTGGTTAAGTTATTTTCTTGCAAAGTTCATTGACGTTTCACAAAAATAATTTAAGTTGGCAGCGGTATTATGGCCCCTGGCAGGGAGGTGGTTCCCCTCCCTTAAACGTGCTTTTTGACAGTTTTTTGCTAATAACTTGAAAATTCTTCAATAATATTTTTTTTTTAATTCCTCTATATTTTTTTTTCAGCAGACAAAATTTCCTTTTCCCCAACGTATGTACATGCGCGCCTTAGGAAAGCATTGGTGCACGTGTCATCGGCGTACCAAAAAGGGGAAAATTTTTAAAATTAAAATTTTTGTTCTTTTTTGTGGTATTAGCTCACACGTATACTATAACTATAATAGTAGTGTAAGCTATTGTAATCGTGTCAAAAATTTGAAAAAAGTTTTATCAAACTTTTTTGTCGCGCCGTCTGCGTCTGTCTGTATGTTTGTCTGTAAAAACTACTTGCCCGATTTTATGAAATTTGGTGTCTAGGTTGGCTTTTGGCTTAAAATGGTCCCATTCAAAAATGAATAAAATTCAACACACATTTTTTTTTTTTTTTATTTGTCAAACACACTGTGTTTTTTTTTTTTAATTACAATCTAGTCAGTAAGACTAATTAGCAATTTTGTTTTAACTTAATTTACTAGAAAAGTCAGATTTAAACTTAGGGTTCACTCAACAGTTCTCCCCGCTTTGTTTAGTCTGTAACTCACAATTGTGTTGTGTTTATAGCATTATTTTGTTTTATGTGTAATTCACTTAGTTTACTAGCTCAAACGGCTTCAACACACATAAGCCGAAAAAAAGGGTGGGGGTATAATCAAAAATTAGAGTATTGGTAAAAATATTATTTGTGTGGTACTAAATTAAAAGTAACTGTGCATAAAGATAAAAAAATATATTATAACTTGTTCTGTGCAGTGGTGTTACACAGGGGTGGGGAGAACTCCCATCTGACGCGTCCCCGGGTGGCGTGATTCTTGCGGACTAAAATGGGTAAAAATTAGAGTATTTTTTATTCTTAGCAGATTGTTTTTCTCAAAAAAGTTTGTTTAGATAAAAATCCATTGTATATAGTTACATATTTTATAAGTTCGATATATGTTTCGAAAACAGCCGCCTTGAAATAAAAATAAAGATATTGAACATCATTTTTGTAACTTACTAAATAATAAATTAAGGTAAGTAAAAAATTATTTCTGGTTAAATTAACTTGAAACACAATTTTTTGAGTTGGCCTTATATAAAGTGAGGGTGGAGGGCAATCCCCCACTCGCCCCCCTTAAAAGTGCTGTCTGACAGTAGTTTCCTAATTATTTGCAAACTTGACAGAACTAAGTAATAGTTATTAAGGCTGACAAAGTCCTCTTTCACGATGTGTAACACGCCCCCTTACGTCAGTGGCGCACTTACACAAATTGAAGGTTTAACAAAAAAACATATCTTTTGTATTTTCCTGAATTTCAAGTCCTCTTTTATTAATTAATTTTTTTTTCAACTATATACTCCCTTCTCAAAGTAGCGGTCTATCTTGCATAAAGGTATTCAAAATCTTTAAATTTCTATATCTTCAGGAGTCTACATTTAAGCACCACTACAGATACTGCGTTAAATGAAAGCAACACACTTGGTGCGGATATATACTAGACTCCCTTGAAAATTTGAAGAAGGGGAACTACCTCCCCCTCCCCACCATTCATGCCCCCCCCCACCACCATTCGTGGGGAGGCAATTCCACCCCTTAAATCTGTTTTTATGAAGATTTCTGGAGATATAATTTTTGGTCCATCTATGCAAGATGCACAGCTCCTTTAAGGGGAGAGTAATACATATCGTTGGAAAGGGATTTTTTTCAGCTTTAAAAATAAGTTATAATGAAGACATGTAAAACTACAAAATTTAGGAAAATACAAAAAAAAAAGGTGAACCACTGATATAAGGGGGGCGTGTTATACATCATTAGAGAGGACTTTAATAATAAGTAATATTTAGTTGTTTTCCGACAAGTTAAAAGTTTTTATTGTTTCGAGGATTCCTAGAAATATATTTATTTTCATGTCAAGGCGGCTGTTTTCGAAAGATAAAAAGAAAACTTATAAAATATGTAACTGTATACAATGAATTTTTAACTAAACATACTTTCTTGAGAAAAACAATGTGTTAAGAATAAAACATACCTCCTCCTTTATGGTACGGTTCGGTTCGGCTGATTTATTGTTCTTATTTAGCAATTTGACAAATACTGACACGAGTAATGTGTGCCTGTTTTTCGCTTTTAAAGATGGGATATTCTGATTTGCAAATGCAAAATATATTAGCGTGTTTTATCAGAAACAACAATAATGCTGCTGCTGCGCAACGAGAATACGCAGAACTATTTCCGGATCAAAGAATTCCATCACAACCAACCTTCTACTACGTGTTTGGTCAGTTTAACGAAACATGTAGTGTTCGTCGAAGAAAAAGAAAGGTTGGCAGAAACGATGATCAGGAATTAGATATTTTACTGCACGTAGAGGAAAACCATGAGACATCTCTGAGGGATTTGAGCCGTCAGCTGAAACAAAAACAGGTAATGGAAGATCAGCTTCTTCTTTATCCATCTGGTGTGTGTAAAGAAACCATAAGTTAAAGCTATACGAAATTAAATTTAATCAAAAACTTATACCTTCTCAAAAAGCAGCAAGAGTGAATTTTTGTAGATATATGCCTAACCGGCGTGAAGAAGATGCCGAGTTTCTTAATAATATTATGTGGTCAGATGAAAGCACCTTTTCCACAGCAGGAAGGGCAAATCGTTAAAACACTAGGTTTTGGTTAACCGAAAGGGTTGATTTTGTAGCAGAAATAAAATCACAAGGCAGACTTTCAGTTAATGTCTAGTGTGACATGTTACAAAATCAAATTATTGATCGATTCTTTTTTGACCAAGTCTTACCTGGTGCGAGATATCTGGATTTTTACAAAATATCCTGTGGAATGAGGTGCATGAACTTCCAATTGTCAATAGAAGAAGACTGATTTTTCAGCAGGACGGTGCACCTCCCCACACACGGCAGCGGTTAGAACGTATTTGAATAATAATTTTAATGAATAGATTAGTAGAAGTGGAACCATTCGACGGCCAGCAAGCAGTTTCGATTTAACTCAGCCTGATACGTGCTTATGGAGTTACCTTAAAGAAAGAGTTACAGAGTTGAAAGCAGGGTTCCGCGGATATATATCAAGTGATATATATCATGATATATATCATGATATTTATAGCTTGATATATATCCGATATATTCAATAATTTTACTTATTAAACTAAAAATGTTTTCTACCATTCTAAATATCAGAAAATTTGTCAATATGCCCCTGTACAAAAGTATAAGCATCTGTAAATGTGTAGTATCGATCGGTTCGGCTGCCGCATAGGCATCGCGGAGCTGACTGGGAATCCCCTGTTTCACATCTGGTAGATCCCCGTCGCGACGATTTCTTTTGTTTTCTGTTTTCCCAGGTTAGAGCAGTTACTGTGTTTTCCATCTGTATGTAATTTTGATTTATTAGTAAGTAGTGATTTTTATTTAATATGCCAAAACCAAAGCATTCAGTTTGATAATGATATATATCCGATATATATCATGTGATATGATATTTATATAAATATCATGATATTTTCGAATCCTGGTTGAAAGTGAAAATCCTCAGCAGCTGCAACAGCTTATTATGGATCAAATTCAATTAATCAATGACAGAACTATATCTTGAAAAAGAAGGTGGTCGTTTTGAAAGTTTATTGTAACTAAGTTATTTATAATGTTTTGGTTATTACTTTGAGTTTCATAATAAAGTTATTGTTTACAATTTGTTATATTTTTTAAAAACAAAAAAATAACCCTTTTGCTAGTAGTAACTTTCATAACAGTTAACACGTAAACTTTATATTTTGTGTAATTTTTCAATCATAAAAGCTCTGTTCTCTAAATGGTGATAATGAGAATGAACATCTTTGTCCATGAGATGAGTGCATTATCTTCTCTCTCATATTTAGAAGGATTTAAAGCAAGTGAGGATATACTCACTCAGCTTTACGGGATTCAAGAATAAGGGTGCAGGACCAACTCGAAAATCTTGTGAGATAGCATGAGCATAGCCGGTATTCTTGAGCAACCGTAAGGTGAGTGCAGGTGAGCAGCGTGTATTACCTCCTATCTTACATTTCAACTAGGTTAAAGGAAGTGAAAAGATACTAACGGGCATGAAAATCAAAAATAAAGTCGCAGTCTAACGTCTACCTGAGGCCGTATTCTTGACGGTCCGTGAGTCGAGTGCAGGGTGGGGGATATATCTCGTAAACTATCGTTCATGGCTATGAAGCATGTTATTATTTTATAAAGTAGAGTTTAAGCCCTATTCATATACTTTTTTTTTTTTTTTTTTTTTTTAACTTTAAAACTTTATTTAGCAAGAATATGCTACAATTTTAACAATAGTAAAGTTAATTACATTAAAATCTAATTGTTAGCTATATAAATATTAATAGACTAAGTAATACTTTCAACTGTAACACAATAATTTATTCTACCTGCATCCAAATGAATAATACTATAATTAAACAAACTGCATTGAAAATAAATATTTTTTTAAACTTTTTTTAAATGTGGTTAATTTCTTTTCATTTTTTATTGAGTTTTTTAATTTATTGAATTCTGACAAACCTTTACAAAAAATTGATTTTTGGACAATTAATTTTTGGGAATTATTTAAATGAAAATCGTCTTTGTATCTTGTATAATGTGAATGGAAATTTGAATTTTGGAGGACAAAATCTTTAAGTTGTTCTGGTAGTAGATTGTTTTGAATTTTGTAAATAAATATACAAACATTATAGAAAATGAAATTTTTTACATTAAGCCAATTTAATTTTTTTAACATTAGTGTAATTTTTGTGTATTTATCTGCTTTAAGAATTATTCTCATTGCTCTATTCTGTAATATTTGAAGTTTATCTAAAATAGTTTCATTCGCTGTGTATAATATAGTTGAGCAGTAGGAAACATGTGGTAATATTGTTGTATTGTAAACACATTTTTTAGAAAAAAATGATAAATAATAACTAATCCTTCCTAAATACCCAATTTTTGAAGAAATTCTTGATATAATATATTCGTAGTATTTATCAAACTTTAATTTTGAATCTATAATTATACCAAGATATTTGAATGAATTTGTAATTTCTAATTTCTCATTATTTATTGTGATTGCAAAATTTGTTAAGTTGCTTTTTGTAAAAATATATAGGGTGTTTCCTTTAAAAAAAAGTTACTTTTACCTGCCACTTGTATATGGTAAATGTCAAAATAAATGTCATACCGTAACCAAAAGGGAAAATTTTTTTCTGATATAGACGTTTTTTTAATTTTTTCTTTAGGACGAAAATTGTGGAATTTTTCCACGGAAAGAAATATAATGAAACACCCTGTAGATCGATGGAAAAAAAATTGTCTTTTCGAAAAATGATCTCTTGAGAATATTTTGACAAAATGACACTTTTGGAGTTATTAGCAAATTATCAAAAAGCACGTTTAAGGAAGGGGAACCACCCTGCCAAGGGTCGGGGTGGTTCCCCTTCGTAAGATGTTTGGGGGAGTCTCAGGTGTATTTATACCAAGTGTGTTGCTTATTAAATGCAGTTTATCGCTCAAATCTCACATTTAGGGCCTCAAAACGTGCGGCTCTCTTTAAACAATGATAGAGTAATAATAATAATAGAGGACCAATATCTCCCTCCTTTGATTTTGACTTAAATATATTTGACTTTAATAAGTTTGTCGCGTCTCTATTTCCTTTATATACATATCATACAGGGTCTCTAATATATACGAGGTCTCTAATGTTAGGTATTATGCTCACTTACCTCCCAAGTTATCTATATCACTATAAATCCCTTTTGCCACTCCAGGGTACTGCACTTTTATAGCCACTTCCCTTCCATCTTTTAGCTTTCCATAATGCACCTGTCCAATTGAGGCTGCGGCAAACGGTTTCTTTTCAAATTCTGCAAAACTTTCGAGCCATTTTGGACCCAGCTCAGATTCCATGACCTAAGAATAATTTTTTATATTGGTAAATTATTTGAACTATTTTTAGCCATCTATACTATAGGAACGGAAGATCGTCAAGTTTATTTTAAATTTTCCCTTAAAATAAGTTATACAGTAGTAACTATGTCGGTTTAGAACGTTTTTCTACGTTGTTCGACGCCTATTCTCCACCTCCTTCGATCCTGACAATTATCTTCTGTCAGGTTTTTTGACTCAGTGATCTTTGGATTGATGGTTTGACTATTGCCATTCTAGTTTAGGATGCCCTTTATTCTGCACCCTATTGGTTGCCATTCTAGGACCTGCTTTGGTAATCTTATCAGTTGTCTTTTAGTGATGTCATCGGTTATGCTTCCCTCGATTCCCATTCTTTTTTTTATGATTTCATTCCTTATGTGTAACCGTTCTAGATATTCTCATTAATCTTCTTATTGCATCCATTTCGAAACTTTCCATTTTTGTTTTGTATTTTTCTGTTACGCGACAAGACTCTATTCTATACACCAGCGTGCTTTTCACTATTGTTTCATATATATTAAATTTTACATTCTATTTTATCTCTGCTCCATAAAATACTGTTAAGACATCCAATAACCTTTTTTGCTTTTACTATTCTTTTTTCTAGTTCTTTACAGTCTGTTTCTGTCTTATCAAATGTGACACCCAAGTATACATACTCATTGCATGGAGATATTGTTTGCCCATTGTCTAGTTCTCACTTGATTCGTTTCCAATACATGTACTGTGTCTTGTCCACGTTCACTGTTAACCCCCACTTTTCGTATTCTTCCGTTAACTTTCTTATCATATACTCCATGTCCTCTGTATCATTAGCTACAATTACTTGTTCATCAGGAAACTGTAGTGTGTATATGGTAAATCGGTGGTTAAGTTGTATTCCCATGCCGTGTACTTTACGTTTCCAGTTTTTGCGAGCTAGTGCGATATATATTTTAAAAAGAGTTGGAGAGATTTTTTTTTTTATTTGTCAAACACACTGTGTTTATTGTATTACAATCTAGTCAGTAAGACTAATTAGCAATTTTGTTTTAACTTAATTTACTAGGAAAGTCAGATTTAAACTTAGGGTTCACTCAACAGTTCTCCCCGCTTTGTTAAGTCTGTAACTCACAATTGTGTTGTGTTTGTAGCATTATTTTGTTTTATATAATTCACTTAGTTTACTAGCTCAAACGGCTTCACTCTTTTTAGTCTTCGAACTAGCATAGTATTGTCTAGAAGCTGAATTGCTTCCACATTCACATGCCGATGAAGTCTATCTTCATGGCTTTTTGCGTACTTTTTTATAGTCTCTGATACAGTTTCGATTTTTAGATCTCGATGAAGATCACTATTTCGAACGTACCAAGGTGCATTCACAATGTTTCTTAATACTTTATTTTGAAATCTCTGTAAAACTAGAATGTTACTCTCTTTAGCACAACCCCATAGTTGAATACCATATGTCCATACTGGTTTCAGTATTTGTCTATAAAGCAGTAGCTTATTATGAATTGTTAAATTGGACTTCCTTCCAATTAGCCAGTTCATTTTTCTATACCTTATCTCTAGTTCTTCTTTTTTTTTTCTTAACATGTGCTTTCCAGCGCAATTTGACATCAAGTGTTATACCGAGATATTTTGCCTGATTTGAATATGGTACGGGAATATTGTTAATTATTATTTGTATGTGATTTATATTTTTGTTTGTAAAATCAACATGAATTGATTTGGTTTCATTTAATTTTATTCGCCACTTTGTGGTCCAACTGTGAACTTCGGTGACTGCATCCTGAAGTTTTTCTATGCATTTTTCAATAGATTTTTCTACTGTCAATAAACCAGTATCATCTGCAAATGTTACTAAGTGACAATTTTCTGGCTTTGGGATATCGCAAGTGAATAATAAGTATAGATAAGGGCCTAGTACGCTACCCTGGGGCACGCCTGCTTGAATTTCTCTTAAATTTGAGTATGAGTCTTCCTGTTTTACTCTAAAATGTCTATCAGATATGTATGATTCCAAAATATGTAGGTGGTAGACGCTTTTTACTCATTGGGCGTCGACCGGTGAGATACCACCATGCCAGAAGTGAGTAGTGCTAAGTGGTATCACCACGTTCCGCTACTGCGCTGGCAGTCCGGTTCCAACAATGAGTAACAGATAGTATGATGGCGCTTCCAGGATCAAAATATTCCGGAGGTAAAATACCCGACCACTCGGATCTCCGGGCGTCGGGTGATCCTGGGGGTCCTTCATGCAAAGATATTAAAAGAAGACCAAAAACTCAACTCAGAATTGATTTTAGCAATATAAGAGGATTAAGTACCAACATGAATTCAGTTCACCAACATCTTGAAGAACAAAGACCTGACATCCTTGTTCTCACTGAAACTAAAATCAGTTCTGCAACACCTATTGTGAACTATCTTTATCCCGGCTATGACCTACACCACCGATATCGACATAATTTTGGGATCTGTGTGTGGACATTAAAAATGACCTTTCATGTCATCGAGAGGAGAAGCTAGAACCAGCGAACCTCGATATCATATGGCTGAAATTCACCTCAAAGTCATCGACCAAGTTCATTTGCTGCCTCTACCGACCGCCAAGTAACACCGAGTATCAAAACTTTTTTGCGACATTATCCGAAAACTGTGATAATATACAGTCTAACTATCCACATGCGGAAATTGTTTTTTTAGGCGATTTCAACGTCCACAATATACCCTGGCTAAAACACCACAACAAAACAGATAATGAAGGTAGGGAAGCAGAAGCTTTTGCCATAAGTTGTGGTCTAACGCAGCTTGTCGATGAACCTACCCGTATCTCAGAAAGGGGTGAATTTGCAGCGCTTTTAGACTTGTTTCTAACTACAAATCCTGAGTTGTACACAATTCAAGTAGATCCCCCACTTGGTTCATCCGATCATAAACTTATAAGAACAAAGTGCGAAATGTTCATACCGCCAAGCCAACAATCACTTCCTCGTAAAATGTGGCACTATAAATCGGCAAAATGGAATGACCTTAAACAGTTTTATCTGGATTTTCCATGGCAAGAAGTTTGCTTTAAAACAGCTGATCCCACTATTTGCTGTAATGAAATAACAAAAGTAATCTTATCTGGAATGGATGCATATATCCCACATACAATAAAAAGCAGAGCTAATGCAAAACCTTGGTTCAACAGCCAGTGTCAAACGGCTGTACAGAAAAAACACAGAGCATATAACCTTTGGAAACGACAACAAACCGCTCAAAACCACACAGAATTTATAGAAGCCAGAAAGGGTTGCAAAATTACTATTGACGCCGCCAAAGAAACATACAATCAAAGAATAAAAAACAGGTTGCTGAATTGTCCAAGTAGTTCTAGGTCCTTTTGGTCTCTTGCAAAAGCCGTTGGATCAAACTTCACCAAGTCATCCATACCACCACTTACAGATAAAAATACTCACTCAGCCACAACATCAGAGGAAAAAGCCAATATGCTGGCCAAAATCTTTTCCTCCAACTCAAACCTAACAGTGCCAAATGGAAAAACTCCACCGTTCATTGAAAGGGTTTCCCACAGTATGCCAGAGGTACCCTTTTGTCACAGAGAAATACGAAAATCCCTTAAAAAGTTGGATACAAACAAAGCAATGGGTCCAGATGGCATTCCCGCGATAGTACTCAAAAATTGTGCTAACGAACTCACCCCAACTTTCGCTAAATTATTCAATTTATCTTACAGGCAAGGAGTATATCCATCATCATGGAAGTCTGCCGCAGTACAACCTATTCCAAAGAAAGGAAAAAAAGACAGATCCGTTAAACTATAGACCAATTGCTCTACTTTCGGTGATATCAAAAGTAATGGAAAGAGTTGTGAACAATCACCTAACCAAGTACTTGGAAAAGTACAAACTTATCAACGACAAGCAATACGGATTTCGAAAATATAGGTCAACTGGCGATTTACTTACATACGTCACTCATTTATGGCAAAAAGCGATTGAGTTACGGGGCGAAACAAGAACAATTGCCTTAGATATATCAAAAGCATTCGATAAAGTCTGGCATGAAAATCTGCTCAACAAGCTTAAAGCAATGGGATTGTCGCCGAAACTTTGCACTTGGTTTGAAAGTTACCTTAAGGATAGATCCATTTATGTTGCACTGGATGGCCGGAACTCCAACTTTTACCAAATAAATGCTGGTGTGCCACAGGGAGCAATCCTTTCGCCAACACTTTTTCTGATTTACATAAATGACCTCATAGATAAAACAGTAAATCCACTTTATTGCTTTGCAGATGATGGCAATGTAGTCTCCTCAGTCATACCACCCACTCAGTGTCTATCCGCACGTGAATTCCATCATCTTAGACAAACTCAAATATCGCAGATAAATAACGACCTGGAGATAATAGAGGACTGGGGCAACAAAAACCTTGTACAGTTCAACGCGCAGAAAACCCAAGCAGCCCTGTTTTCAAAAAAGACCAGCACCGGTGAGCCAAACATCATGCTATCTGGAAGTGCTGTCACATTGCAGAGCCAGTTGAACATCTTAGGAGTCACTGCAGAGACCAACATGTCTTGGCACAGTCACGTGGCAGATATAGCTAAAAGGGCGTCCCAAAAGCTTGGGGTGCTATTTCGTACAAGACATCTGTATACACCAAGCCAACTGCTGACACTCTACAAAGCCCAGATTCGACCAACTATGGAGTACTGCTCACATATATGGAGTGCGGCACCCAAACATACCTTAATGCTTTTGAACACCGTGCAAAAACGAGCTATCAAGCTGATCAATGACCCCGCACTTACCCGTAGTTTGGATAGTCTCGAACATCGAAGAACTGTGGGCGATCTATCTCTCTTCTACAGGTATTATCACGGAAAATGCTCTGAAGAGTTGGCACGTATGATCCCCCCGGGAGTAGCACCTACTAGGCGAACACGTCAAACAGACGGTAACCATCAATTTACTGTCAAAATAGAGGCACCAAGAACCTCATTATATCAGAATTCATATCTCTGGAGAACAGCATCGCTGTGGAATAAACTCCCTGCAACAGTTTTCCCTGCAGGTTACAACCTGAACCGTTTCAAAACCAACACACACCAACATTTCCGCGCACTGGCCGCTTCTCGAGCGTGATAGGGATCTCCTTGCGAGTGCGCTTAACCGTAAAAAAAAAAAAATATCCGAATATTGTTTTGGCAGAAACTGTTTTAGTTTAAAAGTAAGGCCTTTATGCCACACTTTGTCAAATGCTTGTGCTACATCTAGAAAAACTGCAGAACAAACTTTTCCCTCTTCTAGAGCTTTTTCTATTATATTAGTAATTCTATGTACTTGATCTATCGTGGAATGCTTGTCTCGAAAACCAAATTGATGAGATGGAATAATTTCTTGTCTTTCTATGATGGGTTTTATTCTTTTAAGCAATAATTTCTCATAGAGCTTGGATATAATTGGCAGCAAAGATATTGGCCTGTAAGATGACACGTCATGGATTGGTTTTCCCGGTTTTGGGATCATGATAACTTCTGCAACTTTCCACAGTTTAGGTACATACCTAAGCCTAAAGGACGCATTAATTAGGTTGCATAGTTTTACGATAGCTTTTCTGGGGAGTTGTTTTATGACTACCCCGTTAATAAGATCATACTCTGGGGCTTTTTTCGAATTAATATTTTTGATTTCTGTTAATATTTTTTTTGGTGATGTAAGCTTAATATGGTCTTCGATTTGATGGGGTTCATTTAATTGAAAGTTTTCATCGGGTGTTTCGTGGGGCTGAAATGTTTTTTCTAAATGACTTGCAAAAATATCTGCTTTTTCTTTGTTACTCCTTGCCCACTGGTTGTTAGATTTTCGTATGGGTGGAATTTGGATAATTGGTCTTTTAAAATCTTTGGTTGCTTTCCAAAGGGAATAGTCGGTATTTTTATCATCTGTAAGTTCATTAAGAAAATGGTTAATATTCATTTTTAATTACTAGAATTTCTCGCCTAATGCGCTGCGTCATGTTGTTGAGATTTGTTTTGTCCCGAGGATCACGGCTTTGCTGCCACTTTCTTCTTAGTTTCCTTTTTTCCAATATAAGGTCTTTAATTTCCTTTGGATAGTTTTTTCCCTTAAAAATTGTCTTTGGTTTTGGACTGTTGTCCCAAGCTGCTTGTTGAATATTTGTAACAAAATATTCAACTTCTTTATCGATTTGTTCTGGCGTTTGCAATGGTACTGATAGGTTTATTTTTTCTGACAGACTTTGTTTAAAACTAATCCAGTCAGTCAGTTTATTAACTAGTGAGATATTTGCTTCTTTCTTTGTTATGTTTTTACTAAGAGTTAGAATAATAGGTGAATGATCTGAGTGTAAATCAAAACTTTCTTCTATATCTACAAAACTTAAAGATATATTTTTTACTATAAAAAAATCAATTAGATCTGGAATTTTTCCTGGATCTGTTGGATAGTATGTGGGCTTACCAGTTGATATTGGCTCACATTGATATTCACTAATAGCTTGCAAAAGTTATTTTCCTTTAGAATTCGTCAGTCTAGATCCCCAGTAGGTATTTTTTGCATTAAAGTCACCTCCAATTATAAAACGGTTTCCTAATTTTCTGAGAAAATTAAGATATTTATTTTTCTTTAGTAAGTGCTTTGGTGGTATATAGACAGCACTTATGACTAGTGTATACGTTTTGGTTTTTACACTTACTAATGTAGCTTAAATCTCTATGGTTTTATATCCCATCTCCTCATAGTGTGATATATTTTCTTTAATTATTACAGCACTTCCCCCATGTGCAGTATTGCTAGGGTGAGTTGTATGATACACTTTATAACCCTTAAATTTAATGTGAGACTGGTTAGTGAAATGCGTTTCTGACACAAGACAGACGTCAATTTTTTCTATGTCTAGAATAACTTGCAAGTCTTGCTGATGTTGCAAGAGACCATTGGCATTCCAAGCTAGAATTCTAAGATTACTGACCATTTTGAGGCATATTGGTAGCTCCGTTATTGCTACTTTCTAGTTTAGTTAATCGCTCATCAAGTTTGTTCAATTTCTCCAAAATTAATTGTAGTGTTTGTTCCATAGTAATTTGACTACTGATATTAATATCAGGTATAGTAGCTGTTGCTGCTACTTGGCTGTATGTCCTTGTCACAGAGTTTTGTGTGACTGTGTTTCTTGTCTGTTGGGTTTGTCTATTTGTACTCCCGTTTGGTGTGAGATTCGGTTTTTTAGGTTTTAATTTTTGTATTTCCTTAGCAACAAGGCATCCTCTGTAGTTAGCAGGATGCTTGCCTCCACAGTGGATGCATTTTGGCTCAGATTCTTTTGGTTTGGGGCATTCTACAGTAAGATGTTTCCCCGTGCATTTTACGCAACGTGGTTCTTTAGCGCAATATTTTTGCGTGTGTCCATAAGATTGACATCTTTTGTATTGAGGGACTAATTTTGAGGTTTTTAGCGCTTTTATTTCCACTTCAATCCCAAGGATACTGGAAATTTCAAAAATTTTGTTGATATTTTCATCGTGGCTAAATGTGAGCATAAACATGTTAAGAGGTTGTCTTGTTCTCCATTTCAGTTTGTTGCTGGCTTCCAGTGCCTTAAAACCTTTTTTTTGTAGATCAGCTACAATTTTTGAGAAGCTTCAATGAGAAGTGTAGCCTATTCGCTATTACTCTAATTGGCCTTATTTGTTTGTTTTCGTATGAGTGCCATTGATAATTTATTTCATTAAGCATTTTAGTAACCAGCCGATAGCTGTCTGCGTCTTGTACATTTATTTTAATATTTTCGTTATTTAAAACTTTTATTTTAACTCCTTGTATGATATTTAACTTTTCATAAATATCATTAAAATTATTTACGCCATTTACCATAATCGGTGGAGGTAATGGAGCTTTTTTAACCTTAGTAGGGGGTTCTTCATTTTGTCTTTTATTGAGGGCTCTCCAGTGCCCGAGCTTTTTTGTGGTGGTGAGAGTGAAGTATCCATTCGACGTTTTTTCCAACCTTTTCCTTTTTGTCTGATCCACTCAGTTTCTTAGACTTTTGTCTCTAAATCTGCAAATTTTTTTTGCATACTTTCCAGTTGAGAGAGATATAACATCCCTGTCTTAAGCCTTTCGTTACCAGGAATTCTTTTGAAAGTCGATTTCCAATATTAATTTTAGATTTTGACCCTTTGTATAGTTTTTTTTATCGCTTTTATGTATGTATGATTGACATTAGTTTGCTCTAAAACTGTCCATAATTTTTCTACTGGAACGGTAATATATAAATATATATAAGTTATTTGGGTCAAAAAGGCCTAACTACGAGATTTTGTTGTGTCTGTCCAGTCTGTCTGTCTGGGACATGATAACACAAAAACCGAAAAACAGATTTTAACTAAATTTGGCAAAAAAAATTAAATGTTCCATTGGGGTGGTAATTTTCAAGGAGTAGTAGGGGGTTGTTTAAATATGTAACAAAATCATAATTCCAGAATCACGGGAACTAGCAAAACAAGGTTTCTAAAGTTAGATTAGGAATTATATTTTCAACAATATTTGCCAGAGTCACAATGTTTGAAATATGTATATCAGCCTTGAAAACAGTTTTTTGTAAATATCTCGGAAACTAAAGCTCCTAAGAAGTTTTCAACAAGTTAACATAAATTATTGAGCAAAATGTAATCTACTATATCTCGAAAACGGCATATTGATGTAATGTTTAGTTAAAAAGTTAGCATATTTTAAATTTTTTTATTATTATTATCACAGATTTTTTTAATCCTATTATATATTACTGATATGTTAAATATGAACCACTGTTTTGTCAATGAATAATTTTGTTCTGACAATAAAAAACTGTCATTTGCATGACTGGATTTTGACCAAAATCTAATCAGCTCGTTATAGTGTCGGACACTATTTTACCTGAAAATTTTATGAAAAGGTTCAACGGTTTAGGTGCTATCGTGCTACGGACAGAAATACACATACACACAGACAGACAGAGATCACGACAATATTGCTAAGAAGAGAAGAAATAATACCTTTTCTAGCAATTGCTACGTGGGCTAGGAAGGTAAAAATTTGCAGCAACACTCACTTAAGGAAAGAATAACAAAGAAACCTTTAAATTAAGGATCCTTAAAAACTGATTTTGATTGACAAGGTTACAGAAGTCTCGTTTAGCAGTAGCGGTTAGGAACACAAATAAATCTCTATCAATGTGTCTAAATTAATTAATTTTTTTTCAAGAAATGTCATGTGTTTTCTAGGGCTTTTACTAAAATATTCGAGAAATATGAAAACAAAACCAAGAAAAGGTGCGCCAATTTTACTTTAAAGGAAACTTTGTTGCTCAAGGGTCTAGCAAGCGACTTCAAACACAGTCCAAAATAAAAAAAAACTGAAGTAATGTCCGCAGGAGAAAAATATGGCTTGGTAAAAGTCACGAAGGCATTTAGTCATCAGTGTGGAAAGCGTATTGTTCTATGTAATATTAAATTGATTCTTTATATAAGTATTGTAGTTTTTGAATAAAACAACAGAATTTATAAATCGTAACAATTTTTTAAGTTTAAAAACATAACCTTTAAATTTAATAATACAGTACGGTTCCGTAGATTTTTGTCCGCTTATTGGAGGTGTCCGCTTATGAGAGGGACCTACGAAATTTCAATATATATTTATTAACAAGATCCGCTGCTTGAGTTTTCCGATATTAAATTTTTCAGCGATCTTTCGTGCTGATGGATGTTCCTTCTCCGAAAGGTTAACAACTTCCATTTTTTCACGTAAACTAAGAAGTTTTTTTACTAGGCACTATTTCAAAGAGATCTATTACTACCCAATTGAACAATAAAAATAAAACACAGCAGTCCCGCCCCCTCCGAATAAAATATGTTGTAAATATGACAGAAGTATTTAGTCTACGCATTAAAACGGAAAGAGGTAATTCCCCGGCTGCAGAGTGCGTTGTTGCCAACATACTACATAATATTTGTGCCCATGTTGTGCAGCGCTCCATCCCGTTGTCAGAGGTTTGCGTCCGTTTAAGAGAGGTTTCAAAATTTTTTAACCAAAGAAAATTCTTCGCGTCCGGTTATTAGAGTGTCCGATTATAGGAGTGAATTTTACATGAAAAGAAATAAGTAAAAGCGTGGTTCCAAAAAATTTGTCCGCCTAAAGGGGGTGTCCGCTTAATAGAGGTGTCCGCAAGGAGAGGTTTCACTATATTTGTACCTAGTTTCCACAAAGTAGCTTCAGGTATTCTTAGATTTATTCTTTTTTTGTTTTAATAATAAATATATGTATATGTAAGTATGTATTTGTACTAGGTATATAAAGCGAAACACAGTATTTATTATAAAGATTCTTTTAATCAAAAAATATTCATACATAAAGCTCACGATTTTTTTCATTGAAACCGAAATCTATTAAGAAGTCCTCAGCCATATTATATTATATAGTCTCTAGTTGATTTAACTGCAAAGGCACATGAAACACAAAGATCCTTTCTAAGGCTAAATTTAAAATAATTGTTTTAAAAAACCATAAACTCAACTAAAAAATAATTAAAAAACAACTAAAAAGGCACTAACTACCAAATCAATAACTTGTCCTTATCGTTTAAATAATTTTAATCTGATAGCCTGCGATCGTCATTTTTGGCGTAAAGACCAAAATCATAAGCAACAATAACTTTTAAATTTTTCCAGTCTTTAAAAAGTAGTTTATTGCAAGCATATGTACTTTTGCAAAGGAATTTCATTAACTTTTCAAAGTGTTGAGCTGTCGGTTTTAATATTTTTTTTGATCAGATAATGTTTTATACTTTCTTACCAGACCATCTCGATGAAGGCGACGTTAGTATGACGGTAAATGCCAAACTTTATGACCCATTTTTTCATTGGCAATCTAACAAGTCTGATTCTTTACAATAATTATAATAATAATTCTTTGTTATAAATTTTTCTAGGCACAAAGTTTTATAGATCAAACTCAACGGGATCCAAAACTTCAATGTCCTCAATGTAGTCGGGATTGTCCCCCAAATAAACCAGATAATCAATTTTATATATAGAAAGCTATAAACTTTAAAAAATCGCAAAAAAAAGTACACAATTATTTTTTGTTATTATATACCTTTGGTTTGGTTAACGACCGAATAAGTGGTCGCGAATCTGAACTTCTAAAAGTGAGACATTAGCGGTGCTTAAAACTAAACTTAAGTAATTGTAGCACTTTATAGATTACAATAACAAGACATAAACCTGCTGAAATTAGTGTTAAAAAATCTAAATCTACTTGGCTTATTGAGTCTGCGACTCTGCATATTCTCTGTGTTGGAGTATTTTAGCAGTATTACAAAAATTGATTTAAATTTTATAAATATAGCGAAAATATTTTTTTTGTTTGACTTTCTCAGATATCTTTTAGAGGTTTGAAATTGTGTAAATTTTTCGACTTTATGGGAATTTATGGTTAACTTAAAATTTTATTCCTTAACAGGAAAAAACAATCGTTTTTAGTCGTAGATAGCCCTAAAATTTTATGACTCACATGAAATGACAAAATTAATGACTTTTTATGATTTTATGACTTGAGGCTAACTGTATCTAAGTATATTTACTGTTTAATTCCCTATATTTAATCAACAGCGTTAATGTGATCTCTCACCTGTTCAAGTTGCCAATCCGGCATGAAATCCGCAGATTTTCGTACTCTTTCTAATGCTTTGGCTAAATCAGGATGCACTATGGACTCATCTTGTATGCTCATAATCTGTCCCAGTTTCAAGGCCGCCCCTCTCACTTTACATAGGGTGTCTACTATCCGTTCCAAGTTGCTTTTGCTTAAAAAAACCATGCCATTCTGTGTTTCACCCATACCTAGAAAAATTCCATATAACACTGTTTAGAATAAATGTAATTTAAGGTAAAATTCTTCTAGAAATACTCAAATTCCAATCGAATTCGGGACACTCTGTACAGGGTAAGTCAAATTTTAATGTTTTTTACGGGTTTAAGGTATTTCCAGACGAGTTGACAGGTTCAAGATATCTTCAAATATCAGAACCGCTTCTTGATAGGCCTCAGATTTTTTCAGGTATGGGGGGATTTTGAAACGTCTGCAATGGCTTAGAAATTTATATTTATAAAAATTTAATTTTGGTGTTAATTGCTTTTTATAGATTTTGTTTATAAATAATCCAACTGTCAAATTTTATCCGTCACTTTTAGTTTTTGAGGCATAAAATTGTTATTTCTTTATATTGTCAAGTAGGAAAATTAATCATTTTTAATATTTTATAAAAATATATACATTTTATTGAACCCTGGGTTGTTACGTATCAAAAGTGGCGATGCAGCATTTTTACCATGTCAATGACTTACCTACGCCTGTATGCGTAAATGGGTAAAATTGCTGTATCGGCGGATTTACCCAAATCGATGTGCGGAGCAACTCAGGGGATTCATTCAAGTTCGTGATTACGAGAGAGTCGAGTGAAAGCCAACAGAAAGATGTAAGAAAGTTTGATCACCAACTCCGAAGGCTGACGCCAAACAAGTTTAGAATGTAAGTTAGCTGCATGGTCAAATGATCACAGGATTCAGTGGTCAGAAGCTAAAGTTTTACATAAGGAGTCGCATTGGCGAAAACGAAAGTTTATTGAAGCTGCGTTTATAATGCAGAATAAAGAAGTTTTCAGTCAACCAAGCACGGACATACCAAGCATATGGAAACCACTCCTTAAGGAAAACAGGCGTCTTAGGATTAAAAAAGGGGGCGGGCCGTCACACCTGACTGCACACCAAGTAGTAGCCTAAAGACTAGATTGTTTAGTTTACACTTGATAGAAATACTTACTAACCGAAACGTGGTGTTTTAAATTAAATAAAGACAATGGAAGTCCGAAATTTTATTTCTACACAATCATTGTCTACGAGTTTCAAACAAAGAGTAAATAATTATAATTTGTAAAACCGTCATACCGACTTCTTAATTTTATTCTAAAGTTCCTTTTCCCCACTAGTATGGTAATAAGTTTTAAATCAGAAGTCAATAATTAATGCTAACAATTTTCTCAATAAACAATATTGCTAAGCACCCCTTTTGCAATGCGAGGTGCGATATTCATAAAATAAATTGGATATTGTTAAATTAAATTAAATTGAATTTAATAAACCGATTTGTTGTTACAAACTAAAGATACCTATCGGTAACCAATAACTAAATAAACTAAGAAAATTTCGTTTTGTCTAACACAAGTGTTTTAAAAGTTAATATTAAAGATATTATAGTGACAATAATTTTAGTGAAACGTGTTATTAACTAGGGTGAAGAAAAGTTGGTTTATGTTTTAGACAAAAATGCAAGCAATTTACAAAAAAATCTACTTTATTGCTATCACATAAGTTAAATATATAAATAAAAAATAATGTAAATAAATATACATCGAAGAAAATGTTCATTTACATTAAATATGTAATTAAACTATTTTAAAGAAATTTTATATCCTTGCTTGTTATCACTGTTGTTCTACTTTAATTTTATTATTTAAAAATTGATAAAGCAAAAAACATTTCAAAGCAAATGGGGCAGGGCAATGTTTTATTTTTATTTCTGCATTATCTTTTTGCTTTATTTTAATAGGTTCTCGCAAAATAATAACAGGCGTATTGAGTCTTTCAGCGAAAGTATTTTTTTCTCAAAAACTGGTGTTAAATTTAGTATGGATATAATATCATAACTTCTTACTTACCAAAGCTATTTTTAACATACTCAGTAGCTGTACCAATTCCCAAACCTGCAGCAAGGCTACCAAACGACATCATCCTTCCTATTCTCGAAGAAGGAACCTTTCTCTGTTTTGCATCATTGCTCAGTTTTTGTTTCGATTTTGGGTTGGGCACAGTTGTTGGGATGGATGTCAAAATACCACCTGAAAAATCTTATAGTTTTCAATATTTGTTTCAAAAACCTAAATAATAAATCCTCACATTTGTTCAAATACTTTTTAATTCACCAAGTGTTCAAAAAAATAGGGTCCATAACTAAGTAAGGATATTTAAAAAAATATATTTGCTTTAGTTTTCAGTTTTCAGTAAGTGTTCACATATAAGCGGTTTTCTTTAATTTTAATTTTTTTTTTCCTATTTTGAATTCTCTCCCACGCATTTCCTTCTTACCCACAACTATCTAAATATATTTGGGCACATTGAACGCAAAGACTTCCATGTGCGCTTTCTAAAAAGGACATACATTTTCCGTTCTTCCTTTACTTTCAATAAAAGTGACATTTTTTGCGGTGTTTTAATCTAAAGATGCTGTGTACGGGGCCCTGCAGAGAAGACGCAAGAAAATCGACTCGGTAAGTGCTCTAGAAAAAAGAAGTTGTAGATTTTCTTAAATGAACCTATGGCATAACTTTCACCCTTCCTTTCCGGCCAATGGTACGCAGTTAATTCGTTCCCAACAGGCCGCTCGTCCTACCTGCTGCGTGAACAGTCAATTATTTATTTATTTATTTATTTATAAGTGTACACTACAGAAATTTTTTCTAAATGGTACACTTTACCTACCTAATACTTAACATTATTTAATAGCGTTTTTAACTGCACTTAAAGTTTTGTTAAAGATGTCTAAATCAGAGAAGTAAACATTAAAATTTATCACTAATCGACTCATTACACAATTTTGACCATAGTTAGTTCTATGAGCTGGTTGAAGAAACAGTTGCCTCTGTCTAGTTCTTCTTCCAGGGACTAGAAAGTGGATTTCTTACAGAAGTTCAGGTGAGCAGGTAATGCCGCTTATCAGCTTGTACAAAAATATTAACTCTGCATTTTGACGCGTTTTTCCAAACTAGTTAGGCCACAAAGTAATAAACGAGTTTGGTAATCAACATTCTGATATGGAAATCGTAATTTATATAGCAAGTATTTTGCGAACTTGTTTTGGACTCTTTCAATTCTCTGAACATGAATGTTGTAATTTGGTGGCCAAAATATACTACAGTATTCCAGCGTTGATCTTATGAGACTGTAGTAAAGAGAGGTTAAAGCTTTAACATCATATATGTCCCTGGTATTTCTTTTTATGAAGCCTAGAAGTCTAAAACTTTTGAGGACCATATTGTCAATATGTTTATTAAATGACAGATCTTTTTGAAATATTATGCCCAAATCTTTGATTGTATCGACAGTTTCCAAGCTCTCATTATCAAGAAAGTAGGTGTACTGGGCTGGATTTAAGTCCGATTGGAGAGTGTTTGAATGTTGATCCACAATAGTAAAAAGCTTAAGGTTATCAGCGTAAAGCAGACACTGTGAGAGGTCGAAACATTTAATGACATCGTTAAGGAAGAGGATAAATAGTATTGGGCCAATATGGGATCACTGCGGGACGCCTGATGGTACTAAGAATTCCTGTGAAAGGGTACCGCACATACTGACTCATTGTTGACGCTCAGTTAGGTAAGGACGTATCCATGACAGGAAGTGATCACTGAAACCAATGTCCGACAGCTTTTTTAGAAGGATTTTGTGACAGACACTGTCAAAGGCTTTAGAAATGTCAGTATATATCACTTCAACTTGTTTCCCTGACTCCAAAGCAGTAGTTAGGAATTGTTGATAAATGGCCAAATTAGTACCTGTGGATCTTCCTCGACAAAAACCATGTTGTTCATTGGCTATGTAGTTTTTATAACAGGAATAAATATCGTCAGTAAGTATAGATTCCATTATTTTAGCAACATGAAATAAAAGAGATATTCCTCTGTAGTTTTTAATGTTAGATTTTTCACCAGATGTATATATAGGAAAGAGATTTGACATCTTCCATTTGTTCGGAAAAATTCCAGAGCTAAAAGAGTGCTGAAAAAGTTGCTTAAGAGGATTTAATAAAGACAAGCAACAATCCTTTAAAAATATAGGTGAGAGCCTATCAGGACCCGGACTCTTCGTTGAGTCTAAATTAAGAATATTCTCTTTTATTTCTTCAGAAGAAAAGACATGATCAGTGAGATTTGCACCAAAAGAAACAGAATGATTATCATTTGGAGTTACATTTGAATAATCAGTGTAGCAACTCTTAAAGTGTAAAGAACAAGTGAAATTAAAAAAGGAAAAATAAGAAAAAAGTTTTCTGCTTCGGCAGGGGATCGAACCCGGGATCTCTTGCTATCTAGGCAAACATTCTAACCACTGAACTACCAAAGCCATACATAAATTTTCGGAAAACTTCCATCTATGCAGGCTGCGGTGTCTCAATACAAGAACGAGAAATTCTCAGGGTATTAACTCGACCAAGTCATCCAACTGATTTAATCCTTCTTTCCCACTGTCAAAGGTATGATAACTCAAATTGTGTCAAAGTGCTTGGCAAACATTTCAGCTAACTTTGTTGGGTCCAAAGATTTACTGCCATCGAGTTCCATCTCAGAGGGCATCTCTCTTAAGAGACTTTATAAAAGACCAAAAATGTTTCATTAAATGTTGCGTTTTGGTTACGTGCAGCAGGTAGCACATATCAGTGTGATATCTAACATTTTGTCTTGCAATAGAGTATGCTCTGTAATCAGTTTCTAACTTCGATCTCTTGTATTTCTTATAAAATTTGTTCTTACTGGCGATTAGTTTTTTTAGTTCGTAGTTAAACCACAAATAAATAAATACCCTGATAAACGACGTCATAAAAACGAGCGACAGCTACGTTAGGATCTGGGTGTTGCAACAGATCTTCCCAATTGATGTCATTAAAAAAGTTGTTGGGTTGCACATAGTTTGCCTTTTTGAGTAAATAGATACTAATAGGACTGGTACTCTTCAAAGATTTGTGTGAGTGATATTTAAATTCAAGTTCTAATGGTGGATGGATATCAACAACATTAGAAATATTACCAAGTTTAACTATGTTTAAAAAGATAAAAACAACTAAGAAAAAGAGATAAAGGGTTTTATTGTTACAGAAAAACATAATTGTGCATAAATATCCTTATTTGCCAGTGACTCAGCAACCAACGCTTGACCACATTTTCCAGTACGTAGTTGACCAGCTGTTGGAAATATTGAATTGAACCACAAATTATATACAAAATAAATATTTTCTCAAAAACAGTGATTAAAAGATAATGTAAAAAAAATTGTGTTGATATCCTAATGTCGAAAAAATAAATAAAACCCTTTTATCCAGTTTTTTTTACCTTCCTAGCCCGCGTAGCAATGGCTAGAAAAGGTATTATTTTCGAGGATTTTTTTTTCAAATAACGCCGAAAATATGTTATTTGGGTGTATTTTGACCTATCTTAGCAATATCGGTTCGGTTCGGTCTGCCTGTGTATTATTTCTGTCCGTAACACGATAGCTCCTGAAACGCTGAACCGATTTTAATAAAATTTTAACGTAAAATAGTGTTTGGCAATCTTACGAGCTAATTAGATTTTGGTCAAAATCCATTCATTGGTAATGACAATTAAACATTTTTAAAAATGCTTACTTTTTAACGGAGCATCGTATCAATATGCGGTTTTCGGAATGTAGTAAACTACGTTTTCATCAATAATTTGTGTTATAACCAAAAACTTCGTAAGAGCTTTAGTTTCTGAAATATTTTACAAAAAACTGTTTCAAGGCTGATATATCATGGCTTCACTTGAAGTGTGCTAGGAAGGTATCAGATCCGTCATGGACAGAGAACATATAACATTATTTCTTCGATGTCATGGATCCATTTATTTCTATCATCGTAAAGACCACGTGCGGTATCTAGTAGTTGACCATAATAATTAATCATTGTCCCTATCAAAGTGTCAAGTTTTTTTATCCAGTAGTTGACCACCTGGAATTTCGCAAGAAAAACAATAATTTTATATAATTTTTTCATTTATAATGTATTTATTGTGTTTCGGTTTCGCAAAAAACTTCTTTTTCTTTTAATCTAATTTTTATTATTTTTTCAGAACATTTTATTTTTATTTTTAAAACTCATATTTTGGGTTACAATTGGGTATAATTGGGTTGTAGTTTTACTCAATAGGTTGAGTTAAATTTAAGGCTTACAAACTAGCTATAAACTATCAATTTGGCATAGTTTAATATTTAAATTCCAAACGCATTTAATAATATATTTCTAATTTTAATTCAATCCTCATATTACTACCGCCCTCTGCATATTTTAAGTTAAATCGCGTTTTTATTCTTTTTAATAAAATTAGAATTCTAAATTCTTTTTATCAGAAGTGATGCGATTTTCCTATAGAGGGCGAAGAAACACGCCGCAAAAAACAAGACAGAACCTAAAAAGTCTGTCGCCATTCACACACGCTCTCGATCGGAATATTTTGAACGATCAACGCTTTTATAAAAAATGGTGAACTCTAAAAACCATTCAATTCCTCTAAAACTCCAAACATTGAAACTCGGGAGTGCTGGACCGCTATAGAAGACTTCTGGCGAATCTGGTGCACCAGTTGGAAGAGATCAAGACATCACCGGTAAGTCCCTCTCCTATAAGATCGCATCATTAATATTTTTCTATTATTTCGCTCTTAAATAGTCATCATATTCGAATATTATTTTTATGTCTCAATTAAATTTCACTTCAGAAAGGTACGAATTTTTTGAGCTATCGGAGTGAGACATAGTTTTGATCACTTCGATCGCCGGATTTTGATTTTTATTAATTTGAAATTAAAAAATCATCCTTTCTAAAGTGAAACGCAGGTAATATTGGTAATAACATGAGGACTGTTTTTTACAAGAATTTTTAAATTTTAAAATATAAAAATCTAAATTTATTTACTGCTCGTGTAGTAGGTAACGCCATATCAGTTTTTTTATAAAATCCTTGGTCTCGACAGTCTAACAAAAAAGTTTTATTCGGTTGTTTTGGATCACTGATCTGAGGTCACCTCGCTATAAAAATAAACGCATATATTTTCAGGAATTCTTTCAGTGGTATACTGAAAAGATGACTACGTTTATATCGCTTCTATAAATATTTTAAAAAATTATAAAAATATTTTTAAAATTATTTTCGCTTTTAAAATAGCTTTGATTTACAATTTAATTTTACACTTTTAATAAACGCTTTTAATAAACGCTTTTGATATTCGCTTTTAATATACGCTTTTATTATAATAAAAAATGGCAGCTGAGAAAATCAAGAAAATTAAAGTTTTTCGAGATATGGAGGAATCCAATGTTAATGAAATTTTAGCAGTAGCCCTAGAAGCTAAAACTGACGCCACAAAACGCAATACTTTTAAAATTCGCTTTGAAGAACTTGAAGATATTCGCGCGGAGTTTTCAAAAAAACACTCTACTTTGCTAAATGAAATTTTTGCTGATAAAAATGAAGTCGAATCAGCTAGGAAAAAACTTCACGATTTTCAGAGAAGTGTCACGCAAATTCAAGAAATCTTTAATGATCTTTTTCAAACTTCTGCACAGGCTTCTAGTGGTAATCGCCGTCTTACCATGAATCCATATTCTCCGGGTGGTTCGCAACAAAATGACAATATGTCTTATCATTTACCGAGGATCGATTTAATTAAATTTAATGGAGAATTGAATCAATTTCCAGCTTTTTATGATTTGTTTAAAAGCTTGATTCACGACAATCCAAATATTCCAAATACGCAAAAATACTCTTTGCTTGTTACAAATTTGGAAGGTCCTCCAAAAGAATTGGTCACTCAATTACCCCTCTCAGACGCGAATTATCCAATTGCTTTTGAACAATTAGTAAAACGCTATAAAAATGATCGCCTCTTAGCCCAAACATATTGGAATGCCATTGAAAACGCTCCAAAAGTTAATTCTGAAGACCCTTTAGCTCTCAGAAATATACTTGATATTTTTACAAAAAATCTCGAGGCTCTTAAAACAGTTGGTTTAGAACCTGATATTATGGTCAATCGGTTGACCATAATATTCAAACCCGCTTTGAAGTTTTTCGCGGAAAACCTACGGAAATTCCTTCCTATAGGAGTATCTACAATTTCTTTGATCAACATTGCAACGCTCTTTTTACTGTCAACGCTAGTTCCTCATTTAATATGCAAGTTTCTCTTAGAAATAAACCCGCAAAATCGCAAAATAATCATTTTAAAACGCAATCCACGCATCAATATAACACGCGACAATCTCCACGTGCCTTTTTTGGTACAAATAATTCGCCGCCAAATCAAACCCCTCAAAAATTAAAATGCCCTATTTACTCAAGCGATCACGCTTTAACTTTATGTCCAAATTACGTTTCTAAGTCTCCTCAAGAAAGATTTAATTTTCTGAAGGATAAAAAATGGTGCATAAATTGTACTTCTAATATGCATCGCACTTTCCAATGCAAAAGCACACATTCATGTCGATTTTGCCAGAAAAGACATCACAGTTCTTGTCACTTTAATACTCTCGATATAAACGCACCCACTGCCACTGAAACAATTTCAGGCGTCGCGACGTCCAGCAGCGAAGCGCGCATACAGCAACAACCAACGATCGAAAATTCCCAAAATAACGGTGGTGCATGCTATTCGTCTTATATGAATAATTTCGCTGTACTTTTATCAACCGCGATTTTTGAAATCAAAGATGCTAGGGGAAATTTTCAGACTGTTAGGGGAGTTTTGGATACTGGGTCGCAGCTCTCATTTTTATCCTTGAAATGTGCAAATAAATTAGGGTTACCCCGCGTATACGTGACTACTGAAGTCCAGGGGATTGGTGACACGCATTTACAGTCAAAATTGGGTTGTGTAAATTTAATTATCAGGCCTCGTAATGACACGCAAACTTTATCGGTTAATACTATAATTTTGCCGCAAATATGCTCTTCAGTTCCTAGCAGTGAGATTAAAATAAATGACTGGAAAATAGTTAAAAATTTGAATCTCGCGGACCCGAACTATTATAGACCGGGAGCTATTGACATTTTAATCGGAGCTGATTTGTTTCCTTATATAATTCAAGATGGACGAATTTTTGGAAATAATCAGGAACCGATTGCGCTAAATACCATTTTTGGATATATTTTAATGGGAAAAGTTAATTTCACAATCATTTTTTTGTCAAATTTCAAATAAAATGCTAAATGATTCGCTTATAAAATTTTGGGAAATAGAAAATATCCCTGAAACGAAACGTATTCTTTCACCTCAAGATGATATGGGTGAAAAAATATTTCAAAATACGGTATCTCGTAATGATGAAGGACGCTATATTGTAACTCTTCCTTTTCGCGATAATATTGAACCGATTTTTCCAAATAGTCGTGATCTTGCGCTAAAGAGGTTTCTCTCGCTAGAAAGGTTAATAAAAATGCCGGAAACTTATAAAAAATATTCCGATTTTATGGAAGAATATTTAACACTTGATCACATGGAATTAATCGAAAACCGGGAAGTTACAGAAAAAAGTTATTACATTCCTCATCATCATATTGAACGCCCTGAAAGCTTATCAACTAAGCTTCGAGTCGTTTTTAATGCGAGTACAGTTATGCAATCAAATAACCAAAACCTCTCCTTAAATGATACTCTTTACGCTGGTCCTAAATTGCAAAAGGACATTTGCAGCATTTTACTTAATTTTCGATTACACGAAGTAGCTCTTTGTTGCGACATTTCTAAAATGTTTCGTGGAATCTTAATTGCACCTCAGCACCAGGATTATCAAAGAATCCTGTGGCGTTCTAATAACTCTAAACCTATTCGCGATTAGCGTCTAAAAACTGTGACATACGGTACTACCCCCGCTCCTTATTTAGCTCTTAGAGTTTTACAGCAATTGGCTGAAGATGAAAAACAAAATTTTCCTCGCGCTTCTCAAGTCTTAATGTCTGACAATTTTGTCGATGACTTTGTAACTGGCGCTAGCTCTGTACAAGAAGCTATTTCGATTCAAAAATTGCTATCTTGTTTTCTTAACTCTGGAGGCTTTAAGCTTCATAAATGGGCTAGTAATAACAAAAAAGTTTTAGAACACTTGTCTGAACCCGATATAAACCCAACCGCGCTTTCTTTAGATACGGACGAGACCACTAAAATTTTAGGCCTTAGATGGCAGCCTTGTTCTGATTATTTTTCTTACTCGGTAGAACCCTTGAGTCGCGAATGTACCAAACGCAATATACTTTCTGAAATTTTTAAAATATATGGCCCTTTAGGTTGGCTCGCGCCAGTAACCATTTTAATAAAATGTCTAATTCAAGAATTTTGGAAACTTAAATTAGACTGGGATTCCGAAGCACCTGTTGAAATTATTCGACTTTGGGAACGTTATAAATCGGAACTACCCTTACTCAAAGATTTTCGCTTGCCTAGATTTATAAATATTTTTTCTGTTAATGCACGCATTGAAATAATCGCATTTTCGGACGCTAGTAATAAAGCTTATGCCGGAATAGTATATTTACGCGTTATTTACAAAAATGAAATATCAGTTTACCTTTTATGCTCTAAAACTAGAGTTGCTCCTCTCAAATTTACAAGTATTGCAAGAATTGAATTAGCCGCTTGTAATCTTGTAGCTGATTTAGTTCACTTTGTTTTAACCACTTTTGAGTCCCGCTTGAAAATACATCAAGTTTTTGCTTTTAGTGACTCACAAGTAGCACTTTCTTGGATAAGAGCGCACCCTTCTAGGTGGAAAACGTTCGTTCAAAATCGTGTTACACAAATTCAAAATAAAGTACCACCCAAAAATTGGTCATACATCTCAACGTCACAAAACCCCGCAGATGTTGCTTCAAGAGGAGTTTATCCCAGTGAATTAATTAATCACAAATTATTTTTTAACGGCCCTGATTTTTTGAGACAATCTTATGAATACTGGCCTAAAGATTGTGAACCAGATGACTCTCCTGAAACTCTTTTAGAGGAGAAATCATTGCCTAATTTAACTTTAATTGCAACGCAAAATACAGCTCCTAATTTTTTGGACACGCTTTTAATGGAAAACTCTAATTTTTCTAAAATGTGTAGAGTTTTAGCCTATATTTTACGCTTTTTAAATAATAAATTTTTCTTAAAACCGCCTAATTTAAAAATTAATGAAGATTTTCTGACATTTGTTGAAATAACAAACGCAATTCATTTACTCATAAAAAATGAACAGTCAATTTATTTCTCAGAAGAAATTCACGCATTAAAAAAACAACTTAAAACTAAATAAATCAATGAAAAAATTAAATTTATTTTTAGATCCTCACGATTTAATCAGAGTAGGGGGCAGATTCCATCACTCCTCTCTGCAATATGACAAGAAACATCAAATTTTATTACCACGCAAGAGTAAACTCACCCTCATGATTATCGAACATTTCCATATAAAATATCTTCATGCAGGAGTGAGGACGGTACATTTTTTGCTTAGTCAATTGTACTGGATCATTGCCGCAAAACGCGAAATTGCACATGTTTTATCAAAATGTATAATATGTTTTAAATGCAATCCTAAGTCGGTTCAGCCTATGATGGGTTCATTACCGTTTCCCCGCGTATCTTAGTTGAGAGCATTTTTGCACACCGGTGTTGACTACGGAGGTCCAATCAATATAGTCATGAGTCGACATCGTGGAAATCGTACTACGAAGGCTTACATATGTTTGTTTGTTTGCCTAAGTACTAAGTGCATTCATATAGAAATAGCAAGCGATTTGACCGCTGACTGTTTTATTGCTGCGCTTCGCAGATTTGTTGCGCGCCGAAACTACGTATCCGATCTGTATAGTGATATTGCAACTAACTTTTTCTCAGCTAACCGCAAGCTTTTACAGCTCGATTCTACGCGTCCCATTAAATGGCATTTTATCCCGAGTAATAGTCCAAATTTTGGAGGACTTTGGGAGTCAGGAATCAAGTCAGTTAAAAAATACTTGATCCGCTTAATAGGACATCAAATATTAACTTTCGAAGAACTATACGCTGTAACTTGTCAAATCGAAGCTATTTTAAACTCGCGTCCTCTCACTGAAATTTCTAGCGATACAAATGATATTTCCGCGCTGACCCCAGGTCACTTTTTATCTCTGGAACCGCTAAGTGCCGTTCCTGACGCAAATTTTATTGATCTTAAAATAAATCGTCTCACGCGTTGGCAGCTCCTCCAACGAATCCACCAAGATTTTTGGAGACGCTGGCAACAAGAGTATCTCCATACTCTACAACAAAGGAGTAAGTGGTTGGAACCCACTTCAACTCCTGAAGTTGGACGCTTAGTTATAATTAAAAACGATTTATTACCGCCCCTTCAGTGGCAACTCGGCAGAGTGGTTGAAATTTTTCCCGTTAAGGATGGGATAAATCCTGTCCTTTACCTATTGGCCCCTTGGAAAATGCATAGCATTTTCGGCCGCCAGTATGTTTCGGTTTCGCAAAAAACCTCTTTTTCTTTTAATCTAATTTTTATTATTTTTTCAGAACATTTTATTTTTATTTTTAAAACTCATATTTTGGGTTACAATTGGGTATAATTGGGTTGTAGTTTTACTCAATAGGTTAAGTTAAATTTAAGGCTTACAAACTAGCTATAAACTATCAATTTGGCATAGTGTAATATTTAAATTCCAAACGCATTTAATAATAATATTTCTAATTTTAATTCAATCCTCATATTACTACCGCCCTCTGCATATTTTAATTTAAATCGCGTTTTTATTCTTTTTAATAAAATTAGAATTCTAAATTCTTTTTATCAGAAGTGATGCGATTTTTCTATAGAGGGCGAAGACACACGCCGCAAAAACAAGACAGAACCTAAAAAGAACTGTCGCCATTCACACACGCTCTTGATCGGAATATTTTGAACGATCAACGCTTTTATAAAAAATGGTGAACTCTAAAAACCATTAAATTCCTCTAAAACTTCAAACATTGAAACTCGGGAGTGCTGGACCGCTATAGAAGACTTCTGGCGAATCTGGTGCACCAGTTGGAAGAGATCAAGACATCACCGGTAAGTCCCTCTCCTATAAGATCGCATCATTAATATTTTTCTATTATTTCGCTCTTAAATAATCATCATATTCCAATATTATTTTTATGTCTCAATTAAATTTCACTTCAGAAAGGTATGATTTCGCGTGCGTTCGTATACCCTTCAAATGAAAGCGGAGGACTTGTTTAAATACAGTCCACTAGGCAATCCAATTTTTTGAGCTATCGGAGTGAGACATATTGAATGAAAAAATTGCATTGTCCAGAAGACCTTGCCCTGAAGATTGTAAACATTGCAGGAGAATTGACCAGAAAGAAGGAATTACCTACGTGCGTCAGATAAAGTTAGAACCAGATGAAGAATGGATGTCGGCTTCGATTAGAACCACACAACTTGACGACAAAGATGTAGAACCTATCTTGCGATTGAAAGAAGAGAACAAGCCACGAACATCATGGCAAGATATCGCAAACCAAGGGATGATATTCAAATCACTGTGGGCGCAATGGGATTTACTGATAGTAGAAGAAAACATATTTAAACGTGCCTGGGAAAGTGCCGATGGCCTTACTGTGATTAATCAAGTAGTAGTTCCTAGGAGCATGGTAGACCATATAATGGCCGAATGCCATGGTGGAAAATCAGGCGCGCAGCTAGGCATAAATAAAACTATGGACAAAATTCGAAACCGATTTTATTGGGTCAATTACTTTCAAGATGTGAAAAACTGGTGCCGCCGATGTTCGACTTGCGCAGCCAGCCAAGTCCCAAAACAAGGTCCAGGGGTCAAATGAAATAATATAACGTAGGCCTGCCATTTGAACGCATTGCTATTGACGTGGCCGGACCATTTCCAGAAACTAGAAAGGGCAACAAATACATCCTCGTTATCATGGATTACTTTAGTAAATGGCCAGAAGTTTTTGCTTTGCCTAACCAAGAGGCCACTACAGTTGCAGAAGTTCTGGTAAGTGATGTTTTCAGCAGATTTGGCATTCCTTTGGAACTACATTCAGATCAAGGGAGGAACTTTGAATCAAAGCTTTTCCAGAATCTCTGTGACCTTTTAGGAATTCATAAAACAGGAACTACTGCTTTACATCCGCAGTCAGATGGTATGGTTGAAAGATTTAATAAAACAATACAAGAACATCTTTGCAAAGTTGTTGATGAGCACCATTGTTTTTGATGGCCTATAGAACCGCCATACACAATATAACAGGAGCTACTCCGTCTAGTATTCTGTTTGGTAGAGAACTGCGTTTACCATGTGATCATGTTTGGTTCACCTGAAGAAGAACGCTTAGAGGTTAATGATTATGTCGAACGTTTAAGACAAAAGCTGCACGATATCCATGAGGTGGTTAGAGTGCGAATAGAAATAGCCAGTGACCGCATGAAAGCGAGATATGACCTGAAAGCAAACTCTTCAGGGTTCAAAGAGAATGATCAAGTCTGGCTATACAATCCTCAAAGCAAGAAAGGAAGATCACCTAAGTTGACGCCACCATGGGAAGGACCTTATAAAGTTGTTAAGAGAATTAATGATGTAGTCTACCGAATCCAGAGAAGCCCGAAGTCCAAGATGAAAGTTGTTCATCTAGACAGACTAAAACCTTACCTGGGAAATGTTGATCGAGACGATTAAACCTGAAGAGGAGGATAGTGTTACAAATTTAAGTTATTTAAATTTTATAGTTAGAATTTATTTAGGTTTAGTGTAGTATTAGGTTGACTAGGTCTTAGTTGCGTTATCTGTGACTTGCGGTCGCATTAATACGAGAACTTTTCAGACGTCGAACTCTGCTAGAGAGTTCAAGAGAGATAGACGACCCTATATATAGGGCCAGGGACGCGCATCGACAGTCAGTCAAAGATAACCAAAGGTCGTGATCGCTAGATGTTAACACGAAGTTAATAGGCTGATTAAAGTAGTGAATTATTAACAAGTTATTAGTAAGTTTAAGTGCGTGTTTTTGTATATAATTGTCGAAATAAATTGACATATCGTTTTGACATTTGAGAGTTCATATTTTTTTTCCTTCACGCTAAAATTTGGTGAGCATATTGCTGAAACATTAAGGAAAAAATATACAATGCAGTCCGAGGTACTGCGAACACACGGACGAAGGTGTCGAATTGATCAGGGTACGTATCCCATATGCAAAGCAGCTGCTGTATTAATATATCGTATATCGAGAAGCGCTCGTCTCGTTCAGTATAACGGCAGATATCGTATATCGAGAAGCGCTCGTCTCGCTCTGTATTACGGCAACCTCTATTGTGAAAGGTGTACGCAGTACGGTCAATAGTAAATTCCTCCCTAGGTTAGCAGTAACTCGGAACGCATTGTATATCTTTTTTTAATAAAAAAAAACATTTTTTAAAGAACTTAACAAAAATAGTTTTTCACAAAAAATTGATCATGTGATACCTTCAAAAGGTAGTTTAAGGACCTTTCAAATAAGCCCTCTATCTCTATCCTGTTCTTACATTTAAGATGCAAGACTTTCAAATTATTTAGGGACACTAGTTCTCGAGATATCTTAATGTTTGTTTAAGTCAAAGTCTGCTTTTTTATTTTCCAAATTTAATTAAAAACTACTCAGAAATATTTTAAATTTTGGATTTTTCAGCCTAGTCTGGTCATTATTAAATTTTAGCTTGCAAAAGGTGGTAAACTCGCGATTTTGACATTATACTTTTCACATTGAAGTCTTAAAATATTAAATTTTGTACCTTGAGGGGGTTTGAAATAAAAGATGAAGACAATAATATATTCTACAAAAGCGCTTTTATATGTTTTTTTGTCAGACGACTGGCTTTCGAGTTATGAGGCTAAATACATCGCCGCCATTTTGTATTTTGACAATTTTCTTTTAGTGGCCTTGAACTTAGAAACTGCTCATTAATAGCCTATAAATAAGATATCCCTTAGTTGTCTGGGAGTACCCTTGCTGAGGTACGAACCCTGATGTGCTAGCAGTAGAACCATTTCCTATGTATTTCCATACTATATGCAAAATAAAATTAAGAAATTATTAAGTTTTATGTAATTTTTTCAAGCCTTGTGAAAATGTGTAATTAACTTTATTGTAGAAAATTAAATTATCTTTTAAACAATGTATGACATAAGTGGGTCAAATCCATATTTAGCACTTAATTGTCATCCTTAAAGTGAAGTTATTTTTTAAGATCACGAAAGAATATCGTGTTTTTTTTAGGTTATATTCAGTTTTCAAAAAAAGTAAGCATTTTAGGTAAAAAATGTGAATACACCTTTTTCAGAGAAAATAAAATGCCCTTTTAAATCGTGTATCACAAAGGTATATTTGACACTCCAGGGGCGTCCGCATATTGAGGTTATTTTGTTTTTATTTCTTTTATTAAATTTTATTAAAAACTAAGTTTTCCAAAACATCTCGTTTTACTTTATATTGTTAAAAATACAATTGTTTTTAAAATAATATGTATTTAGTGTTTTATTGTTAACGGGGAACACGTAAGGTATATTGGGTGAATTTTTTTCAATTCAGTTTTTGGACGCTCCTGGTGTATTAACGGTTACCTAAATTTTATAACTATACACATCGTTCGAGAGAAAATTTAGTTCTATAATATAGAGTAAAACGTTTTTACCGGTAGAGCTTTTTTTTTTAAATTTGTAAAACACATGATTATAAAAAAATTAGCAAACATGCATATGGATGATTCTACCAAAAGTGGGCTATATGGATATCATTTTTGGTCATTGCCTTTAAATAACAGTACAGCACAGAAAATAATTTTGTTTTCTTAAATTTATGTAACTAATTAGCTGTAAGCAAAGAAACATTTATTTTCCCGAATTTTAGGAATTACTGCATAAAAATTCCAGAGGAATGAGTACCAGAGGAATGAGTTTTTTAATTGTTTTCCAATTTAAATCAAAATCTATTTAGACTACTTAACTTAAGTTTTATATAAACAAAGTTCCTATACTTATAATTTTAAAACAATCAACAAAAAACTATACTATTGATATCAGTCGAATATTTACTTACCAGAGGAATGATAATTGAAGCGTTCCTTTTTGATTTCTCCGAAAAAAACTAATTTTCTGCCGTAAATAAAAAGATTTATAACTTAAACGGGCTCCCCCCGAAGCTAAGATTTTTTTAGATATTTTCTACATATTTCATGAATACAAACATAAAATAGCATAAAATACGGCCTCATAAGGTCTTGCCCCCCCCCCCACCCCCGAAACTGTCTAAACTGTCTCGGGCCCCCCCGAATTTTTTTCTATATACGCCACTGACTTAAACCAAACTAAAGTTGACATTATCTGTCACAACTTGTCACCCTCACAAGTAAATTAGATATCCAGGGCCGTCTCTTTCTCTAGAAATTAACCGGTTGTATTCACAAATATTGTGTTATTAAAAATGGAGCACGTTTAAAATTGTAAAATTTTCTGGAGATGTAAATTCGGATTTTCAAAAATATGACTGCAAACTTAAGTTTTATCAATTTTTTGATAAATAGTTAAGACTTGGTTAAATATTATTTATTAGGAAATTTTTTTCAATTTGAGTTTTTAATACTTGGTTTGGGACTACACCAGAGGAATGAGGTAATTGCTTTGTAATAAAAAAAATTATAAACTTGCAATTTTTTTTATAGATTAAACTCAAATGCTCCATAAAGAAAACATTTCGTTTTAAATCTTATAACTAAAACTATGCTTCATTTGCAGTCTGTGTTTGAAAACTATGCATTCCCACTCCACAGCACCATTTTTGTAGAATCATCCTTATATGAATTCGTAAATAAATAAATGAATACTGTCAATCAGAGTACAGATTTTTGAAGGTGAGGATCCCACTGGAATTGACCCATTTTCAAACATTTTATTTTTATTTTTTGGATTCTACAAAAACTATATGCTAAGAAATTACCTTCTGAACTGTCTACATTTTCAACCCTCCTGGTTTCCTTTTCTGCACTTAAGGATCTTCTTTTTTCCTCCACTTCTGACTGCTTTACTAACTTTGCCCTGTGCTCCATGTCAAGTCTCTTCAATAATTCTTTATCTTCCTTGGTCAGCTCAATTCTTGTTGACAAAGTACTGTCTTCAACAGATCTTTCTTTTGGTTTATCACTCAGTTTTTCCTTTACAGAACCAAATTCTTCAAGTTTAACATTGACAGTTTTTGAGTGATTTGTGGTTCTACTGGGATTATTTACAACTGGGCTAGGTTCTATTGAGCTTGCCAATATTTTTAAGGTAGGGGCGGTACTATTTATTGGAAGAGTTGGAGGTTCGCCAAAAGTTGGTGTCACTCCAAAAGAAAGGTCGCCATACACCTAAAATTTAGAAACATTATACAACATTATTACACTGTCAAAAAACCAACCAAAAATTATAAATCTTGACAAGTTCCTATAGTGATTCTCGAGGTGATTCTATATAGTTTTTTACAATGCCAAACAATAAGCGAAACTGTTTCCCTCATAAAAACTGATAAAATAAATCCTATGGAAATCGAGGTGAAAAATGTTATTTAGCAAATTATTAAAAGTTTGACTTTGCTTTACAAAAGATTTTTTACGCTTAAATGTTTGGTCAACTCCTCATTTATTAATGTATAACCGGGCAGAGCATAAAACGCTAAATTTTTTAAATTCTCGACTAAAATAACAGACTACACTCAAAAAAATGCCATTTGGGGACCATTTTTTAAAAGTTTAAAAATAATACCAAACTTTCTTTAACAGTACTTTAATTCCATTAATTTAGCAAAACTTGATACCCATTGTAATAATTAGTGAGAGAAATTACCCAGTGTGTTTAGATGTAATTTTTGGAGTTAATTAATTAGCATTCCCCAAATGATGCTGAATTAAAATAAAATTTGCTTACCACTTTAATTTAATACCAACAATCAACCTAGCGTTGACAACCTCTTCGAAGTTGTGCAGCACCATCTGACACTTTCAATAAAAAACAATTTAATATTTTATGTATCTGTTCCTCAAATGAGTGTCTGCTCAGACAACTTTGTTAATAAGTAAAATTAATGTTTACTTAAAATTTATTGTGAACCATGAGGGAATATATAGATTGTTAAATTTATTTGATTTTAATATATTTTGTCCCCATTGGAACTTCCCTTACTGATCAAACAAGTTTCGTGGCTAATCGGGCAAAAAAAGGAGTTTTTGTTTCCCTCATATTTTTCTGTGGGTAGCCTGAAAGCTTAACCTCACGGGGGTCCAAGATCTAATGGACACCTAATAAGTGTTGACAGTTAACTGTTTCGTCCTTATGGGACTCCCCAGAACACTGCCGTTCAATGTGTCACATTGTGAAACCTTTGCTGTTGTTTTGGTGCAGAATTTTAGTTTTTTTTTTCAGTTTTTTAGAACCATTTTAAGCAATCCAACTTTAAAAAGCCATTGGTTTAATCCAAAAATACTTTCAAAGTGTTTTTTTTACAAAAACAGTGTTAAAAATTAATTTTAATTTTTATTTGGCTGTATAAACAGCAAAATATTTTTATTTTTATTTATATTATTTATTTTATTGTATAAACTCAGCATTTACTTATGTCTCTGAGAGACCTCTTTGTAATAATAGAAAACATGAACAAAAATATTGTTTAAATATAGGGGAGAGTGGTCTATAGCAAGCGCGGATCTGGGTCAAAATCTAGGGGGAGGTAATAGTCGACGAATTGTTTTTTTGTAAAATAATTTTTTTTCTAGGGGGCGGTAATTTTCCTGCTTTTCATTATTTTATGAGGAAAAAGTGCATATTTTTTTTTCTAGGGGGGGGGTAATTACCCCGTTACCCCCCCTCAAATTCGCGCTTGGTCTATAGTGGAACAGTTTTCATTCTTTTGTTCTAGACTGTTTATTATTTAATATTTTGGAATAATTGGTGGTTTAGTTAATTGCTTTAGGGATGGCTTTATAGGGTTTAATTCCATTCTGGAATAAGTTGAAGGTAAAACAGTTTCTTGGACACTGACCCAGTACGGAACACTTGTCCCAGTATAGACCATGGGTGGTCCATAGTGGAACGCCATATTGGTCCATAGTGGGACACATAGGTCTATCAATCATATGAAGTTAGCGAAGCACCCAAAAAACACTTAAAAATAAACAAGACAAAATAAATTTTTCCACAACTAATCAACGACTAATTAGCGGCAAATTATCCACCATATTTTGATATGTAATGTCTAAAGCCATTTTTACCAGGGTGCTTCGCTAACTTCATATGAAGTTAGCGAAGCACTGAAAAAAACCGTCAAAAATAAGAGCGACAAAATTAATTTTTCCACAACTAATTAACGGCAAATATTCCACCTAGTCGCGATTCGATTTGCAATGGGTGCCAACATATGAAGTTAGCAAAGCACCCAAAAAAACACACAACAATAAAAGTGACAAAATCAATTTTTCCACAAGTAATTAATGACTAATTAGCGGCAAATTATCCACAAAATTAAAAACAAAGGAACTTCTGATGACTACAATAACTATCGTCCCATCTCCCTTTTGCCAATAATTTCTAAAATCTTTGAATCGCTGATGAAAGTTACTATTTTGAAAGCAATAACATTTTTACACAGAGCCAGTTTGGCTTTAGAAATAAAAAATCAACAACATTAGCTATAAATCAATTGACCGAATTTGTAGCAAAGGGGTTTGAAGATAGGCTTGACACCTATGCTTCATTCCTTGATCCAACCAAGGCATTTGACTGTATTTCTTTTGAAATACTTTTTAAAAAACTTGAGTACTACAACTTTGACCCAAGCAGTATTGCCCTGGTTAGATCCTATATGGAAGAGAGTGAACAGTTTGTCTTTTTTAACAACACTAACTCCGAGAAGCAGAGGGTCCAGCATGGGGTACCTCAGGGCTCAGTGCTGGGTCCCCTGCTTTTCCTAATATATATCAATGATCTCCGAAATTTTTGTGATATTGTTGAGCTGTTGCTGCTGCTGTTTGCTGATGATACTACCACCTTGCAACATCATCATCCATCACAGCCAATTAGCGACACTGTAGCTGACAACAAGAATAAAATTGAGGACTGGTTTTTGGCCAATAGACTTAGTCTTAACCACAGCAAGACACAAAACTTGAATTTCACTCTCAGAAGTACTCAGTCAGATCTACCTAGTGATGAGGATGTCAAATTTCTAGGTGTGTACCTGGATTCAGGTCTAACTTGGGAGGTACATGTTAACAAATTGAGCTCCAAGCTGTCCCAAATCATTTTTCTTATGAGAAATCTGTCTAAAAATGTGTCCATCTCTACCTTATTAACTGCATACCATGGATATTTCTGCTCAAACATGTCCTATGCAGTATTAAACTGGGGCCATGCCCCTCAGGCCAGGCAAGTTTTTAAATTGCAGCGTCACTGTGTAAGAATAATCGGAGGCTTAAGGTATCAAAAGTGTTGTAAAAACTGCTTTAAAAAATTAAAAATCCTAACATTTCCATGCATTTTTATTTTGAACTGTCTGACATATATCAGAAAAAATCAAGAGATGTTTAAAACTCATAGAGATGTACACTCTGTGGATACTAGGAATAGAGATAATCTCATACCTAGCTATCACAGGCTAGAAAGAACTCGTAGAGGCACAGATTATTATGCAATCAAATTTTTTAATGCAGTTCCACCAGAAATAAAATCTCTGGAAATTAAACAGTTTATTGGGAAGGTAAAAAACCATCTAATCCAGAATGCATTTTATTCCTTCGAGGAGTACTTGAGTAGTAATTTTATGTTTTGAACTTGTGTGTTTTTTTAAACTTTTAAACTTGTGTTGAAATTTCTTTTTTAAATAAGTGTGTTTTTATGCATATCTTAAATATTCATGTAGTCAATAAAATAGGTTTTTTTTAATTAATCATAATTATGCAATAATCTTTTTAAGTAGATTTTGTAAGATATCTTATCTGTTGACTTGTAAAAACACTATTTTCTGTGTAATATTACCAATAAATAAACTAAACTAAACTAAACATATTCGATTTCGATACGTCATGTCTAAAGCCATTTTAAAAAATGGTCTAAAATAAGAGCGACAAAATTCATTTTTCCACAACTAATTTACACCTAATTTGGAACAGATAAATGTTAGGTAGTTTATAGATTACAATGTTTAAATATTTATTAAATTAAATTCAAAAAATGTTATAGTAGATTTATGCAACAGATTAAGATTAGTAAGATACACATGAATATAATACAAGAGGAACCAATATATTTTTTTAAAACATCAATAGACAGACAAGTTACAATTCCTTATTTCATAAAGGTATACACTTATACAATAATTTGCCAGCAGGCATTTTGTTTGAACATTTTCAAAAAAGGCCATTAAAAAACATATTTTGGGAACAATTAATGATCCATAATTATGTACCTATTTTTTTTAATTAGCTTGTTAGTGCTTCTTCTTGTCCAAATTATAAATTTTAGAAAATTTCCAAATTATTTATTATTAATTAGGTAGTAAGTATAGAATGTTGAGCCCGAGGGGTGAACAGCTCTCACAATCGGTGTACACATTTCTCACAATCTGTTCACAATCCTTCACAATCTTTACACAATTCCTCCCAATCACCCACAATCTCTCACAATCCTTCACAATCTCTCACAATCCTTCACAATCCTTCACAATCTTACCACAATCCTTCACAATCTCTCACAATCCCTCACAATCTTAGCAAAAGATTGTGGAAAAGGTTGTGGAGTTTCGCAATCGGCGTACACATTTTGGTGTTCCCTCACAATCTTAGCAAAAGATTGTGGATTTTTGCAATTGGCGTACACATTTTGGGGTCAGCTGGTCACCCCTCGGTTATTAAGCAGCAGGGCCGGTAACAGTAAATGAAGTGGGCGGAGAAGGAAACTATAGACATGACCTTTTTTTGTTTTTTTTTCTTTTTTTTTTGTTTTGATGGGACAGTGCCCACCCCGCCCCTTTAGGCGCGCTACGCCTCTGCACAGTCCGCTACCATCCCTCACAATCCCTCCCAATCACCCACAATCTGTCACAATCTCTCACAATCCTTCACAATCTTACCACAATCCCTCACAATCTTTCACAATCCCTCACAATCTTGCCACAATCCCCATAATCTTGCCACAATCCCTCACAATCTTAGCAAATGATTGTGGATTTTCACAATCGGTGTACACATTTTGGGTTAGCTGTTCACCCCTCGGTTGAGCCTATGTCTATGTTGCAGATAATATTTATATAAAAAGTTTTAATTAGCAAACTAATTTTGACTTGTACCTAGATAACTTATTAAGTTTTTAATTTCTTAACTAGATTTATTAAGATTAAAGTCTTTATAATCATAAGAACAATTTTAAGGTAAATTTGTTTTGTATTTGTAGCTTTTTATAGCTACTATAAATTTTTAAATGAATAAATTATGCAAAAGCTTTGTGCTTAAATAATTTATATTAAAATCAAGAAAAAATTATGGAAGATGTATAAATATGCGTTAAATAAATATTAACCTTTAATCCCTGAATAACAGTCTTCAGTCTCTCAGCCCCATCCTGTGTGTTGTTCAAAAGCTCAATACCTACAGGAACTGAAGACTTTGCAGTTGAAGTGGAGCAATTTTCCAGACTTTGCTGAACAAATGGCAATATGCTTGAGGTTCTAACTATGTGCCCCAAGCTGTCTTTTTGTAGTTTTATAGCAGCTGTGCCAACCAGTTCCAATGCGCGCAATAAACTGACCAGATCTTTTGTTGACGACATTGAGCGTGATTCATAACACCTACGCGGTCACCTTATAAAGACACTTGTTGAGCAACCACACGCGAAAATTACGGACAAGACCCTGAAAAACGAGAAATTTGTATGCACAAAATAAATAATTTTTGTCAACAATACATAACCTTAAATCACATTTGGAAGTTCGGATCTTATGGCGTATTCCATTCGGAAAATGAGTGCAGCACTGGTGCACAACTTGTTCGGGTTTGTATTCATGCACTTTTTCAGTTTTCGTATTCAATTGAGGAACTTATGGATTTAGTTTTGCACTGAGTGCGGCTTTTTTGACACCGGCTCTGAGGGCTCGTGCCGCACCGAAAACTTTTTCCCGCCATTTATTTTAAAAGCTTATTATTGTCCTGCATCGATTGTCCTGGGACGTAAAAATAAGTGCGATGATGAGCGATTTTTTATTATTTTCTTCGCTGCTAAGTAGTAGCAGCGATGAACATGAAGAGGAACAGTTTTGTGCAATGCAAACAATAAGAACGGAAACTCCAAAAATCAAAAATTTATTGAACCTCATTGGTTTACAGATTTAACAACAAATATACTTATTTATATGGATTTAGTTGACTGGGGCCCTGGGGCTAATTTTCCGACAGTTGGAGTTTTCTGGCAACAATAATTATAAGTAAAAATAAATATATTTTTTAGTTCAAGAAACACTTTTGGTTCGAGTTGAGCCATCGAGCTAGAATATAAGGGAGCCGCTCCAGTCATTTGTATAATGCAACAGAAAGTGGCACCCTAGGCAGGGCTTAGAGTCACACCAATATGGCTGCTTAACAGGACCGTACTCAATAGATTTGTTTATATTTCTTTTTAATACAAGCTGACAGCTTCTTGTCTTTAAGGGATATGGAGAAGGGTAATATTTAAGTTTGTGAAAAATTGTATTGGTTTAGTGATGAAAATGTTGAATTAATAAAAAATTATGTCTATAAAAATACCAATATATTTTGAAAAAGCATAGAAAAAGGAAAGTTGCTTTCTTATAACTATACGTTTAAGCTTAAACTTATACGGTCACTTTCCTAAACAAAATGTGCCGTATAAATTTTTATTTTACCGCGGTAATATTTCGTTTTGAAAAGTAACAGCAGCTTCTATCATTATGAAATCGATGCGGTTATTGAAGAGCAGGGTGCAGCACAGTTAAAATAAATTTTTCTTGATTGTATGAGATCAAAATGCCTAGACCTGTAAAAGTGCTATTTTCGATAGTTGTTGAATAAAACTCTTATTATACAGGTAACATAAAATTTTTGACAGCAATCAATATGAGAGGGTTATTAAAAAAACTGACTTTATAAAACCTTTTTATTTATTGTCCTTTAAAAAGTACAATCTTGTTACTGAAATGTCTTATACTAATTTGTTTTTTTGGATTACTTTTACTTAAATAAATTATTCTAATGTTTATCGTGTGATGAGGAAATAGTAATCATACCAAAAACATTTCATGTAAAAAAAGCCAAGTACGCAAAAATGATATTCTGTAAAAACAATTAAGATAAAAGTAAAGATAAGTTCTGCAATACAAATTTTAAAATGAAAGGCTCTTACTAGTTTAGAAATGTTTTTTAAACTTTGCTATTACAGCTAAACTTCTTTATGTTCAATTTACCACTGTTCCTAAACTAGTAAGAACCTTTCATTTAAAAATTTGTAACTTGGCTTTACTTTTATCTCAATTGTTTTTACGAAATAACATTTTCGCGTGCTTGGCTTTTTTTTACATAAAATGTTTTTGTTATGATTTCACTCCTTTTTTAAAGGGTTTGGATAATATTTATAAATTTTAAAGTAGTAAAATATGCGAAATATTCTTTAAAACTTTTGCAATGCCTTATTAAAAATGTTGAGGTTTTTTTCCTCTGGTTTTATCATAGTTCCTATCAGCAATGTACAGCTCAGTTCTCTAGCGATTCTGGAAGTGGGCAATGTTAATTTTACATAACTTTACATTAATAGGGGAAAAAAGTAAATTAAAATGTTAGTGTTTTTAAATTTTTTCCTTTGGTTTTATCATAGTTCCTATCAGTCTTCCAAAGCTCAGCTCTCTAGCGTTTCTGAAAGTGGGCAATGTTAATTTTTATATAATTTTACATTTATAGGGGAGAAAATTTAATGAACATTTTAGGGTTTTTTAATTTTTTTCTATAGTTTTATCATAGCTCCGATCGGTCTTCCAAAACTCAGCTCTTTAGCGTTTCTGGAAGTGGGCAATGTAACTTTTACATAACTTTAGATTTATAGGGAGGAGAAGTAAATTAAAATTTTGGGGTTTTTAAACTTTTCCTATACTTTATCATAGTTCCTATCAGTTTGCCAAAGCTCAGCTCTCTAGCGTTTCTGAAAGTGGGCAAATACTTTTACATAACTTTACATGTTATAGGGAAGGGGAGTAAACTAGAATTTTAGTGTTTTTTGATTTTTTCCAAGGGTTTGGTCATAATTTCTATCAGTCTACTAAATTTCAGCTTTGTAGCATGTCTTAAAGTACAATATAATTTTGATGATCTGTACATGAGTGAGTGATTTAGATGTTTTTTATTTGATTTCGACGTTTTTTGATATTTTGTAACTGCTTCACTACTTTATGGAAGTCCATGAAACTTGGTGGGGTTGTTAACTCTATAAAGATCTACTGTGTAAAGTTTGAGTTTCGTAGCTCATTCCGAAGTAGAGTTTTAGATAGGTCAAATCTGCCGTGCTAAGCAAGAAGGTCGTATCTGCATATTTTGTTTATCTGAGAAAAACAGGTTTTGAAAAAATTGAGTTTTTTCTGTAAAACTGCACTTAGCACTATGTGTGTATAACATGCCGAATGCAGATACGACATTTCTCTTTAGTTTTGTTTATTATTATGCTAATAAAAATCGTCACATCTATCAAAGTAATGTATTTCACTCTCAAAATATAATGCAAATTAAACATGGTAAGTGAGGTAAAAATAAACTTAACTTGAAATTTTGTTATTCACTTAATTCTAATTATTCTAAATCGACTTCATGCTCCGTTTGTGAGTGAGATACGACAAATTGTATTGGAATCAGACACAACGTTTTCAGTAATCACATTAAAAGAATTAGTCGTATCTGTCATATACGACACTTTTTCTTAGCATATGATACATACAACATATTTCATTGGGACCAGTGGCAATTTTGCAGATATGACATATTTTATAAGCTCATGTATACACCTAATTTTTATCTTACGACATTTATTTCTAGTACGATAGGTGTAAAATGACGCAGAAATACTTAAACTGGAAAAAAAATAATTTTTGCCAAAATTGTCAGATACGACCTTCTTGCTTAGCAGGGATAAAACATAGGCTAAAATGTTTCAAGAAAAGATGGTAGAGCAGTCGCGCGAACTTGGCCGGGAACTGCATATACAGGCTGTATAATTTTAAGGGATACTTACTGGGGAAAAAAGTTCATATAAATTTGTTTCCAAGTTATATCATTTGTCAAGTTTGAAGCGTGGGGAATTCCATAAACTTATAGCTTAAGGAGATACAGTGTGGTCAAATAACTTTTGCAATAGGTAATATATTTGTAAATTTTTTAAAACTTAATTTTTATGAGCTGGTTAAATTTAAAAAAATCTAGATTTTGGATAATCATTTAGGGGTCTTTTTATTACCTTCCTAGCCGGCGCAGCAATGGCTAGAGAAGGTATTATTTTCGACGACATGTGTGCAAAAGTACTTTCAACTAGAGCAGTTTGGTTTCCAAATTGTGGGACGCCGCCCAATATTGGGGGAGGGAGGCGCATAAGTCCTGATAATTTGTTTTTTTTTTAAATAAAATATGTTTTATTGTAGCAAAATACAGTTTGTGTTTCTATATTTGGGGGAAGGATTCATTCATCAATTAATTAATTTAAAAGGGGGGCGCCATCGCCAAAGAAAAAAGTTTGGTTGTAGAGTAGTGAAGAACGTGTAGAGGCTGAAAGCTTAAGCTAGCAAGAGTTTACGAATTATTTTTTATAATTTCTGTGGCATAAAAAACATTAAGTACGGTTCTGTTTCTTGTTTGTACTCACCGATGAAACGTTATTTCTTTTGATATCTTCTGATCTACTCTGCTTCTGCTACCACAACTATGTAGAGCACAAGACACCATACTCGTTCTAATAAAAACTAGCAAAAATGTCGCCCGAAACTTTAAAAAAACACAATTTAAACGAAAATAACGCTCGATCAATCAAATCGATCGCGATGACAGACTATAGACAGAAGGGTCTAAACAATATGGCCGAAGGGGGTACAGGTAAGACTCGTGATGTCATCTTCTCTTTATTCTACCTTGATGAGTTGAGCACTGAGGAATTCGTCATAAACAACGCCATCTTGGGATTTATGACATCATAACGGCCCACGGTGGTTAGAATACACCGGTGTTCGGACCTTATATATATGTTATATGAAAATATCCTGCCTACACTTAGAAGAAACCAGAACCTTCTATGAAACCCGAGAACCTTCCAGATAAGAAGCTTATTCTGCTGACTTGCGTTTCCCATGAAATAAACAACACGTGCATTCAAGCCGAATCAGCACTTTATTTCTCAGAACCTTTCAAGATAAGAAGACCATTCTGCTGACTTGCGTCTCTCACGGAATAAACCACACGTGCATTCCTGCCGAATTGCACTTTAGTTTATGTCTAGAATATTAAGGAATTATTCCATTGCTTAATCAGCACCTTTTCTTTATATAAACTCAAATCATTGTAATGTTAAGTCATTCTCTTTAGAATCGTTCTTAAGTACACGTTCAATTATAACGTTTAAGTCCTATATTGTATTTAATCAAAATAAAGTTTTTTAAAAAGTTAAAAGTAAACTTTAAAGTATAACATTTGGCGCAGTCGTACGGATAGTTTAACACACGCGAAAACACGAGTATTCTAATTCGCGAGTGGTGAAGCTCCAGCTCTTTAAGCTATCAAGAATCTACAGCAACCAAGAAGTTACACAAGCAACAAAGAAGTTACATAGCAACTAAGTAGTTACATAAGCAACCAAGAAACTAGACAGCAACGAACCAAGCGTCCTCGCAACCAACGGATACGGAAGGAACACCTAGTGAAGCCCCTGGTAGCCGAACACGTGGAGACAAATGGTCCAGCTAAAGCTTTTGTGAGTAAGACAATTGAATCATCACGTTTTATTATTTTTTTAAATAAGTTGATATTTTGAAAAATCTGTTCGATTTTCTAACCCTGACTTTTACAATTTTGAATTTTTAAGAAAATTTTTTTCAATTTGAAAAAAAAGTCAAAAATAAAATTTAGTTTTAAGAAACAAAATCTAAAAAAGTTTAATTTAAGTTTTAAAATACGAGAAATCAAAAACCATCAAAAATGACTGAACCTCGTATTAATCAACCAGTAAACGTACCAGCAAACCAACCTGTAGTTGAGGTTGAACCTTATCGTTTATCGGAAATTTTCTCAATAATCCCTGAATACGATGGAGATCAAATATTTGTAGGAACTTTTATCAATGCTTGCGATTGTGCTTATAACATGGCCGTCGGAGATCAACGCGATTTATTGGTCATACACATTAAAAATAAATTAAAAGGAAAAGCCGCACAATTGGTAAACTCTCGAAATCCTCTTTCTTGGATTCAAATTAAACAATTATTAACAACATATTATGGAGATACGCGAGACCTTTCTTCATTAATTCAAGATCTACAAAGACTCAAACAACAAACAAACGAATCACCTTTAATGTTTTTCAATAGATTACAAGTCATGAATTCAAAAATGCACGCTTGTATTCAAAAATCAAATTTAAATATGCCTCAAAAAGATGCACAAATCCAAATTATAGATTCTATGGCATTAAATACGCTTTTAACAGGATTAGAATCGCGCATAGGTCATATTGTCCGTGCTAGCAATCCTAAAGAACTTTTAATTGACACCGGCGCAGGAATTTCAGTATTTAAGGAAAAAAACAGTCGAAAATTATAATAATCGATTTGCAGAAAATGTAATAGTACAAGGAATAACCGATGAAAAAATTCCAATCACCCAATCAGTTTTAATCCCTTTCGCTAAAGACAATCCACTAAAAGTCTATATTTGTAATTTAGACATAGAATTTGACGGAATATTAGGACTCGATTTTCTTGAACATTACAAGTGCGTAATTGATTTAAATTCGAAACAGCTATGCACCAATTTTAAAACAATACCTTTAATTCAAGTTATAGAAAAAACTTTTCAACAAAATCCCGAAATTATTCAAAGTCAAATAAATCAAAACATACCACCAATACCTAAACCAAGATTAATTCAAAATCAAAAAACGCCACCAATACCAAAACCGCGAATAAATATAAATCAAAATAATTTTCAAAATCAAATATCTCTAGAACCGCGAACCGAACAAGTTTTTAAATTAAAATGTAATTTAAAAAACATAGATGCAATTTTAATTGGTCAAGAAATAGAAAAAGTAAGATTACCAAACGCCTTAGTCCACATTAACGAAAATGGTGAATTTTATACATCAGTAATAAATCCCAATGCTATTCCTAAAACAATAAATTTTAACAACTTGTCTTTCGAACCCATACCAAATGTTCACGATATTTTGAATTTCAATACCAATGAAGACCAATTCATTGATAGAATCGACCTTATTAAAAATCAATTAAGACTAGAACATCTAAATTACGAAGAGAAAGAACTAATTTCAAATCTTTGTTTTGAATTTTCTGACATTTTCTATATCGAAGGAGATCAATTAACTTTCACTAATGAAATCAAACATACAATTGAAACCAACAATGCTCATCCAATTTTTACTAAATCATATCGGTACCCTCAAATACACAAAGAGGAAGTAAAAACACAAATTAATAAAATGCTCGATCAAAAAATAATCCGACCATCAATTTCCCCGTGGTCATCACCTGTTTGGGTAGTCCCAAAAAAACTTGACGCCTCTAACAAACAAAAATGGAGAGTAGTAATCGATTATAGAAAACTGAATGAAGTAACAGTTGACGATAAATATCCACTTCCAAATATTTCAGATTTATTAGATCAGTTAGGTAAATGTCAATATTTTACAACACTTGATTTAGCATCCGGTTTTCACCAAATTGAAATTGATCAAAAAGATATTCAAAAAACAGCCTTTTCTGTCGAAAATGGACACTACGAATTTGTTCGTATGCCATTTGGTTTAAAAAATGCACCCTCCACATTTCAACGTGTGATGGATAACATTTTATTAGGCATTCTAAATGAACGTTGTTTAGTTTATACGGACGACATTATTGTTTATTCACCCACTATTCATGAACACATTTCACGTCTTTCCGAAGTTTTCCAAAGATTACGAAAATCAAATTTGAAAATTCAACCTGACAAATGCGAGTTTTTACGAAAATAAGTAGCATACCTCGGACATTTAATTACCGAAAATGGAGTAAAACCAAACCCTGATAAAGTAAAATGTATTCAAAACTTTCCAGAATTAAAAAATCCTCGTGACGTAAAATCATTTCTCGGACTTGCCGGATATTATCGAAGATTCATACCGAACTTCGCGAAAATCTCAAAACCCTTAACAAAACTTCTTCAAAAAGATACCAAATTTATTTTCCCTAAAGAATGTAAAGAAGCTTTTGAAACACTCAAAAATGCATTAATTTCTGATCCAATATTAATCTATCCAAATTTTGAAGAACCCTTCATTTTAACTACAGACGCGAGCGCATTTGCGATAGGAGCCGTACTTTCACAAGGTTCAATTGTTAAAGACCTTCCGATAGCTTTTGCATCGAGAACCCTTTGTAGTGCAGAAACTAAATACTCCACTATTGAAAGAGAACTATTAGCAATAGTATGGTCCGTAAAACACTTTCGACCTTACCTTTTTGGTAGAAAATTCACTATAGTCACTAATCACAGACCTCTAACCTGGCTACTTTTAATTAAAGACCCCGGTAGCAGATTAGCACGTTGGCGATTAAAATTAGAAGAATATAGTTTTAAAATCATTCATAAACCCGGTAAAATCAATAAAAATGCAGACGCTTTATCGCGGATAAAAATCAATCATTTCAAAGACTGTATAGACTTTAAATCAAACATTAAAATTTTTGCACACAACGAAAATAACGATCAAGAACCAATTTTTAACGAAGAAGATGATCAAAAAATAACAGATGAATTTAACAGATTTGTTGAACTTTACAAAACGCGATCCCCAATTGATTATTCTAAAATCGAAACCTCGAATGATCAATTATTAGATAAATCAAATAAATTAATAGTAACCTTTTTCCGACAAAATAAAATGGAAGATTTACATTTTAAAATCATTGATGATATTTTTGAAGAAGAGTTCCATTTTGAAGAATTAAAAATTAATATTGTTTCTAGCAAAACAGTTAAAGAACGTAAATATTTTATTATAGCCCTACCATTCGATAATGATGATTGTTCACAACACTTATTTTATTGCCTTTTTAAAGACCAAAATGAATTTGAAATTAACAAAACATACTGCATCGAAAACAATCTAGATTTACCAACTTTAGAGATGCTATCTTACATCTTTTCTGATAAAGACATAAAATTAAAAATTTGCCAAAATATAATAACAACCCCCGACGAAGATGAAATCCCAATAATTTTAGAAAATTATCACTTAGGAAAAAGCAACCTACACCGTGGAATAAATGAAACAGTTAGACGCATTAGAGAAAAATATAATTGGCGTGGCTTAACAAAAAATGTAGAAGATTTCATAAAAAAATGTGAAACTTGTCAAAAAGTAAAAATTGTTCGTAAAAATCTAAGCAGACCCTTCGTTGTAACAGAAACACCACGTACCCCTTTTAAACGAATCAATATCGATATTTTCGAATACCCCACCAGAAATTACGCGTTAACAGTACGGGATGAATTAACAAAATTTACACAAGCTTACGCAATGAGTGATAAAAAAGCAAGTACAGTAGTTAGTACTATTTTACTATTTTTCCAACACTTCGGTGTACCCTTGCGAATACATTGCGATTATGGCAAAGAATTTGAAAATACCCTTTTAAAAGATTTATGTACCCTATACGATGTTAAGTTAACATTTTCTAGCGTAGCACATCCCCAGTCAAACGGTTCACTAGAACGATTTCACGCAACCCTTTGCGAAATTATTTGAATCAATAAACAAGAAAACCCTGAAGATCATTGTTTTAGCGTTCTTCCATACGCAGTAATTTGCTATAATAATACAAAAAACAAAACACACGGATTTACCCCTTACGAACTCGTTTCGGACATACATCAAGTAGACCCCCCGAAAAGCTTTATAATCAAGAACAATTGATATCTAAATATATACGCGATTTAAATAATAGAATGGACTATTTTTACAAATTAGCTAGAAATAGAACTGATCAACCGAAACAAAAATCGAAAGAACGATTCGACGAACACGTACGAAAGAATCTCCCTGAATTTAATGTAGGAGACAAAGTTTGGCTTAAAGAATCACAAATCAAATCAAAATCAGAAAATTTATTTAATGGTCCTTTTGAAATTTTAGAAATACATCGTAATTCTGCAACACTTAAGAACCCACAAACAAATCAATTAACCAAAGTTAATTTTGATAGGTTAAAACAGTGCTTTGAATAAAATAAAAATCTTTTATTTTAGATTAATGGGAATAATCTCAATCGTTTCCAGTCAATATTCAATATTACCAATAAATAATACACTAGGACTATTTTATCATGAAGAATCCCTTATCAGAATTTCTAATAATGAATGGACACTTGTTGTTTACAAAGATCTTTTACCCTTTAAGAAAGCAATTGAACATAACGACAAAATTTTAGATACCTTTATGGATCACTTTTCAATCAATAATAATCAAATTGCAAATTTCAAATCGCAAATTAAAACGCATGTTAGCCTTTTAAAACAAATGTCTAATTACGTTAATATTAAATACAAAGAACTTATCTCGGATACAAAAGAAAAATCATATAGGCAAAAACGTGGAATATTTAATGGCATTGGAACTATTTAGAAATCTATTACAGGAAATTTAGATGCATCAGACGGAGAATACTTTGATGATTGTATTAATAAAGTATCGACTGATGAGAAAAATATTGAAAGATTATTGCAAAAACAAATTTCAGTAACAACCTCTGTTATTAAAAGTTTTAATACGACTTTACAAAAATTACAAATTGATAAAGAAACGTTTAATTATGATATTAAATTAATTCAATATTTAGTTACTTCGATTTCTGATAACGCTGCCTATGCAGAAGCACAAATAAAAGCATTAGATTTATGCGAATCGCTTATGGAAAGTTACACCTTTATTAAAGATTCATTAAATGACGCGTTAAACGCAGTAACTTTTGCACGTTTAAAAATATTGCATGGTTCAATAATAAAACCATCGGATTTGGTAGATTCATTGAAAAAAAGTTCTCATTCATTACAAAAAAATAATTTGCCTTTACCAATATCAATCTCAACGGTAGCCCAATACATTAATTTAATTGAACTTAGTGCTTTTCAAACTGAATCAAAAATAGTATTTGTTCTTAAAATACCTCTTATAGACCCTTCGACTTATACTTTATACAGACTTTACCCCATACCAATATTAGATAATCGAACAGGTCTTCACCATACTATATCAACAATTAATGAATTTATTGCGCGTGACGATGATTCAATGTTTTTCGTCACCTTCCACAACGTGGACCACTGCAAGATCATCGAAAGAAGAACGAAGCTCTGTTCCAAAGTACTTCCGTATCCCATCGACAGTGATGCTATTTGTGAAGCTCAACTATTGAAGCAACAAACTCAGCTGCCAAAAACATGTCAAACAACCATTTTCTATGCACAAGGTTACAATGTTCAACCACTAGAAGAAAATCAATGGCTAGTTACTACATCAGAACCAGTACCTACCAATATTAAATGCAAGAATCAAGAAATCATTACGAAATTATTTGAAACCAATAGTATAGTTCGTTTCAAATCAACATGCAATGCTTTTATTGGAAGTACGAGAATTCATTCTGAAACCACACTTCAAGAAAGTACCTTCGAAGAAATAAATTCACCAATAATCAATATTCCATATACTTGTTGTAAAGATATGCCTAAAATTCCCAAAATTCAAGTCCTAAAACCACTAAAGTTAAGCAAAATAAACTTTGAAGATCTGAATATTGCACAACATAATCTTAACCAATATTCAGAAGAATTAGATAAAATGATCAATCAACCATTCATTCAAAAACACATTGATTGGTTTACTTTCATTACAATAACATTGATAGTACTACTAGTAATTCTTTACATTATTAACAAATGTCGAAGACGCCGAAAAACAAGAAATGGTAATACTACCAATAACGATAATGATAATGGTAATGACTTTCCACCATTTCCAAAACCTAATCTACAAAGAATTAGGAATTTATCGAATATCTTACCAAGAAGAAGGCCAAGCATACACATCGAAGATCAAATCGAAGAAGAAATCGAACCCAATGCAAAATTAATGATCAATCAATCATCTTAATAGAAGTTGCCGTATAACGCCAACTTTTTCAAAAAGAGGGGAGCTGTTATATGAAAATATCCTGCCTACACTGAGAAGAAACCAGAACCTTCTATGAAACCCGAGAACCTTCCAGATAAGAAGCTTATTCTGCTGACTTGCGTTTCCCATGAAATAAACAACACGTGCATTCAAGCCGAATCAGCACTTTATTTCTCAGAACCTTTCAAGATAAGAAGACCATTCTGCTGACTTGCGTCTCTCACGGAATAAACAACACGTGCATTCCTGCCGAATTGCACTTTAGTTTAAGTCTAGAATATTAAGGAATTATTCCATTGCTTAATCAGCACCTTTTCTTTATATAAACTCAAATCATTGTAATGTTAAGTCATTCTCTTTAGAATCGTTCTTAAGTACACGTTCAATTATAACGTTTAAGTCCTATATTGTATTTAATCAAAATAAAGTTTTTTAAAAAGTTAAAAGTAAACTTTAAAGTATAACATATATATGTCGAATTTTTCACGTCACTGGTGGTCCAGTTGAATTTTGTAAACAAAAATTAGATGTGATATGAATAACGGAACCGCTAATATTTTTGAAAGTTAAGGCAATTTTCCCACTGGTTTTAGTACATCCTTATAAAACATAGTTTTCTAGACTTAAGGTTGGTTCAGCCTCATAAATTACATTAGATTAAATTAAATTAACTTACATTAACTTACCCTAAGCCAAATTAGACTAACTTAAGAGGATATTTTCTCGATTTTTACAGTTTTTTTGACGTATTTTACTTGTATTTTCTGTAAACAAACATTTTATGCATTTAGGAACCTTCCTAGGTAAAAAAACAACAGTTTTTTTTACAGAAAAAACTCATAAGTTAGTCTAATTTGGCTTAGGGTAAGTTAATGTAAGTTAATTTGATTTAATCTAATGTAATTTATGAGGCTGAACCAACCTTTATTGTCGTTATTTTTTTTAACCCACTTTATTTTTTATTACACAAAACTTAAACTACAAGTCAAACTGAATGTAATCGTTTAGTATCAAAGGTGAACCGAGGACTTGGGAAGTAAACAAAGATGTAGGTCACCGAATTATTTTTGAAGCTGAAACGAACCCATTAGTTAGTAGTTAGTAGTTCGAATTTTAATTTTTGTGTAAAGAGAAAAGAAACGGGCTAAAAAAAAATAACGACTGGTATGTCTGAAAAATATTATTTTATAAGAATATACTAAAAAGTAGTAGGAAAATTGCCTTAGTTTTTAAAAAATTACAAAAATATTAGTTGTTCATATCATATCTAAGTCTAATAGCGAATTCTTTTGAGAAAGTTAGTGCTGACACTGTTTTGGTGCTGTCAAAAAATTGCCCCAGTGCAGTTTTAAAACTAGTGCCAAGGTCTGTAGAGGGTAGGTTACCTGGTTTCTGACCAATCAGAGCTAATTGTTGAATGCGGGAAATGACGTCACCCGGAGTGCCCATTTAAATAACATAAATAAAATAAAATGTAATATAGTAGAAAATCTTCAAATTTCTTATGTTCCTTTATTGATTTAAATTTAAATACATTGGCGCATCCAGGGGAGGCTTCGGGGCACGGGCCTCCCCCCAACCCGTTGGATTTTTTAGATGTTTTCCACATATTTTGTGAAAATAGCACAAAATACGGCATTATAAGGTCTGGGGCCCCACCCAAGACAATTCCTGGGTGCGCTACTGCTAAACATGTTTTTTTATTTTTCCTAAAGTAACAATATTCATAAAATAGATCAACTAACTCAAATATAAAACTTGCCTGATACCAAATATCCCAAATGCACAAAGTCTTGGGAAGCTTTTAGCTTCTTTAAGTCCATTAAAATAACTAACAAGTAGAAAGTATAAGTAAACTAGAACAAGTATTTACAGTTTTTAAATAAATATAGTCCAGAAAAACAACACAAATGTAAAAAATAAACCATTGAAGATTAAAAATACTTAAAAACGCATGTAAACATAGGGCTCTAATCAAATTGTGGCACTCCAGATGAAGAGCTGTTACCTCTCACGCCACTTCGGCCATAGAGTTACCAGGCAACCTATCCTCTACCGACCTTGCACTATTGCAACACGAGCACGGAAAGCCCGTGCCAAAAACATGTGCCCTGAGTACAACACCGGGCTTTTCAGTGGGTCAAAAGAATATAAAAAATTGCAGTAGTTTTCCCAAAAGAATACGAAAACTGCACTAGTGGCGCACCAGTCCTGCACTTTTTTTTCCCAAAAGAATTCGCCATAACTAATCAGCTGGACCGTCGTGAAAATTCGACATATTTATAAGCATGATGATCTCTATGTTAATTCGTAAAGCCCGAAGCATTTTCTCGCGCCCAACTGTTGGTATTGACGTCGGATTAATCTTTTTGATCGAAATCGTTCGTTAATTAATAAGGGGAGGTAGATCCGAACCGTTCGGTAATTCTGCTCAGACTAGTCGGACGTAAATCTGGTTGCTCCGTACATTTTGATCGACGAAATAGTTTATTCTGAGATTGTGACGTATGTTGTGTATTTCTTTTGTTTACAAAAATAATTCTTTATGTAAAAAGATTGAAATCGAATTATTTGATGTTGAAGACAACAAATTATATAAATTTCCAACATCACAGGAAAATTTTGTCAAAATTATAGCTGGGCGTGAGTTGCAATATGTACATAATATTTTGGTTATATTTAAGGTTATAACCATTCTGAGATGTAAATACCGAACGCAGCTACTGTTTCAATAAAATACGTCATTGATTGGTGACGTAAAACTCTGAAATGTCCTAACAATTGGAAACCCAATACCGTCTGCTTGGTTGGGCAGAATTTCCGAAGTTGTGGTGATTTTGATATACATTGGTATGATTAATAAACTTATGAAGACATTTACAAAAATCATATTTTTTTTCCGGCGACGTAATATATGCGGCGTTGCGACGCTTTCAAATGTGACGTGCATTAATCCAGATTTTCTGAAATAACTTAATAACTACATTAGATAGGACAGTTCTAATTTCACTTTTAGGCAGACAATGAGTGTGCCTTTCTAACAAGGTATTACACTTTAGAAGTGTGATAAAGTGCCATTAAATAAAAATTGTTAAATTTAATTTCTATCAAAACTTACATTTTTGTATTTTTCCTTAATTTTGGTTTATCTGAAGCGGTTAAGTTGTTTGGGTGATTTTGGGTTTGGTTGCAAACTAAGGTTCCTTTTGAGTCTGCCTATAAGAATATATTATAACTTAGATTTTTCACTCGCAGGAAATGATGCAAAAAATGTTTGAATTCAAAAGTCAGTTTTTTTATAAAATCCATGGATTTCGCTCACAACAAAAACATTTTTTTACTACACTTTATTTTGACCTATTTTTTTCCTAATTTTTATTATTATGTTTTAGAATTGAAAGAAAATTTAAAAAAATATATTGCAGTTCAAAAAAAATAGTCAGGGAGTTTGGGAATTTAATCCAAACACAAGAAATGATACTTTAAAAATCCTTGTATTTTGAGTCAATTTTGGCACCTCTTCATTCATGTCCATGGGATTTTTATATTTTCCGGGTGATTTTGTTCCTCCAAAAGAATTTACTTTCCCAAGGAACAAGCTTTCAAAATTTGTGTAAATCTCCAAAAACCATATTGAAGTTTTCATGCCATTTGCCCCCAAAAATAGCTATTTTTAGAGAATCTATGAAATCCCATAAAAACAAGGCATTACTGTTATTAACTTGCTGTAGATCTATGACTTAACTATAGAAATTTTTGTACTTCCATTATATAAAACATTCATTTTTTTTTTAAATTAGTGGGGATGCTGACCATATACTATTATCCAGTTTATTAAAATATCGGGTGAAGCCAAAAAAACGAAAAAAAAAACGGAAATTTTTTTCCTTATAACTCTTGAACCAATTTTATTGAAAAAGTTGATGTTTGCAGAAAATGAATCAGGATTTTAAGAAAAAAAAATTATCCGCAATCTTGAAATTACAAGATGGCGCACAAAATCATGCTAAACCCTTTAAATTTGCTTGTTTATTTTTATGTTCCAGATCTTTTTTTAGCTTTTTTTCATTTATAAAAAAATCATATTTCTGCCACGCACGGACGAGGTACGCATTACTAAAAGCAGTTGGATTGTTCCAAAAAAATTAATGTTTGTTTTAATTATTACTAAACCGATTTTCCTCAAATAAAAAGTATCAAGGCAAAAATTAATTGCGCTTTAAAGTTCCTATCAAAATTTATCACCTTCTTAAATTCCAAGATGGCGGTCAGAATCAAACTTAACCTTTCAAAGAATTTGTTTATTCTTATGTTTCGGGAAACTATTCGTTTTTTTTTAATTTGTTAAAAAACTCTTTATCCGCTTCACAGAACAAAACTTAAATCATTAAAATTGGCTTAGCAGTTGCCGAAATATTAATTTTTATTTTAACCATTGATAGAGCAAAGATGTTTCACAAACTATACGATTGCCTAATTATGTTTGCATTTCCTCACAAATTCATTAAATCTAAACCGATTTCAATTAAATGAAAACTATTATAGTGAGAATCGATTGCTCTTTGAGCATCACCATAGCAACTTTCGTCAATTTTTAAATCAAAGATGGCGACTAAATATTATTTGTCTCTTTATGAAGGATCGCTACTTTTAGTTGCGAGTAATTCTCACCCCCTATCGATGTTAACCATGATGCTGTTTTGTCCATTAAAAGCAGTTCATTAATAAGGAATTCATAAGCAAAGAAATGCAAGCAGAATTAAAAAAGCAAACAAGAAATCCATCCCAGGCTCATAGATTGTTTGCTAATTTCCGAAGAAAGTGTATTTTTACCATATAATATTTTTTTTTACTTCTTGTTAAACTCTGATAAATTATTATAATCCAAAAAAATATTTTGTCTGGGGGTAAGGCCATCAACGACGCTGTCACCTAAGGTGAGTGTTGTTATATGAGGGCAGCCAAATGCGTACAATAAAACGAAACATTTATTAAAAAATTAATAACACCACTTGCAAAGTGCAATTCACCCTATTAAAATCCATGATATAGTTAAAAAGTTATAATTAATAACAGTGATTGCTTTTTTGGGGCAACCGGTATATATATATATATATATATATATATATATATATATATATATATATATAAAGAATTCTATGATCAGGAGAAGCATCAAAATAGGCGGCACATACTCCTTCTGGACCTGAACCTAATAATTTAAAAACATGTAATTTAACATTTTCTAGTTAGAAAAAACAAAAATTTATAATTACGGAAATAGAAAAGAAACACTTATTAACTTAAATATTTATGAAATAATAAACTCCGCTGGCGATATTTTTGAAATACCGGTAATTTTATAAAAAAAAAATGCAACTTACCAAGAAACCTAATTAAGTTTTGTTGCGAAATCTTATTAAAAGATTTTGATTTTCTTCTCTACGAACACACCAAAAAGATAATGACACAATGTGTTGCATTGTTTTTGACACATTCATTCCAAGCCCTCAGATTTCTAATTACTTGGAGCCATATAACTATGAGATACTTGAAATAATACTCTAGAGGTGGTATTGCATAGAGTAGAATTTCCTTAAGGTCGATAAGTATATCAGTAGTAACTCAGCTGACCAACAAATTGGGAGGAAACATGATGACGCCTCCGAGATGCTTAATTTCACATTCACTATTACAGGTATTATGAAAGTATGCCAACATTTTACAAATAAAGCCTTAAAATGACTGCCTATATAAAGCATTCCTAAAATTGTCTTATTATAATATTTCTAGCCCAGAACTAATATAGTACAATAAATATAGGTACACGCTGATCTAGAGCTAAATAGAAAACATTTGTAGGTACTTGCAAACCCCAAAAGCCGCAGAAAATATCCAGTAATTTATTTGGTATTTGTATTTTTTGTAACTTTAGACCCCTTTAATACGTCTATGGGCAGGGCCCATAGTAGGCATAGGGCCGCCAAATCAAAGCTCTAAAGGTGCTAAATTGTACATCTAAAGTAGCCGGATTAGATGTATTTAGAAGTATAAGTATAGGCGCGCCAATTTACTGTTTCACCCAGGGCGCCTAAATATCTAGGGCGGGTCCTGGGACCCAACTCTTGAACCACTCGGATTTTTTGTCGTATACGAGTAAAATTCGAATGGTGGTTTCGAGTGCTCGAAAAAATTGCTATTCTTGAATGCCACTCGAACGCCAATTCCGTGTACGACTTTTTTTTCGACTACACTACTTGGCAACGCTGTTTTCGTATAATTTTGGCCAACCCAACGCCGGTATGTCCGCCTAAACTTGCCGCGATGAAGTAAGGTTGACAGTAGATCGACATATTACCGCCTTTGTTTTTTAAAAAGTGATTTTTTTTCTAGATAAATGTTTTTGTTTTAATAAAAAAAGAAGCTGTGGTTTATTTTGGTAAAGGCAATTATTATGTAATCATTGGTAACGGTAAGTACCGTAAAACAGTTTTGCCTTTTAGGCCGATAAGCATAATAAACATTTCAAGTAAAAATTGACAAAATCAGTAACCTTTGTTCAAAAAACCCCTTTTTTTGTTTAAATTTGAATATCTTTACCTGTCAATTAACTGCAAAAAAATTTAAAACTGTTGTAGACTAAAGCAGCCCTCATATGATCAGTATGATTTGATTTAAATATGTACATTATTTTTGTGGATATCTTTGTTTTTCAGGTTTCTCAGAGAAGACATGAAGATCATTTTTGAGGTGTGAAGCAGTTTTTGCCTAGCGGTCCGGTTGCAATGATGATCCTACTAGAAATACTCAGATGCATCTGGTAATCTATTAACTTTTAAAGAACTTTTTTAAATAAATTATAAGTAAAATAAAGTTTATTGTAGTTTTATTGTAAAAAAGATTATACAACTTCTTACATAAAAGCTTATACAGTGAGAACAAGCAAGTTGGAATACATTTTCTAGCACGTTAAATTAAAAAATTTTTGAATAAACCAAAATCATGCCTACTGAGATTTTTAATGAGCAATATTTTTGATGAATTTTTTTGGACCCCAGAAAGGGGTCCAACAAGATAAAACTTGTGGCACCTTGTTGGAAAGCCTATTGAAAAAGAAAAATTATGGTTCACTTTTTTTTGGAAATCTGTCAAATTAAAAAAAAACATTTTTTATTAGTTTTTGAACAAAGTGCTACAAGTTGAGTCTACCAGTTGCAAAAAAAAATTTGGTATTACTGGACTTCTTGTCAGGGGTCCACCACCTATATTTTAATAAAATTATAGGTTTTACTTTAAATGAAACTTATATTCTCTAAAAATTACAAAAAAATAGAAATAATTTTCTTTTTGTTATTTTAAAAAAATTATTTGATACCCTTTCTAACAAGGTGCCTTAAGTGGGGTCATTCCATCTTAAAAAATAAGTTGTATGCTAGTGGACCCCTTTCTGGGGGTCTGTCCAAAAAATATTGCCGGTTAAAAATCTCAGTTAACATGTGTTTGGATTTTTTCAAAAAACTTAAATTCAACTGACTAGCAAATTTAATCCAACTGGCTTGTTCTCACACTGTAGTCATATTGCATAGCGTTTTTTAATGCACTTGACAGTAAGTACTTATTATGTACTTTGAAATGTAAATAAAGAAAAATAATGTTTTTATATTTTATATTTATTTTTGGCCAACATAGAAAAAGTCAGAAAAATGGTGAAACTGGTAAAAGTATAAGATTAGGTTTATTATTTACATGCAGGGGATTTTCCTACTTGAAGCAGTTGGGCCCTTATATTATCCAAAAATTAAGCAAAATAAGATAAGGCGTTGTACCCAGGGGGGAATCAAGAGGTATCAATGCCCCACAAAATAGTTGATAAAGTGTGTTAAGGGGGCAAACTTCGTACGATAACTTAACATTTGACAACACTGATATCGCGTTTTTTGCCCAAATCTTTGTTCTAATAGAAATAGAAAACGACAAAGCGGAACGCGTCGAAATTTTGAGGGGTAGTTTTTTAAAGCATTTTTTAAAACCGTATCTTAGCAGTTTTTCGCGAAATCATTTTATTCAAGAAATAAAAAAAAATTATGGCTAAAACACAACAAATATTTCAAAACAATGTTTGGCATTTCAGTAGCCTAGTTGTGTTATAGAAAACTGTAGTGAAATTGTTTCGATTTTTGTATTTTTTGGAAATGTACAAAAGAAAATCAAAAATCCAGCAAGATACGTTTGAAGATTTTTAAAAAATCTTGCACATGAACAGAAATAATGTTTCAACTAGTTTTTTATAGAAGGGATCTATTTTTTATACTTATTTACCTAATCTGTGGGATCTATTAGGATTTACAAAGGCGTGATCAATTTTATATTTGCTGCAGGACACCAAATCAGACAAGAGCCATCAACCTTCTGACTGAAGCGCCACCCCCATATACCGGGGGCAAGTCAATTCGACTGAGAAAATTTAACTAAGATCACGTGACCCGGATTTTCACATTATTTTCAGATATTTTGAATAAATAAAATGTCGTTTAATATAAGTTAAATGATTATAAGAAGGTATTTAAAGACATAAAATTTTTTCTATTTACAAAACGTTTTTTAAGGGCCATAGCGGAACAAACAAAATCACGGGATTACGAACCAATTTATAAGATGGTTTTTGATAATTAGTATATTGCTCAGTTAACAGAAGCTTGTGCTTAACTTCGCTGAAAATAAAGCCCTTTTCATTTATTTTTTTATTTATTACATAGCAAGAGAAGAAAGTGACAAATTTCACACGAGCGTGAGAAAGTTACTTTCTGTCGAGTTATGGAGCTATTTTCCCACGGACACTGTTGAACTATACTAATTTTTGTAAAAATTGGTGTTTAATTTTGCGTAAATCAAATGAAACTGCTTTTCCGCACATGTGTGGGAAAGTAGTTTGTAACACATGTGCGAAAAAGTATTGTGACAGTTAAATACTTTCCATACATGTGCCGAAGTACTGAAAGTACTTGTCACACATGTGCGAAAAAATTTCTGCACACGGATGAAATTTAATGTTTTCTGAGGATGCAAATCGTGTAAAATCCAACATTTTTATATGTGGTCGCAAGAAATAGTAATTTACCTAACCATTGTGGAAGACGCACTAAACACATTCGTTAAGTATGAAGGTACAATATTTTTTCTACGAGGTTGTGAAAACAAAAGTAAAGTACTACAATAAAAACCACTTATTTATTATATTTAATTTACAATGATTGCCGAAAACTTTACTTCTTATCCTGTGCAGCATCTGTGGATCAGGAGATTTTCGTTTTCATCTTCTGGATCAATGATATCGGAAAGGCTTTAAATATAATTTGCTCTAGATATATTTGGAGGCAGGCTCATAGGAACATTATGTGTTCCATCCTATTGTGGCTAAGTCTTCTTCGGGATTATCAATATTTTCTATCACAGTAAATAAACACTTTTTCTCTATTTTTATTTATAAGATGAAATCAAAGATTATAGATTATAATCATTGACTTCTATACCCTACGGGTAGACCCGGCATGGGCCTAAATTGCCATTATATCATGCTTTTATCGCAATTGACCAAATACAAGTAAGAATTTAATGAGCAAGATAGGGATGAAAATAGAATTTCGGTTTGGTGAGCCCGGACACATGCAACATCGCAAAAATATTCTATTTGCTTGTCTTGGATAAAAAAGGGCAGTGGCGGCGCAAAATAGAAATTTTGAATTCCATTAGAATTTTTTTATCAACAATTTTCTGTTTGAATAATAAATAATTCATGAATACTTACTTGTGTATACTGTGTTTTCAAAATTCTCTTCAGTAAAAAAAAAGACTAAAAATAATTTCTAAGCATGCTAAGTGCTGTGGATGCATTAAAATTATTGTTTTCATCTTAGAACTTTACAAATGTTGTACCTTCCAGGTAAAATATTTTCTTTCTTTGAACAAGGGTCTTCTTCAACTCTTCTCTTCTTGGGTGGACCACAAGTTATGCTCGAGTCAGATAAAGTTTCGGAACTAAAAATTTCAATTCGGAATGGGACAACTGGGCGCCAGGCCAACTCGGCGCCGCCAACAGGGCGCCACGCCGGGCCTAATGGGCAGATGTGCAGATAAAAAACAAAATAAATATGTTATTTATACAAAAATTTCAACACCTATTAAGTCGAGTGTTGAAATTTGATAGGTGTAGTGTTCTGCGACTTGAAACACCGCCAAGTTCCATATTCGATACATATCGATGCATAAATAAAAAAGTCCGCCATTTTGGATCCGCCATTTTAATTTTTTTAAGTATGTTTTTCATCTGCACATTTTATCAAGAAAAAATATTTTAGTCCGGCGCCCAGTTGGCTCGGCGTCCAGTTGGCCCGGCGCCCAGTTGGCCTGCCGCCAGTTGGTGGCGCCGAGTTGGCGGCGCCCAGTTGTCCTAGACTGCAACACATTTCAGGGGTCTGGTACGTTTTAACACCTTTCTTAAAACTACGAAGTTTTTTGAAAAATGATAATTTTAGACCATTTTATAGTGATTTCTAAAAAAAAATTGCAGAAAATCGTTGATTTTGTTAAAAAAATTAAAATTGAAAAATTCTTAAAACCCCATTAAAACCCATACAAATTGCTACAAAAGTAGCATTTTCTCATTTCAAACTGAAACAAAACGGTCCCTGACGTCTATCAGCTGTTAACAAAAACTTGAAATAACTAAGGTCACTGATCGAAATCGGGTCAGTTTTTTTGGTCCTTTTATGAAAATGCACAATTTTTAAAAAAGCATGAAATTCATAACAAAATCAAGAAAATTATGATTCCTACATTTTTACAATTAAAAATTAGTTTAATTGAACATTATATCAATTTTTATTCCTTAAAACACTAAAAATTAATAATTATTTACTTTTTTTAAATTTATCGAAGGTCTAACCGAACAAAACCAAACTGAACCGTATCGAAATGAACCAAATCAAACCGAATCTAACGGTTCGGTTTGGTTCGGTTCGATTTGGTTAAACTAAACCGTACCTAACTGAATGTAGCTAAACCTAACCGAAACAAACTGAACCTAGCGGAACCTAACCGAACATAATCAAAGTGAACCAAACCTAGCCGAAGAAAACTGAACCTAACCGAACCGATTCGAAACGAACCGAACCAAACCAGACCGAATCTGGCTGAACCTAATCAAAACAAATTAAACCTAGCCGAACCTAACCAAACAAAATCAAACTGAACCAAACCTACCCGAACCAAACCGAACCGAACCGAGTGGAATCAACCAAACCGAACCGTTAGATTCGATTTGGTTCGGTTCGATTTGGTTAAACTAAACCGAACCTAACCGAATATAGCTAAACCTAACCTAAACAATCCTAGCGGAACCTAACCGAACATAATCAAACTGAACCAACCTAACCCACCTAACCCAACCTAACCTAACCTAACCCAACCTATCCCAACCTAACCCAACCTAACCCAACCTAACCCAACCCAACCTAACCTAATCCAACCTAACCCAACCTAACCCAACCTAACCCAACCTAACCCAACCTAACCCAACCTAACCCAACCTAACCCAACCTAACCCAACCTAACCCAACCTAACCCAACCTAACCCAACCTAACCCAACCTAACCCAACCTAACCCAACCTAACCCAACCTAACCCAACCTAACCCAACCTAACCCAACCTAACCCAACCTAACCCAACCTAACCCAACCTAACCCAACCTAACCCAACCTAACCCAACCTAACCCAACCTAACCCAACCCAACCTAACCCAACCTAACCCAACCTAACCCAACCTAACGCAACCTAACCCAACCTAACCCAACCCAACCTAACCCAACCTAACGCAACTTAACCCAACCTAACACAACCTAACCCAACCTAACCCAACCTAACCCAACCTAACCCAACCTAACCCAACCTAACCCAACCTAACCCAACCTAACCCAACCTCACCCAATTTAACCCAACCTAACCAAACCTAACCAAACCTAACCAAACCTAACCTACCTAGTTGTTAATAAATATAGTAAAATTTGTTCAGTTTATGTCCAGGGGGTAACCATTGTCCATAATCGTCGGAAATCGAGTTAGGATTAGTGTATGCGACCATAAACATTGATGAGATATCTTCAAATTTTTTTAGGGAAATGTTTCAAAATCTTTTTTTCCGCACTCTGGGCACCCTAATAAACCGTAATCTGGTCACCCTAAGCCATCGCAATCAAAGAAAATCGGTAATCGAAATGTCACAAATTTTTTGTTGGTTTCTATTCTTCTTTTATATTATGTAGGACAAATTTATTAATTAAACTAAGTGACCTTATTAAGTAAGACAGCATGATTGTCAAATGACATTAGAAGGACATACACATATGATACCGGCCTGTAGACCGGTCGCGGTGGTCATATAATAATAAATATATACTTTCGCGATGAAAGACCAAAATTTAACTTAAAATTACTGTAAAGTCCGCAAAAAACATTAAATTTATCGAAATTTATAAAAACATAGATCAGTGTGTGTAACAATTCATCAAGATGTATGAAACTCGACCGTGACATGTCAAAAGTTTGGTTCGAAAAAACAAAAACAACTGAATAAAAATCGGTATGTAAGCATTTAAAAAAAAATCATTTTTAAGAAAATCAAATACTTTTTGTTAATTTTCATGCAATGCAAAAAAAAGTGCGGGGAAGTGACACTTTCTGAATCAAAATGTGTGAGGGTAAAATCGCACAGTCGCAGAAAAAACTATCTATCGTGACGCTACTGAACTTTCTCGTGTTTTAGCAAAAACTATCCGTCAAGACGACTTACCCATGAAATGTTGATTTTTTATGGATTTTTTTTTCTTCTTTTGCACGAAAAACAATTTCGGACCATGTTTGAACTCAAATAGTTACTTCTAAACTTGTTTTTAAACGTTTTAAGATTTCTTTTTGTAATATTCCCGCACAAAAAAAATCATTTCCGTACTTAGACAACATTGTCTATCAGTTTTCCCTGTATAAATTGACTAGCAGGTAGAATCATTTAAAATACGGCAGGTGGATTAAAGGTAGCCAGCTGCTTTTCTGTCGCACTTATGCCGTCAGTGTGAAAGAGATAAAAGTACCCATATATTATCTAGGGTATTATTAGCATGCAAAATCAGCCTATCTTTGTCCGTTTCACATGTTCAATAATGTCTATCTCTGTTTTTATTGTAAAAGAAATACCCGCCGTTAGAAACCAAATTCGATAGGGTCAATAAAAAATGCCTTGTCTTTCCGTCTCTAAAGCCCTTTCAGGGCTTTATACAACTCAATGATTATAATATATATGATGAAATGTCATCCCCTGGTTTTTGACAAAAAAATAGGCTTTGTTATTTACTCTATTCTTTTATTTTTTCTGTTGCTATTGGAAAACTGGCCGCCCACTTGTGTTTTTCGGCAAAAATTAACGTCAGTGTCAAACTCAAAATGTCTTGATTTTTGTCATCCCTAAAATTTTAGTAAGGCCCACAATTTAGAAACCGCATAGGTGTCCCTAGGACTCTAATATGTAGTGTCACCTATTGACTGATATTTAAATATTTTGCCTTGTTGTCATTTGCGTAAAAAATTAGCTGAATCGAATTTGTCGCCTTAAAAGAGACAAACAAATTGCACAATACTCAAATTTTTATTGAAACTTTTTAATCCCCCCGTCCCTCCCGAAAACGCTCCTTTTATATATTTTCTCTTGAAAATGTGTTACAAAGTTGTAATTTTTTTAATTATTTTTTTTTAGAGCTGTTCGTTCATAAATTATTAACGCAAAAATTCAGGATTTTTCACTCTCATCCCCCCCCCCCCAGTCGTAAGGCATTTCCAAGAAAAAAAGAAAAAAAAAACTGAGTGTCACAAGAGGCTATCCCCCTTCCACCTTTTTGCGTCCTCAAGCCCTTTTATTGCCAATTCGCGTCTTTTTCAGAAGACCTCCCAGTTTTTTTTAAATAAAGAAAAATTAAGCAAACACCAAAAAATATATTAAAGTAAACAAAAATGTTAGGTTAGATCACTCAGATTCGTATACGGAAATTGAGATTCGAGTGGACTTTACCACTCGACTCTATTTCCGATCGAAAAACTCGTATACGAGCTTTCAAGAATTCGAATGGTGATTTTCCGTATACGTTTCGCCGAATCCGTATACGGATTTATTTCAAGAATTGGGTCCCTGTTATGTTATTTAAATGTGTTGTAGTTTCTAAGGTTCTATACAAATTCAAAGCATTTTGAGACATAAAACATATTAATATTTTGACAGCCCATAAGTTTTTGTAGTCGGCACGCCTACTACATATAAAAATTTTGGTTCCGTTTTCGAGAATTAAGGTTCTCTTTAAATTTGGTATGGCTGTATGATTTTAAACATTATAAAATTGTCATTTGTAAAACGATATTTAAGGTAAATGTTGTATTTTTGGAAATTTCGACAATTTTTTAAAAAGTGCTATTTTTAAGTATGTTTGGCATAAATATTCCGGCACGATTTTTGTAAAATTATACAGTTTTTGAAAGCTTGTTTCTTAATATAACTAATTCCTTTGGAGAATCAAAATCACCAAGAAAATATAAAAATCCGAGGCACATAAATGAAGAGGTGTCAAATTGAGCCCTAAATCTAATGTTTTTTTTACATAGCATTACTTAAGTTTAAATTTTTTTATTAGACACCCGGTCTATTTTACATTTACCGCAATATTTTTTTAAATAATTTTGTTAAGTTTTAATAATATTGCTAAATTTGGTATTTTTTTGCGCGGTCCCGTGTAAAGATAATATATAAATTTGAGCACATTAACTCAAAAAATACAATAATTATTATACGAGATCAAAATTTAAAAATTTTAAAAATTACAAATTTAAATTTTGGTGAAAATTTCACTTCTAAAATTTTTAATAAAAAAACTTAAAAAATTTGTTGAGATTTTTATAGAGCGGTAGATGGATACATCTACTGGCTGCATAAAAGTGAAAACGAAATTGTCCTACAGATTACCGTTTTTGAGATATTTGACAAAAAGTAGGTTGCTATCAATCTTCACCTTTAGGGCGTCGCGACGCCGAGCAAATCACTGGTTTTTCCTAACGTCATAGGGAGTCCATAAACAGCATGCCAAGTTATATCAAAATCACCCAAAAATTGAATATTTCCAATTTGACTGCCCGAATCTGTATTTCCTCCCAACAATTTGGTATCTTCCAAAAAAATTAAAAATGTTTTGTTTTTTAAATTATTTATTGTTTCAGTTTAAATAATGATATTTCCCGCTCGTTAGCAATGACGTCACTTTTGAACCAAATTCAATGGTTTTAAAACTAGCTTGTCTTTAGTTTCAAACCAGCGCATGCGTTTGTTGCCTAAAGTCCCCACATTCTACTTTTTTTATATCTTTTAAATTCTTCTCACTCTTTTCGACAAAGACAGAAATAGAAGCCAGTTGCTGTGCACTAGCCCAAGGACTGTACACACAAGGACTGTACAATGTACAGTGTACAGTCCTTGCTGTACACAGAGAACGTGTACAGTCCTTGGGACTAGCCATGGCCGCTAACTTCTCGTCCTAGACTGTTCTAGGACGCATGATAAATCTTTTATGAGGGGCTTTGTTCTCGTTTGCCGTCGCAGTTAGGATGAAGATAGCAAGTCATTGGCGGATCCATGTGGTCCGGGGGTGGGAGGGAAGGCGGTTTGGTTTTAGGGGTCAAGGAGGCAGCAAAAACCATTTTGTACGTGTTTAATAAGTTTGAGCTCTTAACTTCAGTGCAACAATACATAGATAAAATGCGCTAAAATGTGTGTGTTTAATATCGTGCCACAAAGGAGCTACGAGAGCCGAATATTAGAATCAATAGTTGGAATTAAAAAAAAAATTAGTTACAAAAGCCCAACTTTTTTCTAATTACATTTATGCCGAAACAATTATTATATTCTATTTGCTTGCTCGCCAAAATATTTAAAATTGGCTTGAAAGTTATCCAAAGTTTATTGTTTGTCAGAAATAAATTGGAAATAAAAGTAACTTTTCTGTGTGTTTTTTTTAACTTCGGGTTAATGCATTTGGTATTTTTTTATCAGAACTAAAAAGTATAAGTTTTACGTCTGAAACTTAAACGGTTTGAAAACATGCAGCAGAGTTTGTGAAAAGTTCATCACGAATAAATCACTTTGCAGCCTTTTTTAATTATTATTTTTATTTGTCCTGGAATGAGAAAAATTAGGTTTATCGAAAAATACACATACAAAAAATATTTGCAAACTAGCTGAACTTGTAGATCTTGATTTTGACTCAGTCCACCGCAGGCCTTACCTAGGGGGGATCAAGGGGGATCAATCCCTCCCGAAATTTTAAGGACTTACAAATAATAAAATATTTAGTAGGGAATAGTAGAGATATGGGTAAATCGCATTTTTTTATGGCAGAATTGACTCTAATTTTTTAGATTTTTGCTTATAACAGCTGAAAACACGCTCAACCTACAGTTTGGTTAAGTATTCTATTTTCTAAAAAAACTAAAATCTTAAGCGTATTTTTGTTCAATTTCTAAAAAAACCCATACTACTAAATAACACCAAACAACTTTATTAATAAATAAACAGTTGTGTTTTAAATAATATTAATTGACTTGACTGCGAAATTTATCCAAGATTTGAGCAGCTCTGCCGTGCATAGCAAAAACCTAGTAACTCGACTTACTCGAAAATGAGATTATTATATCATTGAAATCGCCGTACAAAACGGCTCCAGCCAGTTTTTCTAGAATGTGGCTATCTTGATAATCAAGGAAGTTATGTAGTTAGTATGTAGTTAAATAAGCTATAGTTAGTATGTAGTTAAATAATCTTTAAACTCTATTTCCCAAAACATTAGTTTTTGACTTACTAGGTTTCTGCTTTGCACGGCAGAGCTGCTGAAAAATAGTACAAAAAATTTTTGTCGTGCGTTTGAACTTCATTTTGGCCTAGTCAAGGATAGTTTTTGCTTGACAAATATAAATTTGACTAAAAAAGTATGCTGGGTTGACTTATTTTTTAGCTATCCATAGCTAAGAAGGCAATTGGGTTCATCAAAAATTTTTTTATTTATTTTTACTCAAAATAAGGTAACCTATTCACCCAAATTTTTGATAGCGACGCGTCGGTCGCGTCGATTTTCTGGATCACGATAACGAAACATTTTTTAGATGTTTAATAAAAATAGCAGAAAATACGGCATTATCGAGTTTTAGGCCTCCCCCCCATGACGTATTCCTGGGTGCGCTATTGCTCAGTTACACGTATGTGAAACAAGACAAATATTAAACACGATCTTTTCGCACAAATTTGCATTCAACCTTCAGATACACCGTAACAAGGCGTAGCTAATCCATTCTCCCTCTTTGTTGTGTTGTATGTGAAGAACAAGGACTTAATCGCGATTAAATCCATAATTGCGCTTAAGTGCTTAAGGTGCACCTGAGGGTAAATCGTGTACTGTTTTCAGAAGATATCATTACTGAATACTGATACAATGTTGGTAATAAGATCGCAGGCGAAAGTTTTTGCTTTTATACTTGAAAAGATGCACTTTAGTGTATCGGACAATTGTCCGATACACTATTACTTGGTTTCTTTGCAATTTACCAAACTTGTGAAGATTAAGATTAACTCTATATTATCCCCCTTTGTATACGCCGGTGTAATAATAACAAATAAAAATTTAATCTGACGTTCCTTTCAATATGGTCTCAATTTACGTACAGGCAGCCTGCAGACCAAACACGTTTAGATACGTCCTGCAGGCCGGTCGCCCCGCTCTGTCGACCCAGCCATGGTCAATCTATAATGCAAAAATAAGCAGGCAACGTTCGAAATTACCTAAATATGCACCTGGCATACTGCACTGAAGATTTACCTGCGTGAAACAAATAAAGAAAAAACCGCAAACTCACAAAGAAGGGTGATTCTTGATTCTTGAACGTTCGAAATTATGGGTCTCAGTCTGACCTCTAAATATTTAACTGTGTGAAACAAATAAAGAAGAACAGAATAGGTATCACAGAGTAGCCTATTCTGAATCGCAGAGCCCTCAACTTCCATTGATAAATGCAAAATCACTAATATTTTTAGGCTGTATAGTTTAATATAGTGGCTAAATGCATCCATTCATGCTTTTAATTTTAAAAGAGTCCGAAATTCTCATCTTAACTTGGTAGCGGCAATTTAAAAAGCCCCCGTCTGTACAATCTACGCTAAAAATTTTCTTTTCTTCGAATCTCTTGAATTCTTCCGAGTTTTCAACAGCCAGAATTAGGATTTATAAAGCCTATTCAGATATCGTCAGTTTTATTAGTAGTACTTATGGATACATACCTTCCGTTGCATGTTTGATAGAGAATTAACAACGGTACATATTCCCAAAATTGAAAAAAAATTGAACTGGTTCTATTGCGGCGATAAATCCGCGAGTTTGTCCTAAATATAACTGTCACCGTTCACAAACGAATCTGCCTTATAAAATGTATGGCCAACAAGCCATTGAGAATATGGTATATGGTAGAAAAAAGAAGCGGAGTTGACCCTCTTTTTGACAAAAAAGTAAAAAAAGTGTATTTTTTAATTTTTCAGAAATTTTCTTTTTTTAGGAAAATTATGAGCAGTGAGAACTATGTAACAAGTAATATGCAATATTTGTGAGTAACTCTACAAGTTAATACTATAAGACATCGGCGAAATGCAATAGTAGTCGTTTTTTTCTTTTAATTGTCAACAACTGTTTTTTACCACCAAAAAAAACAAATAATTTTTATCACACAAAAAAGCCGCGCGTTTTATTACCACCAGATTAATCTAAAATAATTATGGAGTTTACTGGGACACGCGATTTTTCTGAGTTCACTGAACAACTTAATGAGATACGAAACAAGTTTATGAAATGGGACAGCTGTGAAAAAACTGTGGCTCTCTACTATTTAATGGTCGGGCTCCCATTCGCTAACGTTCGTTTTCTTCAAAATGCTTTAGATAAACTTATATCTTCAATAGCCACCCAAGAAAACCAAATACTGGAACAAAATGCTAATGATTCAGCTGTAATCAATTCATTTCTTAAAGAAAACCCTCAATCAGCTCTCTGTCTCCTGTTGAATCATCTTCCTTTATTAAGACCAGGCTGTGTTGATGCAGCTAGAGCTTACATTAACACAATTAGGAAAATTTTAACAGAATTTATTACACCTCCTTTTAAGAAGATCTATAACGAGTGTGTTGAGATTATGTCCTATGTTTATATTCATCCAGCATTTGATATGGAGGAAAAAAAATCTTTTAAGCATCTGCTTAAAGAAGTTATTCACAAGGTAAGTTGGGGGCAAAAATGTATATTTGTTTATATAGATTACCTCTATAAACATTTTGTTTTGCTAATTTTTGTTTAGAAGTTAATTCAAATACTAGTAGGTGGGCTTTTTTGGGTCTTTTATTTCGGTAATATAAGTGCACTTGCAAAAATAGAATATTGTATTTCATTCAAAAAATTTGTTTGTTTGTTTATGCAGGACTATACCAGACTATACAAGACCCCATAAGACTTTCACAGGACTTGCACAGGACCATACTGGACTTCTACAGGACCCCACAGGACTATATAGGACTTGTACAGGACACTAGAGGACCAAAAATTTATTAAAGTCCTGTAGGATGGTGTAGATATTTGGTTCAGTTGATCAACCTGCAGCATTCAAGCACTTTGTGGTCATATTTAATGCCTCTGAAATAAAGAGAGCATATTGTTTGAAACTTTGAATGGTTCCTTCAGTCTAAATTCACAAGACAAGTTAAATTTCACAAATACAAAATAAAATTATTAAAACTAAGGCTCTTTGGATTCAAGAGCAGTAAAATAGTGTTTTGAGTGTTAGAACATCTTTCGGATTTGTAAAAAATGAGAAAAAAGTTTATTTTTAAAAAATAAATAAATTCTAGGTGAGGAATGTTTGTGTTTTTGAACTTGCACTTTGTGTCCCTTGTTTTGGGAATAAAAGTGTCTTTTATTTTGAAATTTTCTTTTAGATAGGTAAATTAATAAAATCTTTTTGATTGATTTTAGAATTTATACAAAACTTTTTTCAGGTACCTATCTATTTATGCAAGAATTTGCAAAGATTTGGCATACCATGTCACCAATTATGATTATATTTGGAACATTTATTCTACCCGATTCTACCCATAAAGAGGATAAAACATCATAAACTCCAAATTTTTCTGATGAAATTTTTTTTTGAGATAACACTGAAAATGTGTTATTTGGGTGTATTTTGACCTATCTTAGCAATATTGTCATGATGTCTGTGTGTGTGTGTGTGTGTGTGTGTGTGTGTGTGTATATTAGTTTTGTCTGTAACACAATTTCTCCTAAACCTCTGAACTGATTTTTAATAAATTTTTTAGGTAAAATAGTGTTTGATACTCTAACAAGCTGGTTAGATTTTGGTCAAAATCCATCAATGCTAATGATAGGTTAATATATCAATATTCAGATTTCAGAATATAATTTGTGTTATAACCAAAAACTTTGTAAGAGCTTTAGTTTCTGAGATATTTACAAAAAACTGTTCTCATGGAATTACTTGAAGTGTGCTAATAGGCTAGCTAGGAAGGTATGAGATCTGTCATGGATCCATTTATTTTAATTAAATTTTAAAAATCAAAAATTTGCCAATTAGACTGGCTCAAACATGTACTAACCAACATTAAGATATCAGTGATTTAGATCTCATTTGAAAGTTCTTTACATTATCTTTCAAATGAGGTATAAAACAATTAATTATTTATAAAAAACAAAATTGAAAATTTGGAAACAAAAATATCTTTTAAATTGTCTCAAATCTGTTTTTTTTAATTTATATTTTTCCTTAATGTTTTTGCAAGATCCTCATTAAATTTAAGAATGGAGAAATTATGGGTTCATGTTAGAATAAAAAATGTTAACAATAAAAATAAGTGGAAAAGAATCATTTGCATAATAAAATACTGACAATAGAAATTTTAGAGAAAAAATAACATTGTTCAGTTTATCAGTGTTACCCTCATGTTAGGCCCTATTACTTTAAGGAAAACAAATTGTAAAAAATGCCAAACAAAAATTTTTTATGCTGTTTTATGTTTGCATTTAGGCTGTTTTGTATATTCTTTCAAGAAAATGATTATTTTTCCAAGTATTTTTAATGTAATGTTTTTTTCAAAGTGAATGAATCTTGCTAAAATATAAAAGAAATATATTGTTTTGAAAAAAAGTAAAAAATACCTTTTTGAGAAATTAAAAAAAAAACTTTTTTTTTTAATTTTTGTAAAACATTAAATCTTAAGATATCTTATTCATAAGGTATTTTAAATACCTTTTAAATAAGCCCTATGTCACTACTCTGATGTAAGCAGTTCCTGAGATATCTAATCTAAGTCTATATATTATTGAAATTTGGTTCTATTTCTTATTCTCTTTATGGGTAGAAAGAATATACTGGTTGGGCCAAAAAAAACTGGGCAATTTTTTTTTCATTATAACTTTTGAACCATACCATCAACTTAAATGGGACAAACTGCACTTGGCAGAGAATTAATCAGAGTTTTGACTAAATATATTTTTTTTGTCCGTTATCTCAAAATCCAAGATGGCGGACAAAATTAAATTGTGCCCTTCAAAGATGCTCATTTATTCTTATGTCGCGAACATGTTTTAACTATTTTTTAAATTGCTAAAAAAGCTGCATTCTTGCCACACACAACAAGATATGAATCAGCAAAAGCAGTTCAGTGGTTCTAAAAAAATATATTTTTGTTTCAACCATTGGTTTGAATATTATACGATTGCCTTGCCAATCATGTCTGCATTTATTTTGTTATAAATTCATTACTACTAAACTGATTTTGATGGAATAAAAAACATCCTGGTGAGAATTGATTGCTTTTTAAAGATCATGATCAAGATTTATCACCACCTTAAAGTTTAAGATGACGACCAGAATCATACTTGATTCTTTAAAATGGCGTGATTATTCTTATCTTCTGAAAATGTTTTAGTTTTTTAAATAATTAAAATCGGTTGAGTGGTTTTCAAAAAATCTATTTTTGTTTGATATTGTTTTACAGATTATATGATTGCATTGCCAATCCTGTCTGCATTAATTTCCTTAAACTCATTATTACTGAACCGATCTTAGTGAAATAAAAAAATCGGGGTGAGAATTGATTGTTCTCTAACGATTATAAATGAAATTTGCCTCCATCTTGAAAGTTAAAATGTCGGACAGAATCATACTTGACCCTTCAAAGAGGCATGTTTATTCTTATTTTCCGAAAATTCTTATTTTTTTTAAAATTTATAGAATTTAACTACTTTTCTTCCATTTAACAAGGTACAAAGTAATAAAATCGGTGAAGTGGTTCTCACAAAATGTGATTTTGTTTTAACCATTGATTGGATCTTTAAAGAGCGGGAGAAAAGTAGAGTTGTTCCATATAAATCTATAAATTTCTATACATTTTCGGAAAATAAGAATAAACACGCTATTTTGAAGAATCAAGTAGGATTCTATTCTCACCATGATTTTTTTATTTTACTAAAATCGGTTTATTAATAAATAATTTATAAGGGAATGAATGCAGACAGGATTGGCAATGCAATCTTATAATCTGTAAAACAATGGTTGGAACAAAAATAGGTCTTTTGAGAACCACCACACCGCTTTTAGTAATTTGTACCTCATTGTGTGGGGGAAAAGTAGTGTTTTTCTATAAATTAAAAAAAAACTAAAACATTTTCGGAAAATAAAAGTAAACACGCCATTTTGAACAATCTGTATGTATGATTCTGTCCGCCATCTTAAATTTTGAGATTTCAATAAATTTTGATCTAGATATTTAAAAAGTAATCAATTCTCACCGGGATGGTTTTTTATTTCATTAAAATCGGTTCAGTATTGGCTGAAATAAAAATATTTTTTTTTACCACTGAATCTATTTTGCTGATTTATACCTTATTGTGCGTGGCAGGATTCCAGCTTTTTTACTAATTTAAAAAAATAATTACAACATGTTCGCAACACAAGAATAAATGATCATCTTTGAAGGGTACATTTTAATTTTGTCCGTCATCTTGGATTTTATAATGGCGAACACAAGATATATTTAGTCAAAACTCTAATAAATTCTCTGCCAAGTGCAGTTTGATCCATTAAAATCAATTGTATATTTCAAAAGTTATAATGAAAAAAAAATTGTCTGGTTTTTTTTGGCCATGGATTAGCCCATCAATACCGCAGGAGTTTTTGTTTTTAAGTTAGCAGAAAAACAAAGCTACTTAGTTCTCTGGTTCCTGTTGTTTTTAGCAAATCGACCGAGTTACTGTTCTACTACATTTTTTGTAACAGAGTCTGCTATCATACAAAAATGAGTATTTAGTTGGTTCGCAATTGTTAGTGATTCTTTAGTAGTTTCAGATTCTATTTTAAGTTCGATTTTTGAATTTTTTTGTTTTTTTGCCTGCCGATACTGTTAGTGGGTCTTTACTAGTTTCAAATTCTATTTTAAGTTCGATTTTTGTTTTTTTTGCCTGCCCGATAATTTATTTAGAATGTTCCAAGTTTCTTCTTTCTCATTTTCAGATGTTTCAATTTGTTTTTTGTAAAATAAAGATTTTATTTTTTATTTTTATTTTATTTTTATTTACCATATCATTACGGGCGAACCCAATTACAATGACAGGAATAAATGAGAGTTACAAAAATATACAATAAAAGTAGCATAGAAGTAAAGGTAGTCTTAAGCATTAATTAGATGTACAAGAATAGGTTGGACTTTTAGGCATTATTTTGCAAGTGCATATTTCTGAGCTGTTTTAAATTGGTATTAAATATATTGATAGCTGGAGTATTGTTACAAATGTCGCACATTGTATAAAGCGGTGAATACTTTAAAACATTTAGTCTAGGCGTTGGCAGATAGAAAGTGGATAGTTGTCTCGATCCCTGGCGCGGGATTATGAAGTTTAGTTGGGCTAATAAGTCTGCACAGTCTATTTGATTGTTTAAAATTTGATGTAAGGTTGCCTGAGATGCGTACTGTCTTCTGCTGTTTAGAGATGGAATATCGAATCTGGCGAGAAGTTGGTTTTGAGGGATTCCTTGAGCGGGATAGGTTCCATCTACTTTAAAGGATAAACATTTTAAGAAACGCCTTTGAATTCTCTCGAGGTCTTCTATTTGGATAATTTGATGTCGATTCCAGACAATAGACGCATATTCGAGCTTTGATCTAATATAAGCAAAGTAAAGACTCTTGAGCGCTGAGATGTTGGTTAATTCTTTTGAGATGGGAACAATGAAACCGTACATTCTCGATGCAGCTGATGTAATGTCTTCAATATGAGAAGAGAATGATAGTTTCTTGTCAAAAATTACTCCTAGGTCGCGTATGGTTTCCGGCCTCTCCAGGACTTGGCCATTTATAGCATAGTCATATGTTAGATATGTAGTTTTATTTGTGTACGTCATTACTTTGCATTTAGCAATGTTAAGAGGTAGGCCGTTTTGAACGCACCAATTCTGAATTGCATTTAGATCATTTTGAAGAGCTATACAGTCAGAGACGTCACCTATTACTCTGAATGTTTTAAAATCGTCAGCATATGAAAGGATGGATGAACCGAGGCCCCTTCCCAAACCATCTATGAAGATGTCGAAAAAAAGAGGTCCCAGCACAGAGCCCTGTGGTACGCCGGAGCTGACAAGGTATTCGGCAGACCTAACACCATTTACATACACGTGTTGCCGTCTGTTGCTTAAGCAAGATTTTATTAGGTTTAATAATGGTATGTTAAAACTTAAAACGAAATTTTTTAAGGTTGTTAAGAGCACGCCGGTGTCAAGTTTGTCGAACGCCTTAGAAAAATCTGTATATATGACGTCGAGCTGTTGACCTGCGTGAATAGTTTGAGAAATGGTTTGTGTTATAGACAGAAGATTGGTAACAGTAGAACGTCCTTTAATGAAGCCGTGTTGATTAGGTGATAAAATATTATTCACAGAGGGGTAGATAGACTTATGCAAGAGAAATTCAAAGGCTTTCAAAAAGTTGTTAATTATAGTTATAGGTCTGTAATTTTTAATATAAGATTTATTGTCAGATTTAAAAATGGGACACACCTTGCTGACCTTCCACGAGGAGGGTATTCTCGACTCACTGAGGCATTTGTTATATAATTTACACAAGGGAACCGCGAGAATGGAGGCGCAATCTCGTATAATAAAGCTTGGTATGGAGTCTGGACCTGCTGTTAATTTAGGTTTAAGCTTTCCAAGAGCATTTTCAACTTCCGTATTTAAGAAGTCTGTTATGCAAATACAGGGGGAATTATTATTCGCCGTGTGATTCTGAGGAGGTTGTACGGGGTTGTCGTTAAAAACGCTCTTAAAATAGTCTGAAAAACCCTGCGAAATGGATTGCATAGAGTCATATTCAGTGTTATCGTGGTACATTACGCTAGGAATTGATGACGTTGTTTTTTGGCTGTTTATGAAAGACCAGAATTTTGAGGGATCGCTCTTTATGTTATTTTCAGCGGTATGTATGAATTCCAGGTGTAGTTTTTTTATTTCTAGTTTTAAATATGCTCTTAATTCACTAAATTCTCGGTAGGTGTCAGGATTTGGATTTTTTTTATTTACTTTTCGCAGCCTTTCTTTTTTATATATATTTTTAATGATATCGGGCGTAAACCAAGGAGGAAACTGCCGCTTTTTGGCATTTTTTGAATATTTTGGAACCAGTTTTTCAAAAATACCATAAATGTATATGTATAGTTGCTGACTCATTTGGTCTAAATCCTCAAAGGCATTAAAAAAACCCCAGTCTGTGTTCAAGAGTTGCAGATATAAAGCTGGAAAATTAGCCTTTCGAAAGTTGTATACTATTTGTGAATTAATGTTAGACAGATTAGTTTCTTCAGCTAGTCCGGTAACGTGAACATTTAGAGCCGGATGGTCGTCATGTTCACGAACCAGTACGTCAGTTGCTCTTGTGCATATTAGGTTAACATCTTTCTGTAAAACTAAGTCAAGGATTCGATTTATTGAGTTTCGCTGAAAGTTCATCTGCGTCAGTTGAAATATGCTCATAAAGTCATTTAATTTAATTACCAGATTGTCAGTAAATTGGTGTTTATTTTGGAAGTCTAGAAAGTTCGCATATTGCGGGACATTAAAGTCACCGAGGATTATAACTTTGTTGTTAGGAATAATATCAAGTGCAATAAAAAAGTCGAGAATACTCTATATCCGTGGGGCGTACCGGAGGTTGTATGTATATTGTGAAAATATATATGAATGATTTCTGAAAATGGATTTTTACTCCAACAATGTCCGCAAACCTGGGAATCAGTGTAATTATTGATGTAGGAAAAATAACTTGAGAAGATTGCAAGATGTTATTAACCGCTAAAAGAACACCCCCCCCCCCTTGTCAGGCCTGTTGTCTTTCTATCTCTATCAAGGCGGTAAACGTTGAAATTAGTGTTCATAAACTCTCTATCAGAAATGTCAGGAACCAGCCAAGTTTCAGTGAATGAAATCACATCATAGTCGCATGTATACATTGAAAGTAAGAGGTTGCCAGTTTTACTTCTAAGTCCCTGACAGTTCTGGTAATAAAGTGAAAAATCAACGGAATCTGATTTAGGTGGGAGATTTGTTTGCTATTGTTGCATGATGTTTTTTTGCAGTCTAGTTATTGCGTTGCTTCAGGTATGGTTTCTTCTAAAATATAGAAGAAAGAAAGTGGATGTTAGATTTAAACTTTGCAATGTAAGCCTTTGTATGATCTTTTGTTTCGACTAGAAACTCTTATTGTCATTGTAATAAATTCTTTTAATTAAGAAGTCCTTTTTTGTGTGTTGAAAGAATGTTCATTTCTGTTGTAGGGGAACATGCCTAAGTGTTGACCAATCAATAGATGCTAATAAATTTAACTTTTTTTCTTTCAGAAAAGATGCAAATTTAGTAGTAAAACATTCTATTGAGGTAATTACTACATTTGAAATAAGAATGTCATGATCACTGTTTATAGTTTTGACTTGTGCTTCAGGTAGAAAGTTTGTACAGGGTGTCTCATTATATTTTTCCCACCCTTTTAGACCATTAATAATTGATATAGGAATATACAAGGAATTGTGTTCAAATTCGCGAAATTTTTACTTTTAAATTGCATCTTGACTTTATTCCGATGCTTACCATATTTGACAGGCGCTAAAATTTATAGTTTTTGTGAATTGGATGCTGCTTATATTATTTAATTAATAGATTAGGCTTGGAACATATTTTCCAAAAATACCCGATATGCCGTAGTTTAGAGCCACAGTTTCTGAGATTATGTTAGTCCCCATGTATCAACAGTGACAATGACGCAACTTTGTTGTCGTTACCAGTTGTCATTTTGAGCGTCATTAAAAAAAAAATAGTTGTCATTGTCACTGTTTATACATGGGGACTAACATAGTTCGAAATAAGGACACTGAAATTAACACAAAAGTGGTAATGTTACTTTTTTATCATTTAAAAATTTATCGCCAATATTTCAGAAACTGTTTATCAAAACTGCGACATATGAAGTATTTTTGGAAAGTATATTCCAAGCCTAATCTATTCATTAAATAATATAAGGAGCATCCAATTTACAAAAACTATAAATTTGAGCGCCTGTCAAATACGGTAAGCTTCAGGAATAAAATCAAGATGCAATTTAAAAGTGAAAATTTCGCGAATTCGAACACAATTTCTCTCTCTAAAAGGGTGAGAAAAAATATAATGAGACACCCTGTACAAAAGTAGTCAATCATGCTGGTTTTAGTTATTTGAGTAATTGAGTTTAACATGCATTTTTATATTATGAGTCAAAAATATGCATTTAAGCCTTAGCATTTGCACACTTTCAACAAACTGATTAAAATTTAGGTCCCCTGTCAGGACCACTTTAGCTTTAATAGGTAGATTTGTTAAAACATTACTTAGATTTTCATAGAATGTGTCAATATTTTCAATAGGGGATCTATAAATTCTTAATATGTACCTTTATGATTTTTCAATTTAATACATTGTTTTTCTCCAAGAAGTATTTTTAGTCGAAAATCCATTGTATACAGTAACATAGTATATAGGTTAGATATACCGGCTGGGCCAAAAAAACCGTTTTTTTTTTTTGCATTATAACATTTGAACTATACAATCGATTTTAATAGGACAAACTGCACTTGACAGATAATTAATCAGTTTTGATTAAATATATTTTTTTGTCCGCCGTCTCAAAATCCAAGATGGCGGACAAAATTAATATGTACCCTTCAAAGATGATCGTTTATTCTTGTGTTGCGAACATATTTTAGTTATTTTTTTTATTTAGTAAAAAAGCTGCATTCTTGTTACGCACTACATGGTGCGAGTCAGCAAAATCGGTTCAGTGGTTCTAAAAAAAATATATTTTTGTTTTAACCATTGTTTTGCATATTATACGATTGCCCTGCCAATCATGTCTGCATTTCTTTCCTTATAAATTCATTACAACTGAACCAATTTTAATGAAATAAAAAACATCCAAATAAGAATTGATTTCTTTTTAAAGATCATGAACAAAGTTTATCGCCATCTTAAAGTTTAAGATGGCGGACAGAATCATACTTGATTTTTCAAAATGGCGTGTTTATTCTTATTATCGGAAAATGCTTTAATTTTTTTTTTTAATTTGTAGAAAAGCACTACTTTTCCGCCACACAACAAGGTACAAATTAGTAAAAATCTATTTTTGTTTCAACCATTGTTTTGCAGATTATACGATTGCATTGCCAATCCTGTGTGCATTAATTTCCTTATAAATTCGTTGTTACTTAACCGATTTTGAACACGGATCAGTAATAATGAATTTTTAAAGAAATAATTGCAGACAGGATTGGCAATGCAACCGTAAAATTTGCAAAACAATCGTTAAAACAGAATCAGATTTTGTGAGAACCACTACACCGATTTTATTAATTTTTACCTTGTTATGCGAGAGAGAAGTGCTTTTCTACAAGTTTAAAAAGAAACTAAAACATTTTTGGAAAATAAGAAAAAACGTGCCTCGGTCAAGTATAATTCTGTCCGACATCTTACATTTTAAGATGGCTGTAAATTTTGATCATAATTTTTAAAAGGCAATCAATTATCACGAGGATGTTTTTTATTTCATCAAAATCGGTTCAGTAGTAATGAGTTTAAAGGAAATATACAGACATGATTGGCAAGGCAATCATATAATATTTAAAACAATGGTTGAAACAAAAATATGTTTCTGTTGAACCACCGAACCGATTTTGCTGATTCATACCTTGTTGTGTGAAGGAACAGTAGTGCTTTTCTATAAATTAAAAAAAACTAAAGCATTTTCGGAAAATAAGAATAAACACGCTATTTTGAAAAATCAAGTATGATTCTGTCCGCCATCTTAAATTTTAAGGTGGCGATAAACTTTGATCATGATCTTTAAAAAGCAATCAATTCTCATTAGGATGTTTTTTATTTCATTAAAATCGGTTTAGTAGTAATGAATTTATAAGGAAATAAATGCTGGGATTGGCAAGGCAATCGTATAATACCTATGCAAAACAATGGTTGAAACAAAAATATTTTTTTTTAGAACCACTGAACCGATTTTGCTGATTTGTACCTTGTTCTGCGTGGCAATAACGTAGCTTCTTTACTGATTTGAAAAAATAATTAAAACATGTTCCCAACACAAGAATAAACGAGCATCTTTAAAGGGTACATTTTAATTTTGTCCACCATCTTGGATTTTGAGATGGTGGACAAAAAGATATATTTATTCAAAATTCTGATTAATTCTGCGTGCAGTTTGTCCCATTAAAATCGATGATATAGATCAAAAGTTATTAATGAAAAAAATTGTCCGGTTTTTTTGGCTCACCCGATATATTTCTAAAACAGCCATGTTTAAATAAAAATAAATGTGTTTCTGGGAATTTTTAAATTAATTAAAAATTCATTTTTGTAACTCAGTAAATGATAATTTAAGGTGAGTAAACAATGATCTCTGGTTCATATAAACTAGAAAATCAATTTTTCGAGGTAGCCTTATATAAAGTGGTGGTGGGATCAATCTCTCCTCACCCCCTCAAAAGTGCTCTGACAATATTTTCCTAATTATTTGCAAAATTTTAACTTGGCGGAAAACAACTAAGTATTAATTTATAAGGCTGACAAAAACTCCTCTGTAATGATGTAACACGCCCCCTTACATTAGTGGCCTACCTTTTATATACATTTAAATAAATAGAGAGTTTGGAAAAAAACATTTTTTTTTGTTATTTCCTGAATTTTATAAACCTTCTTTTATAACTTATTTTTAAAGGTAAACAAATTTCCTTTCTGATGATATACATTACTTCTCGCTCAAAGCCGCCATGCATCTTGCATAGGCATACCAAAAATTGCTTTTATATATCTCCAATCTTCATAAAACAAGCAGGTATGCATATTGTGTCCACTTTTAGGTAAGTCCTGATAACTTTATTCATTCTCCTGTTAATGACTCAAGTGGTGATGAAGCCTTGAGTCCTCATCCTGAAATATTTCCATTTGACAAGAAGAGGTCAAACAGCCTCACTCCAGCAGGTATTAATGACACAGACACCACTTACTGGTCGTCTCAGGAAAATCTAAGCAGATCTATAGCAAAACCAAGGAGTTTTTCTTTATCATGTGACAATAAAGCTTTGATTGACCACAATCGCATCTTGCAGACCAGTAGTTCCGAGACAATGTTGCAGGTAAGTTATTAGTTTTTAGACTTATTCACAGGACTTTGTAGCACTTCTACAAATGTATATAAAGTTAGCAGAACAACCCTGAAAGGTAAAAAAATTATATGCTCATAATAAGTTAGAAAAACAAAAAATTTGCAGTGTCCATATTTTTTTTTAATGGTGTTCTGCTAAAAAAATTGTGTGTTCAATTTGCCGTTAGTTATCCATACATCAGTCGTGAAAAAAAAATTACCATGCCAGTTTTTTAAAAAGACTGGTGTTCTGCTAACTTTAAAATAAAATTATACACTCATAATAAGCCGCTAAATATCCACTTAATTAGTTGTGAAAGCAAAACATTTGCAGTGTCTGTCTTTTTTTAGATAGTGTTCTGCTACCTTTTTATAAAGTTAGCATAACACCTATAGAAATAATGGATTTATCTAAAATAAATTAAGTGCAAAATTTGCCGCTACTATTATCCGTAAATTAGTTGTAAAAACAAAAAATTTGCCGTGCCCGTTTTTTTCTTTTAATGTTCTGCTAACTTATAAAGTTAGCAGAACACCTATAGAAATATTGGGTTTTTCTAAAAAAATATAGTGCACAATTTGATGTTATTTATCCGCAAATTAGTTGTGACAACAAAATTTTTAATATATAGGGTGTTATCTAAACATGTGGCGTTCCATTACCAGCTACATATAAAGTTAAAGCTTTTATAAAGTTAGCAAAACATGGATTATTAACCGCAAATTGTAAGCATATAATTTTTTTAAATTTCCAAGTTTTCAAAGATAATAAATAATATAGGGGAGTAAATGAAGCATGTCACTTGAAAAAGTATCTCCCAGTATATTTTTAAAAGCGGTTATACTGGTAAATCATGTAACCCCTAAAGAATAAACTGTGTATTAAATTTGAACCAAATATCTCTAAAACAACCGGAGTACCTAATATAAAAAACTAAAAGATTCTAAAACTTCACTTTGTAGCTCTGTAACGAAAATGAAACGTTGAATTGCATTTTTTTGGAAATAATTTAATTTTTTTCATATATTTTAACTTCCTAGCCCGCGTAGCAATGGCTAGGGAAGGTATTATTTTCGACGAAATTTTTTTTTTTGAAATAATGCCAAAAATGTGTTATTTTGATGTATTTTGACCCATCCTAGCAATATCGTCGTGATGTCTGTCTGTGTGTGTGTGTGTGTGTGTGTGTATGTCTGTTTGTATATTATTTCTGTCTGTAACACGATAGCTCCTAAACCGCTGAACCGATAAAATTTTCAGGTTAAATAGTGTTCGACACTTTTACGTTTGGTCAAAATCCATTAATTAATGAATTAACGGAGCATCGTATCAATACACTGTTTTCGGAATATAGTATAGCTTAAGTTTCTGAGATATTTACAAAAAACTGTTTTCAAGGCTAATATATTATCATGATTTCACTCGAAGTGTGATAATAGGCTAGCTAGGAAGGTGTCAGATCCGTCTTGGATCGATTTATTTTTAATTATACCTCCCCTTTCCTCTTTTTGGTAGGTCGAAATAGGTGTTATCCTAACCGCATAATGATCGCAAACGGATCCTATCCTGCCCAGGCACGGCCTGGTAACTGAACTGGTCAGTCACCAGGTAACTGAACTGGTCAGTCACCAGGTAACTGAACTGGTCAGTCACCAGGTAACTGAACTGGTCAGTCACCGAGTAACTGAACTGGTCAGTCACCAGGTAACTGAACTGGTCAGTCACCGAGTAACTGAACTGGTCAGTCACCGAGTAACTGAACTGGTCAGTCACCAGGTAACTGAACTGGTCAGTCACCAGGTAACTGAACTGGTCAGTCACCGGGTAACTGAACTGGTCAGTCACCGGGTACCTGAATTGGTCAGTCACCGGGTAACTGAACTGGTCAGTCACCGGGTAACTGAACTGGTCAGTCACCAGGTAACTGAACTGGTCAGTCACCGAGTAACTGAACTGGTCAGTCACCAGGTAACTGAACTGGTCAGTCACCGGGTAACTGAACTGGTCAGTCACCAGGAAACTGAACTGCTCAGTCACCGAGTAACTGAACTGGTCAGTCACCAGGTAACTGAACTGGTCAGTCACCGGGTAACTGAACTGGTCAGTCACCGGGTACCTGAACTGGTCAGTCACCGGGTAACTGAACTGGTCAGTCACCTGGTAACTGAACTGGTCAGTCACCGGGTAACTGAACAGGTCAGTCAACGGGTAACTGAACTGGTCAGTCACCGGGTAACTGAATTGGTCAGTCACCGGTTAACTGAACTGGTCAGTCACCGAGTAACTGAACTGGTCAGTCACCAGGTAACTGAACTGGTCAGTCACCAGGTAACTGAACTGGTCAGTCACCTGGTAACTGAACTGGTCAGTCACCTGGTAACTAAACTGGTCAGTCACCGGGTAACTGAACAGGTCAGTCAACGGGTAACTGAACTGGTCAGTCACCGGGTAACTGAATTGGTCATTCACCAGTTAACTGAACTGGTCAGTCACCGAGTATCTGAACTGGTCGGTCATCGGGTAACTGAACTGGTCAGTCACCGGGTAACTGAACTGGTCAGTCACCGGGTAACTGAACTAGTCACTTACCGGGTAACTGAACTGGTCAGTCACCGTGTAACTGAACGGTTCAGTCTCCGGGTAACTGAACTGGTCAGTTACCGAGTCACTGGACTGGTCAGTTCCCAGGTAACTGAACTGGCCAGTCACCGGGTAACTGAACTGGTCAGTTACCGAGTCACTGGACTGATCACTTACCGGGTAACTGGACTGATCAGTTACTGGGTAACTGGACTGGTCATTTACTGGGTAACTGGCCTGGTCAGTTACCGGGTAACTGAACGGGGCAGTTACCGGGTCACTGGACTTGTCAGTTACCGAGTAACTAAACTGGTCAGTTACTGACTAACTGACACTAGTTATTTTTTATTTTAGGAAGCTATGCTAAAAAGCAACCAACCATTAATGAAGAGCATCCTGTCATGGCTAAAATCGCTAAGATTACATAAATACTGTTGGCTATTTAACAACTTAACGCCAGCTCAAATGCTCAGCATAGACGATGAATATCTTAATCGAGCTGGGGTGACAAAAGGAGCAAAACAAAAGCTGTTGCTGAGTTTACAAAAGCTTAGAGATAGGGGACACCTATTAAGACAATTAGAAATTGAAATAATGAATGGTGGTGACATTAACGAAGCTTTGAAAAAGCTGAAAGGAGTTTTGCAAAGTCCGCTGCATGTTTCTTTGGGCGAAGATCTACCTTCGCAGTTTATCAAGGTTATGGGAAAAGGTAAGCAAATTTACAGGGTGTTTCATTATATTTTTTCCCACCCTTCTAGACCATTAATATTTGATATAGGAATATTAAATAAATTGTGTTGGAATTCGCAAAATTTTTAGGTTTAATTTGCATTTTGACTTTATTCCTGATCCTTACTATACATGAAAGGCGCTTGAATTTATAGTTTTTGTAGATTAAGTGCTTCTTATTTATTTAATAAAATATTAGCGATTATTTTTTAAAATGATAAAAAAAATAACTGACTCACGAAAACTACGTCTCAAACTATACGTGAGGTACTAATATTTTTTGTTATTTAAAAAAATATTTGCTAATATTTTAAAAAATATGCATGGTCAATGTGACACCCTTATTGTCAAGCTAGAAGACGGTATATAAATCTCATCTTACGATATTGGTATTGGTGGATACACCAAACTTAACCTAACCTTACCTGACGTGTCGCCACTGCTAATAGGGCTGTCTAACAAAACATATGATCAAATCCAAGATGTCTTCCATAGGACAAAACCAACAAACAAACCGATTTCCCATAAGCCGTAATGTTAACAAAAACGTAAATTTTACAAAAACGACAAGAGCTTACTTTCAAAAATGATGATCAGTTTTAAGAACGGATCCTTGTGCATATGGGCAAAATGCGCTTTTCTTAAAAATATTAAACTAAAGCGAGTAAATCTGAAATAAAAGGGACCATGTTTTCTTCAAAAAAGTAGGTTATGGTTTTGTTTATTTGGTTGTTTTTCTAGTTTTTTTTACTTATTTTGATTTATTACATGGGCGCAACACGGGGGCGGGGGGCTCGGGGCGTACCCCCGTACCCACACCAAACCAAATTTTTTTAGATATTTTCCATATATTTCATGAATAAACAGAAAAAATAGCATAAAGTACGACATCATGAGACCTGTTGCCCCCCAATGGTATCCGGCTCCCAAAGGTTTCAGGTCCCCCCAAGACATATTTTTGGGTACACCACTGATTATTATGCCAAGTTTTTTGGCTGTTGTGAATTGCGGCAGTGGAGGAGATCATGAGAATGTTAGTTTTTATTGAATATGAAGTTTTTTGACCAATGAATCAATGAACTCAGCCCAAGGTAAAGGAAAGTGGATCAGTAGTTCTATACGAAGAGCTCACTTCAAGGCTCACTTAACAGAGAAGAAATTGAAATAGACTAAACTTTTCTCTAAACATTTCTCATCAGATTCAGGTTTTCTATTAAGACCTTTTGTTGTACTTGACTAAACCTTTTGCTAAGTAATAGGCCTTCTATAGTGTTAAACTGTGAAAAATATTTCACTATGATTTTTAAGTTAAGTTTAATTGTGTTAACCCTCCAGTGGTGAGAGGCACAACTTATAGGTAGGTCCGTCCAACAGATCAATATACACATATGAGTTCCAACCGAGGTTGGTCAAGCAAACTTCTAATAAGTACTTTACAAAATATGTTTATTAAAAAAATATATAAGTAAACATTATATAAATAAAACTTGGAAAATTAAAATACAGTTTTTCCTTGTCATTGGCCTCACACACCCTTCATCACCATATGTTTTTCCATGAACTATAATACATAGGGCTTAAGTACAGTCAAACTCAAGGCTCATCAGCTCACAACAGTACTGTTCAAATTTTACTACAGGGCCAGAGAGGACATGACAGGACCCAATATTCTCTGTTGTATTACTACTGTTACGATTACTTTTATTACTGTTTTTTGTAACAATATTCGCTCAATTATGTATCTAAAAGTTTATGCAAATAAATATATACTACTCTACAATTGGGCATAACAGAATATGAGAGGATCCATCAGGACTAAAGTTTTTTTGAAAGAAATTGAAAAAAAATCTGAGAGAACTTATTTGTTTTTCTTGTGGTCATCAAAGTCAACAAAGATAACTTTTTTTGTCATCTATTATTTAATGCCATAAAAAATTTTTTTTTGGTAATAAGCTGTAATAGGTTGAGTCGGATGCTATACAAATTTTACTGTGTACAAGTTATAGAAAAATTCCAGTTTCAGGTATCAAAAAGCATGGAAATAAAGGAAAATTTGCACCAAAATAGTTTAAGATAAAAAGAGGTTTGAGTTAGGGACATTGTCAAATTTACCAGTTTATTCTACTAACTGTTTTGAGGTCTGTAAAATAAATATTTATTAAAGAAAAAGAAACTTTAATGATACAGGACTCCACTGGACACTATACAGGACGCTACACTACCAAGAATTTATTTAAAAGTTCTGTAGGATGGTGTACAAATTTGGTCCAGCTCATTACCCACACTTTAACCTCATATCGTTTTCCTTTTCTTTCTTGTCTGGACTCTTTTTTTCAACCATCATTTTATAAATTTTTCAACTGTTTTGAAACAATAATCCATTCAGAAGGGACCCAGTCAGGATCATTGCTGTATTCTAGTTTTGAAAGTTGCTTGCCTAGAATAGTAAAAAAATCATAGTGAAATATTTCGTACAGTTTAACACAACTTTATGTTACACACTGCAAAAGGTCCACTCGAGCACAAAAAAGGATCACAATAGAAAATGTTGCCAAAATCGCAGTTACATATTTATCCAAAACAAACCTGACAAAAAACTTTCGAATATTTCAATTTTTCCTCTGTTAAGTCAGGTAAATAGAGCACTTCCACTTCAATCCAAGTTTCTTTTCCCTTTTTTGAGCTGATACCTAGTTCATTTAAATCAGGATGATTTTTTAAGGTCAAAATACTTGGCATTCCATCAAAACTAACATTTTCAAGATCTCCCCAGCTGCCACAGTTCATAACAGCACAGAAACTAATAATATTGATTTAAACTAGGAGTAAAAAACTGAAAAAAAAGTTATAAAAAAACACAAGTAAATAAAAACATAACCTGACTTTTTGAACAAAACATGGTCCCTTTTATTTGAGATTTACTGACTTTAATTGATTTTTTTTAAGATAAACGCATTTTTCCCATGTGTACAAAGGGTCAATACTTAAAACAGCATCTTTGTTGTAAATTAAATCGTTTCACTTTTTTTAAAAATTACGTTTTCGTTAACATTACGGCTTATGGGAAAACGCTTTGTTTGTCCTATGGCAACCATCTTGGATCGAAAAACAGCTGATCGTGACAGTTCGTTTGACAAGCTAATAGTAGGCTTTATTTTAGCGTGTACCCAACTTCTGATGTTGCGAACACCCACGGACGAAAACTTAGTTTTATTCAATTCACTGTGCGAGCGTGCCGACAATCTAGACTCTTTCTCCGTCGATCAAAAGAAGCGGCTGAATATGTGGAAGGGGCAGCTAGTGACAGGCAACGTTTTGCCGATTTGTCCGCAGAGACAACCGGGGAACAACAGGTAAGTTTAGAGCACACTGATACAGGATTCCCACTCTTCCTGGAAAACCTGGAACTCCTCAACAATGGCGGCTCCTTAGTAAGTACCTCTTAAATTCATGCAGACCGAGGTGGAACTGACTTTTCGGCGGCCGTAGCTGAACAAGAAAGATAGTAGTGAATTTTTGTACAGTATACAGATTAAAAACAAATTCGTTAAAATCTCCAGCCCAGATCCAAATGTCACATTATACATTTGTTTTTCCTTGCACCTACATAACTATTTTGAATTGCATTAAATTAAAAAAACTGTTCAAACTTAGTTGTTTGCTAAAGAAATGTTGTAACTGTAAACATTTCGTTTCCTTGTAAATAAGTAGTTGAAGAAATAGTCGATGTTGGGTGGAGGTGATTTATAAATCAAACAAGTTCAGTCTTTCTCCACTAATTTTATTATTACAACGACATGTTTCGAGAGCATACGCTCTCATCTTCAGGTTGTACACTTTATGGTGTTAATCCATCGCCATTGCCTACAGTTTGTAGGCTTAAAAAAATTACAGCAGCATGTGCAATGAAGTAGGCACAACAAATTACAGCAGCATGTGTAAGGAAGGGGTTAAATTAAATTATCCAGCGGAGAACAAAAAAAAATTTAAAAGAAGAAAAAAAAACAAACAAAAAAACTATCTTCCAATGTACATTGTCAAGGTACCCCTCCCCCAACGGAAGGGATTGGTTTTTATTTTTTAATAAAATAACGCATTTAAAATTTTTTTAAAAACATTTTTCTAAATGTCTGCCACACTGTTACAGTGCACAAACGGAAAAGCTTTCCCTTCCGTTGGGGGAGGGTTATCTTGACAATGTACATTGAAAGATAGTTTTTTCTTTTTTTTTTGTTGATTTTTTCGTTTTCCGCTGGATAATTTAATTTAACCCCTTCCTTACACATGCTGCTGTAATTTGTTGTGCCTACCTTATTGCACATGCTGCTGTAATTTTTTTTTAAGCCTAGAAACTGTAGGCATTGGCGATGGATTAACTCCATCAAGTGTACAACCTGAAGATGAGAGCGTATGCTCTCGAAACATGTGGTTGTAATACTAAAATTAGTGGAGAACGACTGAATTTGTTTGATTTATTTAATAAGTATTTTACTATTCGTGGTTTAGGGGACAGGACCAAAAAAGAAACTATCAAGTTTTTGGTAGCGTTTCGGAATATATTTTTCCCTAGTCAAGCCTCAAACTAATGTCTCCAGAGTCCGTTCGAAATAGATTAAGGCCCTTCTCTTCATAACGAGGAATAATTTGAAGATTTTTTTTTCTAATTTTTCATAGAATTTTTCGTTTTTGTTGTTCATTTTTAACCACGTCGCTTTTCTGAAATAGTCCTGGAAGACACTTCTAAAGAAACCAATAACATTTCTGTGGGAACCCTGCAATAATTTTTATGCTTAACGTGTTTGCTGCAAAAAAGTTAGGTTTTTTTCTTCAATGCAATTTTTATACAAGGTAGCAACAAAATTTTGTTGAAGGTTTTTTATTTTAAACCTCACGATTCTGTTAGTAAGTATTTTTCTCTGCGGTATTACTTGTATAGTACTTGATGTAAGCAGTCAAGTGTGACAGTCCGCCGCGCCCCCTTAGTTCTAAGAATCATGTTTTCCATAAGGAGCTGTTTTTATATGTTTGGCATGTCTGTGCTTGGTTGACTAAAAACTTTCGTTTTGCATAAGTCACAACCAAGCACGGACATACCAAACATATAAAAACTACTTACGATGAAAAACAAGCATCATCAAGAATTAAGAGGCGGACCATCACGTACACTTTACTGTCTACACCATTAGTAGAATAAAAGTAGTCACCTGTAGACTGGATTGCTGGTTTACACTTGAAAACGTTTAGAGATGCTTACTAACGGAAAGGGTGTCTTTAAGACAATGCAAGTCCAAAATTTGATTGTTACTCAACCAACTTTCAGACAAAGGCTTCATACAGGGTGTTGCACAATATTGTTGTTCCAAATCCATAGACACTCCAGAGGCCGTATTCTGGGTCCTGAACGATGTAACCATCCACATCACACGCTTTGACCAATAGCAAACTGTAAGCGGCATAATCGCCCGCTCTTGAGAGTTAGTAAATTTCACGTGTTTGAAGTGAAATCTGTGCTCGTGCCCCGTACCGACTGAACGTTTCTCGGTCGGATCAAAGGAGAAGCTTGCGCAATGGAGGTCTTTTCGCATAGCACGTGACGTCTCGGAGCTAATTTAAAGCTTGCCATTGGCGAAAGCATGTGATGGGAACTATCACATCGTTCAAGACCCACAATTGCTACTCAGAGGGCATCAACCTAAGCTAGTTTGTATTATAAATCCCTACCCGGAAACTTAATGAGCATGAAGTTAGCGAAGCCCCCATCACAAATCGAATTACGACGAGGTGAATAATTAGCTATTAATTAGTTGTGGATAAATTAATTTTATCGGTTTTATATTTGTGTGCTTAACTTCATATAAAGTTAACGAAGCACTCTTGTCAAAAATGGCTTTAGACATGGCCTATCGAAATAGAATACGGTGGATAATTTGCCGCTAATTAGTTGTGGATAAATTAAGTTTCCCTATGACCACATATGAAAATGACGGATTTCACACGATTTGCATTCTCAGAAAACGTTAAATTCATTTATGTGCAGAAATTTTTTCGCACATGTGTGGAAAAGTAATTATGACTTTAACTGTCACCATACTTTTCCGCACACAAAATTAAAGACCAATTTTTACAAAAATTATAGTTCAACGGTGCTAGTAGGCAAAATAGCGTACACAACTGGATAGCAAGTAACTTTCTTACACGAGCGTAAATATTGTGAACGAAGCGCTAGCCGAGTGCAACAACATGCGAGAAATTTATTGCCGCTTTTATTTTTGTGTGTTTTTCTGGTGCTTTGCTAACTTCATATGAAGTTAGCGAAGTATCCTCGTCAAAAAATGGCTTTAGACATCGCCTATTGATATGAAATGTGGCTTTATATGAAGTTAGTGAAGCACACAAAAAAAATAAAAGCAACACGATTAATTGACCCACAACTAATTAGCGACTAGTTAGCTGCAAAGTATCCATCCGAACCGAACCGAACCGAACCACCCAAGAAACAAAAAAAAAATAAAAGAACAAAATGAATTTACCCACAACTAATTAACGGCAAATTTTCCACCATATTTAATTTCGATAGGCAATGACTAAAGCCATTTTTGACGAGGGTGCTTCACTAATTTCATATGAAGTTAGCAAAAAACCCAACAAAAAAAAACATAAAAATAAAACCGACTAAACTAATTTAGCCACAACTAATAACGAAGTAATTAACGGCAAGTTATCCACCTAGTAGCGATTCGATTTGTGGGTGCTTTGCTAACTTCATGCTCATGGAGACTTGCCGTTTAGACACTACAGCCAGTAAATTAAGGGGAACAAGTTTTGTTATTTTGACAATGCATGGCAGTGCCAAATAAAGATGATTTATTATTTGTGCCACCCTTATTGACAAACAGGTTACTCATTATTTATTATGCTAAAAAGGAGTAAAGAAGAAACATTCTAAAGAAGTAAAATAAGACAGGTAATAAAAATTCGTACATTTGTGTGTTTATACTGGAATGTAATTATCTATCTATCTACCTATTAATGGGGCGTGTTCACACTGTCGCACCTCATAAAGTTTCGGCCTTCGTAAAGTTGTCACTCTTTAATTTAGATCGTCTAAGGCTGTTCAGTTACCAGCAATGAAAACCTTAAAAGTGGAGGAGTTCGCTCCAAAAAGTTCCTCTTTTCCCGACATGCAAAACAACCAGTTTTCGACAGTCCATCGTCACTCTGTTGACAGCGGCACCCTTAAAAGCCAACTGCCGGCAGTGAAGAATATTCAAGCAGATGAATCATCTCCGAAGAGTTCTTCTTTTCCCAACGTGCAAATCAATCGATCTGACACTATACACCGCTATTCCGTAGACAGTATTTCTCTTAAAAACCAAATTGCCACTATAAGGAAACCCGTAGAAAATGACAACAGTTATTCCTATTTTAGTCATAGTTTTAACAAAGTAAGCATAAGTCCCAAAAACAAATTTGAACAAAGGAATAATAAGGATATCGAAAGCAGCTTAGAATCATTGTGTTTGCAAATGATGGAACACGCTCTAGGTCCGTAGTGTTCTTTTTTATTTGGATAAACATTTCCTTGTTGCGAAACCTAGACGCAGGATATAGCTGCAAGAAGTTGTAGTTGTTGGTTGATGTAACTAAGATAAAACCTATATGTTGCCAACTCTAGATGTAAAAGTAATTTCGACATATCTAGAATTTTGATGTCCCTTCTAATTGTTTGGGAATGCAACTGAACCGAATGTTTAAAAAAAATAACTATTCGTCTCCTGAAGTGCAAGTTTTCCAACAGGGTCATTTAATATCAAATGAATCATCATCTCCGATTTTAATGATTTTTGTTACAGTTCTATTCAATGAAAAACTAAAAAACTCAAGATCTCAGATTTGTTTGACCAGAAGACGCATACTCTGAAAAAATAAAATATCTCAAAAACTACTTACACGAGAACTATGATTTATGGCTTGTTGCAAAGGCTTTTTAAAGACGTTTTAAAAAGTGTACCTTTTAACTATTTTTTAATTTTTAATTTTTTTTAAATTTCTTATAAACACACCTTTTATTTTTTTGTAAAAAAAATCATCTTACCATGATTAATTGCTAAGATAGTCACAAAATTTCAAGATGGAAAATTGTTGTGAGATCAGGCTGAAAAAAAATTGTTTTGCCACTATACCGGCAAAAGTTGTAAAAAATATGCTTTCTTTGATTTTTCGACGAACACTAGTTTAGCTATTGACTAGTTGACTAGTATACACTGAGGTTACGTGGATTGGAACACATTTATTTAGAATTCAGGATAATAGATAGGTTAACTTGTGCTACGTATTTGTACTTAAAACTGCACGTTCCGATTTAGCGCTTTATCTTTTGTTTAAAATTTGAGTTTAAGTTAATGTTTATACGTGACCATAATTTATCTACCAATAGCAGAGTATATGGAATTGGCACATTGTTTTTTTGGGGCTACACTTTTGTTTTTTTATTTTTAACTGCTTTGTTCATATATGTGCAAACAATCCTTTTAGTTGGCCGCGAAAACCATCGTCAATCTCTTATAACGTTGACAAAGAGCTTACGTACATGTCAAATATCATGCTTACATAGACATATTGGCAAATTCGATAATAACATGACAAAAAAATAGTTTTTAATCAGCCTAAATAGTAACTTGGAATCAACGTTAGATTTTTGTGGTTTAAGAGTAGTTATCTTAAAAACTAATATCTTCGTAAAGAGAATACAAAGCGCTTTTAAACGAGGTAAGTCGACCTATGTTCCCTATCCGAATATAGGGCGAAACACCAAAGTAGCCGAAAGATGCCCCATGCCCCCCTTGCAATCAAATGTTTCTACTGTAAGCAGTTCTCGAGATATTTCAGTTTTTTTAGTAAGTTACAAGGCGAAAATGCAAATTTAAAAAATGTTAGAAAAAATTCTGAAATTTTAGATTTTTGAGATTTCTCGATTGTTAGAACATCTGTACCAAAAATCATTAAAATCGGGAAGGATGAATTCCGAAACCATCTTTTGTTTTGGTTGAATTGACATGAAATGACCCAATAAGAAAGTTCACCGGACTTGTGGAAAACAAGCTTTAGAATTTTTGATGGTTGGGTTTTCAACTTTTTATGAGCGTATCATGACGATTAGGCTTTTTAAAAAGCTTCATTATCAAAAATAAAAGGATTGTCACAACTGTATTTTTATGAATCCTTAATTATTTTAAAATTCAACTAACTGGTCCGGCGTCATCTATACCATTTTTAAAAGAAAATCCAGTCTATATTAAATTAATAAATGAGTGGCTAGAAAAGATTTTGGCTTTTTTGAAGACATAATTATTATTTATGTGTACGTTTTGATTGATTGCCCTAGATCATTTCAACGTTCAATAATCTATATTTTATATCGTTCATCAATGCTAGGATCAACTCTAAATTATTTAAACATTTCGCAGAAAACTATTACATCTGATTCCAAATAATTGTATTGTCACGATGATACTAATTATCTATATGTTTGTCCATTAAGTGATCATATAATTTTTTCTGGAAGACGTTTATCATCCAATATAGTATGGTTGGTGGTTAGTACCGCTATACAAAAACACTTTTCTGGTGCATTATTTAAATTTTTTCTTCATTGTTCAATGTTTTCACGTCTCTTTATATACATATTTATTAATTGTACTACATGAACTAAAGTTTTAGGGCCAATCGAGATAACTGCCTGTCGCTTTTATTTAGGGAACATTTTTTAGACAACTATTTACCCACTCTTGTATTGGGCGAGCACACTTATTGGCTGGAAGTGAAGCATCTGTCTTTCCTTTTTTGTTGCATACATATTTCCCATATTGCTTTTCTTCGTGCACAGTTATCCCCACAGGACCTAAAACTTTTTTCATATGATGTATTGTCGATCGTGTTGAAAAATAATAAAAAGATTCTAAATCTTTGACTAAATATCTAGTCAATAATAATTCGAAGTTATATCTATGTTTTTCTGGACAAGAGCATGTATGTAAGTACGTGTGTTTAGGAGCTAAAGCGCGGAGAAAGTTGTTCTACTCTTTCAGAACAATGGCGCACCGTGACGAATGATAGACCCGCAAGGGGGTTTTCTTTTAGTGGCGTGGTTGTGTTCGCAGATCATTAACCTGTTAACGCTTAGCCTGGTCATATCGTCGCGGAAAAGGCAAAGGGGCGAATGCGACATTTTTTCGTATTGGAGTTTCGTATGTCCAACAAGTGTTAAGATCTATTGGTATCTATGAACTGACAAAGAGGCGAACGTCCATCTATAGCCATTTCAAGTATACAGCAATATCATCTACAGGCGAGAGCGAATTTATTTATATTATAGGATTAGGCAAAGGGGCGAATAACCACAAAATAGAGTTTCGCCTATCTTGTCGCTTTCTCCCCTTTGCTTTTTCATCGACGATATGGACACACCCCAAGGGTTTAGGTTTGGTTTTCTTGGCTCGGTCTCAACAGAGAAACCATCAGCCAGACCCCAAGGGTTTTTATACTTTACACAGGTTGTCTACAGAATGTGACAAGTCATTTAAACATAACTGGACGACTGAGCCTACGTCATCGCGATGCCTTAAACAAATGCTTAGGCAACGTGGTGACGTAAATATCACATCTGATTCCGATGAAAGTACAGTTATTCGCCAGTTGGGTTCAATGACCTTTCAAAGCAGTCGGGAGAGGTAAATTTCGTGCTATGTTGCCAGTTTTACGTGTTAGTATAGAATTATTGTATTTAAATAGACACGTATCGCGTTATCATTGCCGTAACGAGGTAAATCCTGCAATTTGATTGATTCGGTTCTGAAGCGGGCGGTCGATACTGGACTTGCAGGGCTGATTGAAATACGTACGGGCGACAACGCGTAGCTTTATTGCACCCAACCCGTTCGTATCTCATGCAGCGACGTAGTGAGCTGTCAAAACACAAACCTGACCAAGAAGATTACAGCATGTCCCCGTTCCAACGATAACGCGTTGCAAAGTGATAATCTACTTAAAGTGTCTAATATATCTAAGTAGATAGGTTTATATAGAGCTGCTGCCGGCGTCTTTGGATAAAATACTATACAATACAATTTTGGATACACTCTATTTTTGAAAAACATTTTTCAAGAAACGGTTTTGCAAAAATAATTTTTTTCTTAAAACAGTTTTTTAAATTAGACCAACAAAATTCGTGTCAAAGGTGGAAAACATAAAACAAATTTACCCAAGTTTTGCTTATTAATTTTTTTAACCACACGATTAGGTTGCGCAGCCTATTTGGTTCATCTTGTTCAATAAGACGCCTGCGCAGAGTTGCCGCTTAGTGCGGAGTTTTCCTCTCTTAACCGTGTCGTTACATCTTGTCTAATTTTATAGGAAAGTAGAGATTTGTTCCTTATTACCAACGAGTGTGTTCATTGAAACACGGTGTCTTAGTAACACGAGAAATTATTATTAAAGTAAATATATTTTTTTTCATTGCTACACATTCATTTTACTAAAACAGTAGATTTTACCATAAAATAAATTCAGGCGTTAACAGGTTAATTATGCATGTGTTTTTTTATTTTACGTTTTTGATTCTATTTTTGTTGACAACCAAGAATATTGTATATTTTAGTAATTAGGAATATGAACCATTGTAAATTCTATTTAAAATATTTCTATCACAGACATACGACCAACCTAACTTTTTATTAAATTTTTAAAACTAAGTTGCGATTAATATGTACCTTAATTTGTTTCTACTTCAAAATGTACCTTTGTCTCAGAAGTTTTAAAACAACAACTATTAAAAAGAAATAATTTTACCTTTTTCATTAAGCAGCTTTTTATGTTAGGTATATTTTTGTTTTTAGGCCTTTAGAATATTAAGACAAAATATTTCATTTAAATATGTTGATTTAGTTTACTGGAGTGTTTTTCTTGATTGAATTGAAATATTTAATAACTTATTTAATATTGATTTTTTTATAAATAATATAAAAATTAACCGAAAGACGATTCACGAACAGTTCGACCCAGGCAGTTTACAGAGTGAGCCGCAGGCGAGACCTGCGAACCTAGGAAGACCTGTAAAGTCAATTTCCGGTCGTGTATCCTACGTATTTTTTTAACCATACAAAACACCACAAACATTGTAAATATATATATTTTTTTTAAACCGACATATACCAGCACAGTTTTTATATTGTGTTTAACTAACTAACTATAGGTTGGACATTTCTATTAAAATAGTCTAAGATATGAAGCGAAAATATAGAACATTAACCCTAACTGAGAAAATTGCCAATTATAACCAGTAGCGCACCCAGAAGTAGGTCTTTGAGACCTTATAATGCTTTTATGCTATTTTCATGAAATATGTGGAAAATATCTAAAAAATCCTTAGGCTTGAGGGGAGCCCCTTCGGGTGTGCCCATGTTATAACACAAAATATTGGTTTTCTGTCTTACAAATTCATAGCTCTTGAGCAAGTACCTGAATATTTATATGTGGATTAGGTTGTTTGTGGTGTTTTCCGCACCGCATCCCATTGTTTGGTGACAAGCACTTCCGTTACCCCTTCAATTTTTTGTACGGAAAGTATCACTTTACAGGGTCCTTTTGAAAACTTTCCGGTCTCAACAGGAATCGGTAAAGAGCCAAGTGGTCGGAAATCCTTTTTACCTGTCCCTCTTTTAGTAAAAAAATCATTATTAAGACAGTTACTAGGTGTTTCACTTATAGCATTACACCCTAAACGTTTATTTATTCGTTGATTTGTCTAATAATAATTTTTAGTAGTGATATGTACAGGGTTTTCCCGTATATTTTTACACCATATCTAAAATGTTTATTTGAATAGATATCAAAATATGATAAATACAAAAGTTTCATATTTTTTTACGAAGTTTAAGAACTTTTAAGTCGGAATGTCAAAAAATAAATTCTAAATGTCAAAATTTGACAGGTCGATGGTTTTTTTAAAGGGAACAACACCCTGTATATTATTTTAGATATTTATAGATCTTTATATAGATAAAGCATATTTTAAAAATATATATCATTGTATTATTTTATTCATTAGTTTTGGAGATATATGCGCTTAAATGTTTCAAATACTTAAATTGATCTCCTTAAAACATCAAGGCAGCCATGAAAAAGACAATTTACATTTACACAAAAACTAATGCTTAATGCTGTTGCTTTTGTAAGGTATTTAAATAATTAATATTTACTATCCGTGGTGTGCGCAGTAATGTGGGGCGTCGCAAGCCAGTAAAAACAGAAAATTATGCAATTTTTGTGAAAGAAAAAATATTTATTACTTCATTTTTAATTTTCTACATAGCGTCCTTGATTATTAATACAATTTTGAATAATTCTTAAAAATTTTCAGTGGATAGCTTGAAAGATACAGTTCGCAAGATTTTCGTTAAGATCAACATTTGGTTGCTCTATTTTCTGTTGTAAAATTTGAATTGTTTGCGGCCTGCTATAATACCTTATTTTTTTAGGTAGCCCCACAAAAAAAATCAAGGGGAGACAAATCTGGGCTACTTTCTGGCCATAATAATGTGTATCTTCCTATCCAATACATATATCTATTATTTAAAAATTCGTTCCTGGCTGGATGTTATGTGGGGGGACTCCGTCCTGTTGCCATATTAAATTTTTATAGTTATTAACAGTTCTTCTAAAAGCTCTTCTATTTCATTTCGCAACAAATCATGGTATTTTTATCCGGTTAAGTTACCATTTAAAAATATAGGCCCAATAACTCTGTTATTCAGGAGACCGCACCAAAGATGTAGGGATCTGCGTCCTTTAATTTTGACAGCTTGTAAAGCATGCCGATTTTCTCTTGACCAATTATGCTTATTTTTTCTATTGAACATTCTCGCCGTGGTAAATACTGCCTCATCAGTAAAAATTATATTTGACAAATTTATTTGATTTGCCGCTATTCCTCGTATTTCCTGACAAAAATGTAATCTGTAAACACCAATTTAAGTTTTTTATACTTTTAAACGCATATATCTCCAAAACTATTAAACGAAATAATCCCAACATATATATTTTTGAAATCAGGAAGAGAGGATCTATAAAAATCTTAAATAATATATAGGGTGTTTCCTTTAAAAAAACCATCGACCTGTCAAATTTTGACATTTGCAATTTTGTTTGACATTCTGACACAAAGATTATTAAAATTCGTAAAAATTATGAAACTTTTGTATTTATCATATTTTGATATCTATTCAAATAAATGTTTTAGATATGGTGTAAAAATATACGGGAAAACCCTGTACAGCTGATTTAAAAAAACTGATACAACTCTTTAAGTAGTTTTTCCAAAATTTGAGCAGTGTATTTTAAGCCTCCATGCCAAAACCAATATTTTAACAATATTCAAACTGTTAATGCCAAGTAGAAAAATAATAACATTGTCATCAGTTACAGAATAATATAAACGTTAACAGAAATAAACAGTCCGCTTGTTGGATGTCATAACACTACTGTAAAATGTAAATGTCAACCAGGTATAATATATATACCGCTTAACATAAAAGACGAGTTGTTTTAATCGTATCAGATTTTTTTTAAATTAGCTGTACCCAAAAATCTAACCTATACAACGTTGTCAAATTAATTACGTCGGATCACCAAGTGACATTCTTTGTCATATTGTTTAACTTCAATAAGTCAGTTCCTTAAATTTAATGTGCCATTTTATACCGAGTTTTATACTGACGTTATGGAGACACAGGGTTAGAATATGTATGTGTCTCTTTGGAACTTTGTTTTGATATTTAAAAAAAAACTGATTCTCGGAATACTAGTTTAGTACAAATACTTTTTTAACTTTATTGCTAAAAACACGAACTATTTTGTTTAGACAATCAAATAACATTTGCGTCGTCTCAAATATTATATACATCAGGAAATGCTAATTGTGCATAGCCCGCTCAAGATAGCGGACATTTTGCTTTCACTAAACCGAAAATTATTTAATGTTCAGATCAAAATTCGCGGTATATATTCCATATTATGGCAACGTGGTCCGACTATACAGATATCAGTGGGATGTGTAAAACAATTAACTGACTAGAAGTGATTCGGTCCTTGTCGCCCTTATTGGTTCGGGCTGACTTATGGTTAAGTAGATATTATGTAACACTTTCTTAATCTTTGTAGAAGCCTATCAAGTTTAAGGACAGTTTTGAGTGTCAACATAGAAGGGGGTTGTTTTATAGGTTTGATTTTTTCCTTATATTTTTCTATTGTGATTTTAAGTAGTAAGTGTGATACTAATTTTTTACCCCAGGTGGGTTAAATAAGACTGATTTCTAAAAAAGAAAGTAAATACATAAATATAAATTGTAAAAAGATACTTCGTTGTGTTTGGCTTAGGTTTCAAATGATTTAGGAAAAAGTTACAGAAAAGGAGAAAAATTTTAAACAAGAATTTAAAAAGAAGGCTCCGATGCGGTGCATTTCCGTCTTCCGTCTATTAAGTAAGCATAAGTATTTCGGTAAATTTTTGTAATCTATGGACCAAATCGTGTGAAATTTAAGATAAACTTTAATAATTTCCAGATTCCTCTACCTACATGTGTATAGTATACTTTCCGGTCCACCCAACGTTAGAACATAAATATAGGGCATACCCGTGCATTCTCACACGCGATGCTTGAAGCCAGGAGCCCCATTTAATTCTTAATGGTCCTTTTCGGGTAGACAGGATTTCGGTTACTGCGCATGCGTCAGTTTTGTGGTTTTGGAACATACTCCTTTACGTCACTACATTATTTGACAATTGTCAAAAATTAAGGGTTATGTCTATAATTTTTTTTCTAAAAACTAGTTGATTGGGTGAAAATTTATCAAATTGTGGATTAAAATTGCAGTTTTTCACAGCAGTGTGTGTGTCTATGTGACAAAACACACGCATGCGCACTTGAAAATTCGCGTCTGCGAATTTAAATTTGCCTTTGTTTCCAAAGCAAGCTATGAGTGCTTCACTTTTCTATTTTTTGAACATGTATTTATGCTCTAATGTATTTGGGTCCACCCAACTAGGAGCATACGGTGGAATATGCCCAATTTACTAGTGCTATGTATTTTTCGAGACAGCCATCGAAAGCAACCAGGGCTCTGTATGTCTTTTTTTTATCGTGTAAGCGTTAGAGAAATTACAGATGCTCCTGTAATTAATTTTTTTAAGTTCTTCCAAATTATTGGCCCTATCATGCCCGCAAACTTTATTTTAAATGTAACTCCACAAAAAGAAATCATTGGAAGCAAGATCGGGTGATCTAGCTGGCCATAAGATAGTTCCACGTGTGCTTATCAATCGACTGGGAAACATTATCAAGATATTCCCTAACAAGCACAAAGTTATGCGCAGGGCAACCATCTTGCTAAAACCATGTTTCACCAAATCTGACCCCTAACGATTGTCTAGCTGCTGGTACAATTTCCTGCTGCAGAAGATCCAAGATTAACTGATTCAGCGGCGTCAATGAAAAACTGTCCAACCACGTGTTCTTCGGCAATACCCCCGCAAACATTAAGTTTTTGAGGATATTGTGTACGAACGTCAAAGTGCAAAGATTTCCTTTGACCAATATCGCACCTGTGTTGGTTATGTCGGTAAATAAAACATCTTTAATCACGATGAGTCCTTTCCAGCATTGTTTCAAAAAATTCCATACGATATTGGTCATCAGGAAAAATTTCATGAGTTTTTGACGGTTTGGAAAAATAACTATTCTTTTTAAGGAGTTTTTTAACAGTGGTTGAAGACGTATCCACTGCTTCGGCAATTTGACAGCTTGTCAACCTAGGATATTCCTGCACTGTAGCGCAAATTATGATATCCCTAGCTTCCTGCTGTTCATTTAAAACGGTAGGTTATATGCGATTGTTCGAAATTGTGCACAATTCTGTGAATTGTTGTTAAGCTTGGTTCTGGGCGATTTGCAAAAGCTTCCGAAAAAAGTTCATGGATATGTCGCAATGATCTGCCTAGATAATACTATTTGTCTGTCTGAACTTTTTCGGCGTGGTCCTCTCGGTATATAATGTTGCACAATAAAATCTCCCTTTTACGGACACCAACGGGACCGATCGTTCAAGAGAGTTGTCCGTCCAAGAGAGAGTTAATACAGTGTATGGTTATCACCATGAGAAACCCTTCGTTTCAATACTTTATATTCATATATTGGAATCCGGCTGTGCGGATCATAGAATTTAAAAATCTATCAGAAAAAAAGATATTAGGTTAAAAATATGTTATTTTTTCTAAAAACTCAAAAACATGAAGCTCGAATGTTTTTTCTGTTCTAATGGTAGTAGTTTGCTAATTGAAATTATTATGTGTCTTCAATAATAACAAAGATGACACTGTTACAAACGGGATTTGAAATAAATGGTATTTTTGTCATTTAGAAGTTTTCAAATATTTTTAATTAAATATTATTTTCGAAGAGCATTATGTACATGCAACACTAGGTAAAGAACAAGTAAAATTTATGGCATATTTTCAGGATCGCTGTATTTTAACAAAAGTTTAAATTTATATGTTGCAACTGGAAATAAATTTACCAAACTATTTTCAGTTTTAAAAGTCGACGCATCTCTGGTTTGCGCTGATGTCTTTTCTCTTTGTCTAGAACGTTTAAAGCACAGTCTTTCTCTTTCTTTATGGAATGCTTTACCATTGGAGTTTGGGCGAATCAACGGCAAGCCATGAGTGCCTACAGAGCAGGGTAGTTTTCACTGAGACAAGAAAATCGTTAGAGAGCATTCTTTAGTTGGTTTTCGTAGGCTTCTCTTCGCTTGATTTAAGGGTTGTTTTTTCAACTTGGGAAATGTTATATTTTGTCAATTATTTTAACTTTGTATAATATTATTATTTTTGTTATTCCTAACTATTTTGATCTTTACTTTTAGAGTTTATTTTAATTTTAAAGATTTTTATTATTGCTGTTTTCAGTGTTTTAAATATTGTTTCTATCTTTTATTGGTTTTTTCAACATCATATACAAACCATTCGTTGGCCTAAAATCGGCATTTTTAATAAATATGATATTCTAAACCTAAACAGTTATAAAGATTAAATTAAACAGTTGATTGAATAACTCTATTCAATCAACGTTTAAAATGTTGCTAAATAAACATATTTACAACAAATATACAAAAGTTTAAAGAAGAAAATTGAACAGGTATGTATGACTTTCCTACATTGTTTACATAATTGAGAAATAGTATATAGTATATACTTCCTCCAAGAACCGCCAAATTCTCTTTCGAGATCGTAATAAATAGTAAATTTAATAATGTTTAATACTTTTATAAGTTATTTAAATTGTTGCATTGGTACCTTGCAACAACAAGCCTTGGCCACTTGATTTGACAGTACCACTGTCAAAAGGTCACCTGCTACAACACTTAATATTTATACTTGAAAATTTCACACAGGTCCTAGAAGGCTCAAACATTTCTGCATTTAAAACGAAAGTTTCTTATATTTTAAAATGTATTTATTTCATATGGGTTTCTTTCTTTTACAATAAAATCTTGTGATTATCTTTAACATTACAATATATGTATATAAAACGAAGCAAAAATCATGTTCAACAATATTTTTACTACCTATTATATTACCACGAAAGATTTTCGTTATGGTTTATATAAATTTACGATTTATAAAAATGTAATTAAAATGTGAATATGGATACTAAATGCCTAAATCAGTAGGTAGTTATTAAAATGATAAAATGAGAAATGCTATAGATATAAACCCACGGTCTCAAAAATAGACCGGTCCATGGATTTTTTTTAGACCGCTTTATTTTTTTTACACAAGAATTAAAATTCAAAGAAAATAATGTGTTTGTTTCAGCTAACCTACACCTTTGTTTACTTCCCAAGTCCTCGGTTTACCTTTGATACTAAACGATCACATTCAGTTTGACTTGTATTTTAATTTTTGTGTAATGAAAAATAAAGCCGGCTCAAAAAAATAACGACAATACGTCTAAAAAATATTATTTTAGAAGGATGTACTAAACAACAGTTCACGAAAATTGTCTTGGTTTTCAAAAAGTTCAAAAAATATTAGTTGTTCATATCATATCTAACTTTGCTGGACCACCAATGGCGTGAAAAATTCGACATATGTATATATATATATATATATATATATATATATATATATATATATATATATATATATATATATATATATATATATTTATATATATATATATATATAAGATCTATAGCCCGGTCTATTCTAGGGACCGTGATATAAACCTACATACTTAAATGTAACTTTAGAGATTTTATCCTATAAATGAGTCTAGAACGAAGGCCAGCATAGGGTATATTTTCCCCCCGCGTTTGAATTTGCGGCACATATTTATATTAGCTCACACTACTACTTTAAGTAGTGTGAGCTATGGTGATCCTAATTTTTTCGAGAAAAAAAAAGTTGCTCCGATTTCAAAATTTTTTATATATCTTTGCGTTTCAGATGATTTTGAAACTTTTTTGTTTTGCTGTCTGTCTGTCTGTCTGTCTGTCTGTATGTCTGTCTGTCTGTATGTCTGTCTGTAACGACCAACCCGCATAACTCAAAAACCGCTTGTCCGATTTTAATGAAATTTGGTACCTAAGTTGGGTCTTGGGCCGTGATGGTCCTGTTTAAAAATTAACAAAATCCACCGAACGCAAGCCAAATAAAAGGGTGGGGGTAGATTCCAAAAATTAGAGTTTATGTGAAAATATGGCGTGTGTGATATCAAACGAAAGGTAATTAAGTCTGGAGTTAAAAAAAATGAATTTTAGTTTATTTTTAAAAAAAGGGTGGGGGTAGATGTCAAAAATTAGAGTTTAAGTGAAAATATGGCGTGTGTGATATCAAACGAAAGGTAATTGAGCCTGGAGTTAAACAAAATACATTTTAGTTTTTTTCAAAAGGGTAAGGGTTAGATTAAAAAAATTTGGGTTTAAGTCAAAACATGGCTTGTGTGGTATCAAACTAAATGTAATTGAGTCTGGAGTTGAATAAAATATATTTCAGTTTTTGATTATATTAGCTCACACTATAACTATAGTACCTAGTGTGAGCTTAGGTGCCCATAGATTGGCAGAGTATTTTTTAGTTGCTATTGGAATCTAGTTTCAGGTGTCATGGACTGATAAAATAAAAATTTAATCAGAATTTTATATTTTTCGGATTTAATTTTTATTTTATCATTCCATTAAAAATTTAAAAGCAAATATCAAAATTTTTAGAGAGCTTCAAAACAAGGTACCACTAGACCCACTTTCCCTATTCAAAATATAGGGGTAAAGTATACCCCTCGAAGATGGTGCGTTCCACAAAAATTTCAAGATAGCCAAAGAGTGTCCCCCTCGCAAACAAAATCGACGTGTTCGAGCGTTCCAAATTCGCACGAAAAATACCCAAGAACACCCTGTATATACAGAAACCACTGGCGTATACAAAAAATCGCCTTGGAGGGGCTTGGAAATGATATATTTTAAGATATTAAAAAGAAGGAAAATAAATAGTTTTAACATAATCTATTTTTAGATTCTTGGGGGGGGGGCTTTTGCCCCCAAGCCCCCCTCCGCCTTTGTATACGCTCATGCAGAAACTATAATAAAAAATCAAATATTTTTACTTTATTTGTGAATGGGACAGCCGAGCACATCAAACTTGGATTGATCAAACAGTTTGTAAAAGCACTGGACAAAACAGGCGGTTTGAAAACTAAATTTTCTCGTCTTAGTGAGGCTAAAATCAAGGAAGGTGTTATTGTGTGGCCCCAGAATAGACAACTTTTTCAAGATTCGACGTTTATTGAACACCTGAATCAAAAAGAAAAACGAGCTTGGTTTGCATTCCAAAACGTGTGTAAGAACTTTTTGGGTAACCATAAAAGTGATGATTATGTCGCTCAGGTATGGGAATTGCTCTTAGCGTACAAGGCCATGGGATGTAACATGTCCCTTAAAGTGCACTTCCTTCTCTCGCATCGGGACAAACATTACATTTTACGGAACTGGCCTTTGCGAGAAAGATTTACTCCCGGTCAGAAAAATGTCGCCAACGACCCTTATTAGTCCCGCAAGATAATATTTAATTGCCGCCTTTGCACATCAAACTTGGATTGATGAAACAGTTTGTAAAAGCACTGGACAAAACAGGCGACGCATTCATATTTTTGAAAACTAAATTTCCTCGTCTTAGTGAGGCTAAAATCAAGGAAGGTGTTTTTGTGTGGCCCCAGAATAGACAACTTTTTCAAGATTCGACGTTTATTGAACACCTGAATCAAAAAGAAAAACGAGCTTGGTTTGCATTCCAAAACGTGTGTAAGAACTTTTTGGGTAACCATAAAAGTGATGATTATGTCGCTCAGGTATGGGAATTGCTCTTAGCGTACAAGGCCATGGGATGTAACATGTCCCTTAAAGTGCACTTCTTTCTCTCGCATCTAGCTTCTTTCCTGAAAATTTAGGAGCGGAGTACTGCTGGTTTTTGAAACGAGAGGGTTGTACCTAAGGGATTTATTATGATGTCGAATTTTAAGCTATTTTTTGTGTTTTTTTATGAAACATGTGGAATATATGTAAAAAATCTAAGGGGGGGCCGGGCCCAAAGGCCCCGCTTCTCTGGGTGCGCCCATCTATTTATTGTTGATGCTAAAATAGCTCTCTTTATACTTAAAAATTTTAATTTATGTCGATAATATTATAATTATTATCGAAAAATGATAAAAATAGGTAAAAGGGCTGCTCCCTCAAAAATGGTGGGTGGTAGAAGAAAACGCAAGCTATATTTGGATTCAGGGCGTCGTCTTACATAAGAATCAGCGGAAATAATGCCAGGGCTCAAGTTTTTTTTTTGCAGACCAGTGTTATAGTATATACCTGGGGCGGAGAGGGGGGTAAGGGTAAAAGTAGTCAAAGTAAAAAAAAAACATTACGGAAGCTTATAGAAGATTACTTTTTCGTTAAAAAAATGTTACTTTCATAAAAATCGGTTCATTATCTGCCGAGATAAAAGCGTTTGCTTATTTAAAAAAAACAGATATATCTCGACAGCTAATGAACCCATTTTAAAGGTTTTCGTAATGAGTTTTTTCCTTTGACAATTTGTGCCTGGTTGGTATTCCTCCCCTCTCCCCCTGGACATAGGCAGTAATTGACAAACCTGATTCCAATAGCAACAAAAAATATGTGTCGAAAGTTCCCAGGGAGGTATACCATATGCAGGCAGTCGGTATAAGATTTAATATTTTTATTTCATGAATCCAGTTAAATTTTAAATTTGGTACTTATATTTGACTTTATGTATACAAGAAAATTTTCCAAAACGGAACGTCAGTTTTTGTGAAACGGTTGTACTTACATAAAATTTTAAAAATGTAAAGACAAAGGCCGAAAAAATTAACAAAATGCTTTATCCTTATCGTTACCTAATATTTACAATTTTTTTCTAAATACAGTACAATCTCGGTAACTTGAACCCAAAAAATCGTGAGTTCATATTAACGGTATGTTTATATTAGCGAAGTTAACAAAAAGTATGTTATAAGGAAACAGTTATTGTGCAAAGCATACTATACCTTATTTGAACAAACTGTAGGCGGCAATGTCATATTTTCTAACAATAAAGAGTAAACCTATGATTTTTCCTTTTTCAGAAACAGAAATATCTTTCGATTTTCCTTTTACACAGTGTTTTTTTAATAGGTAACAGTCGTACGTTTTTGAAAAAACCCTCTAACGCGTCAATTTTGTTTGCAAGGGGACAGTTTTAGGTTTTCTTTATATTTTTGAAGCACGCACCGCACGTGTCTTCGAGTGGTAAACCTTACCTCTACATTTTGAATAGCGAAAGTGATTTAAGTAACATCTTGCTTTAAAGGTCTCTCTATCTTTACAACCTTGTACAAATTACGAAAATCTATCAATTCGTTTTTGAGATATTTGTCTTCAAATTTACCATGAAGCGTATATATAAAAACATTTTAAAAAATTAAATAAGAGATTTACTGAAAAATATTCCTTCAAGGAAAATTAACTCAACGTGTTTCAACTTTGGAGGCTAATATCTCAAAAATCTTAAAACAAGGTGTTACTCGTAAGCTAGCGTAAGCGTAATATCGACATAGAAAAACGCGCATGTATTAACAATTTTTTTATATATTTTTTGGATCCTTGAGTATATAGTTCATCCCCAAGTTTGCAACCCTGAAATCCCTTTGCTATTCCCGCGGGAATCGAAAATTTTGCAATTTTTTCAGTTTAAAAAAAACTACCTTAAGAAAGCATCGAACCGAAACAAATTCTCTACAATCTTAGCGTAACCCGAGAATAGTAAGTTGGTGGCTCTTCTCGGGCGTAACCCTAACTTCCTAGGTTGATAAGTTGCGGTACGTGTGGTCAAATATGTGAAGATTTCTGCAAAAACTGAAATTTTACCGGTAGGGTAATTTTCCAAGCAACGTACCGACTAAACTAATTTTCTTAGGGAAAAGTAATATGGTGAAATTTATAGGGCTGTACTGGCTCTAACACGGTATTAAAATTGTGCCTTTAGGTATTTCAGTTTGGGCAAAAACAAACATCGATGTTCCACAAAATATAAAGAACATTGTACTAAATATTTATGAAACCTATAGTAGGAGGCCATATCATCTTTCGTTGGCTTTTTGATAAAGATTTTATATTACTGGTTTTATTCCATTACCAACACTGCCTGACCTGTTAACACACAGAAAAATGCTAAAAAGGTAGAGTATCAAAATATTTTAGCTCACACTTTTACTACTCGTATACTATAGTAGTGTGAACTATGGTGATCCAAATTTTTACGAGAAAAAAAAGCTGGTCCGATTTCAAAGATTTTTATATATGTTTGCGTTTCAGATAATTTTGAAAAAAAAGTTTCACGGGCAAGACCTCAGAGGTAAAGGTAGCTACGGGGACGCGTTTCTGCCTCATTAGGCTTCATTCAGCCCGAGCATAACCATAAAATGGAAGGAGATGAGGTCTTGCCCGTGAAACTTTTTTGTTAAGACTTTATACCTCGTGAACTTCCTTCAAAAATAATTTTGAAACTTTTTTGTCGCGCCGTCTGTCTGTGTGTAACGACCAACTACCCTTATTATTTTCGCCACCACTGTACAGGGTTTTTCCGAATATTTTTACACCATATCTAAAACGTTTAGTTGAATAGATTAAAATATGATAAATATAAAAGTTTCATTATTTTTTTCCAAGTTTAAGAATATTTATCAGAATGTCAAAAAGAAATTCTGTATATTATTTTAGAATTTTATAGATCCTTTGTGATTTCAAAAATATATATGTTGGGATTATTTCATCTATTAGTCTAGGAGATATATGCGTTTAAAAGTTTTAAGAACTTTAAATTTTTTTTTAAAACATCAAAGCAGTCATAAAAAAGACAATCACATTCAAAACGTTATTGTTGTTTTTTTGTCAAATTTAGTTTTGAAGAGCGGTTAAGGATGGTTTTTTCCGAGGAAGAAAAGCTGGATATGATTAAATTGTTTTACTCAAATAATGAAAACGCATCCATAGCTCGCAACCCGCCAAACCATATTAAATACAGTAAACACATACTGTGGTACTACCTAAAAAATAAGGTGTATAACAACAGGCCGGTAACACCTCCAATTCTACAAGAGAAAATAGAACAGAAAATCGTCGATCTTAGTTCTGCGCTCTCTATCTATCAGGCTATTCAAAGAAAATTTAACGGAATTATTCACACAATACTGCGCAGATAAATTAATAAGACAAAGATATTAATAAATTATATACCTTACAAAAGCAACAGCATCACTTTTTGTGACAATGGGATTGTTTTTTTTATGGCTGCCTTGATGTTTTAAAGAGTATATCTCCAAAACTAATAAATGAAATAATTCCGACATACATATATTTTTGAAATCAGCAAGAGTAGATTTAGAAAAATCTAAAATAACATACAGGGTGTTCCATTTAAAAAAACTATCGATGTCAAATTCTGACAATTTTTTTGTCATTTTAAACCAAAGATTTAAAAAAAATTATGTTACTTTTGTTTTTATCATATTTTGATCTAAGTATTCAAAAGATCAGATATGGTGTAAAAATATATGGGAAAACCCTGTACACTCATTACAGATAACACTATAGTCCTTGCCATAGGAAGTTACACTTTTGTGACATTACCAACCTCTTTTTTTATCATATGCATACCGCTAGCAACAAACAAAGTTTTTATCTGTGCGTTTTTTTTTGTCAGCCTAGAGTCAGCATTTTTTTATCCAGAGACAATGACAGTTTTACTTTTAATTTTATACCAACATGACATTTACTTTTTAATATATTTCGGGTAAGATATATGTTTATTTCATGTCAAAGTCACAAAAGTGTAACTGCGTATGGCAAGGACCAAGGTCTGTAGAGGATAGGTTGCCTGGTAATTCTATGGTCGAAGAGGTGTGAGCAGCGGCGTAGCGTGCCTGACGGGGCGGGGGGGGGGGGCCGACAGCTAAAAAGGGCGCCTTCAAAAATATTGCGACCAAAAAAAAAGGTCATTATGTCTTTCGTTTCCTTTCCCGGCCCTGCTCTTTTATAAAGCATAGGGCGCTTCGACAAACCCCCGCCCCCTTCCACCCCCCTTCCCCCCGCCCCTTCCACCCCCTTCCACCCACCCCTTCCAACCCCCCCTCCATGCCCCCCCCCCCCACGCTACGCCACTGGGCGTGAGAGGTGACAGCGCGTCATTTGGAGTGGCAAGATTTGATTAGAGCGCTATGTGTACATGTGTTTTTAAGTATTGTTAATCTTCGATGGTTCATTTTTTACATTTGTGGTGCTTTTTCGACCTATATTTATTTAAAAAGTGTAAATACTTGTTCTAGTTTACTTATACTTTCTGCTTGTAGTTATTTGAATGGACTTAAGAAGCTAAAAGCTTCCCATGACATTATGCATTTGAGCTTTGAGTATATGACCCATATAGAGGTGCAACCGGCGAGCTTTATCATATTGAGGGGTAGATGGCGCTGAAATATATTCGTCTAGTACGCAATATTCAGGGACTGCTAGTACGATAATGCCATTAGATCATAAGGTACTGTCGGGTAATAAGGCCAGGTTAACGTTTTTATTTTTTTGAATCAAAAACAAATAAGCATATTCAATCTTTGACACAGAAAAAAGTAACTTATCAGCTTATTCTTTAGGAATGTTGAGGAAGCGGAACTCAAAAATTTATCACTAACGTTTAAAAAATGGATAAAAAATAATGCTTTTTGGTATTATTACCAACCTAGGCAGGTTATAAGGCCAAATAAGAATAAACAAGATAAAAATAGTTATGGCATGCATTGTGGGCATACAAATGCATCTGTGTCATCTTCACTAAGGCCAACGCATTCTTCATGTACCCATGTTCCACATAATGCACAGGATCGCATATCAGCCACATAATCAACATCGCAAATTGAGCAGACCCAAGCTTCTGCTGCTGTAACTTTACTGGTGGTTGGCATTTCAGCTGACTTTCTTGACGAAGCGATTGGTGGTGCAATTGACTTTTTTAACGACGTGGTTGTGTATTTTTTAGAACTGTAGTCTTTGAACACATCCCTCTTTACTTCCTGAGCTCGGTAATTCAATGCTTTTTTCCGTGTCGTGTTTTTAACAGGTTGCATGTCGGGAGTAATAAGCACTTCAGAAAAAGAGTTGTTGCTCTCTGCTTTCCTTTGGATTAACTGCGCCAATGGAATTTCATCATCTGGATCCCAGTGGTCTTCCATATTGAGCTTATTACCGATTTCATTATCAGGTGAATTGGGATCATTGTTTTCATTGTGATGGCGTTGTGTAGGAAGGCTAGGAGCAAATGCTTACTCTTGGATCGCATTTCTATTGAAGGGATAGATCAGTTGCTCTAAATCCACTACATATATTGCTGATCATCATGCATTTACCCCAAACAGGAGTAAATATATCTGAAAACCTTTCCTTATTTAGTCTTCTGTCAGGATGTTTGTCCCAGTATTCCAGAAGCTCCTGATCCCAATGAAATTCAAAGGAGCGAAAGACGGACTTGTCCATCGGCTGGAGCTCATTAGTCGTGTTGCTTGGCAGGCATAAAAGCTCAATCTGCAACATTTCTGCCTTATCAGCGATAGTTACATCAAGGTGACTGGATGCATGGAGGAGACATGAATTTTGCGAAGTGATCCAACCATTTCAGAAATATCTCCGTGGTCATGCTGCCTTTTCCTGTCATATGCACAACTGATCCTGCTGGAAGTCCATCAGAAAATGTAGGCTTTTGTCTCTGTCCTTTGAATAATATCATCGGGGGTATAACATGACCGAGCGCATTTGCACATGACACAATTGTGACATTTTCACCATGTTCCGACCCTACCAAATGCACTCTTCTAGATCCTTTCTCGGCTAGAACCCTCTGCTGATGGTGTAGCATGAGCCTGCACCCTTTTCGTCCATATTGTTAATATTTGCAGGACTGTGTTTTAAGCCTGTTCTCTCTAGAAGGTTTTCCAACTTCTGGAAATAATCATCAACAATAAAACGATTCAATTTCTGTGCACGAGCTGTGTTTAGTTGCTGTGCTTTTTGCTGAGAAATGTTTGGGTGTCTTCTCAAAAATGCCCTGTACCATTCTTTTCCTGCTAATTGCTTCTCTTTGTTTAAATTTATGTTGAATATTAAGTCGTCGTTTACAAAATTTGTAAACACTATGACAAAGCAGCTTAGCGGTAAGCGGAAATCCTCTTTGTGCAAACCTTATTATTTTTGCTGCCAAGTCGTTTTCTTGTTGCTCAGTCAAAATGGGTCTTGCACCCAGTACTCGTTTGGTTGAACCCGATTTCAAGTGGTTTCTCAAGGTTCGACGAGGGATTCCACAACGCTGTGACACAGATTCTTGGGAGTGGCCCAGTCGCAAAAATTGCAGAGCTTCTTCCATCATATCGTCGGTCCAGTTTGCCCTTATTCCACGATTTTTCCCCATGTCTATAAATAAAAAAAAGAGTAAATAAGTATGAATATATTTGGAGGTTTGCCTCATTTCTAGATGATTTGTTATTCGTAAATCATAGTGACAGGTAATAAAGCCACGGCCTTATTATCCATCTAGGCAGGAAATAAGGCCCGGGCCCTATTACCTGTCTCTAACGTTTATACTCTTTGAGGTTAAGGAAATTCACCAAAAAACAAACAACTAAAATAAAAACTTTGCATCTATTGTTTACATCATCATAAACATATGTTCCCAAATATAGACTCAAATATATTGAACTAATGAAAATATCACTTACCTTTTGTTGGAAAATTTTATAACACAGCGGTTGAAATTTCACGGAACTTGTTTACGGCATGCTAGCGTAGAACAGAATGGCTGGCTGCACTTAATACACGTTTAGTTTGTGTCAGTTGAACTCATTGTGCACCTAGATGGCGCTGAGTGTATAAAATATTTATTCAAATGGTATTTTGAACAGTATGGCCTTATAACCTGTCAGGCCTTATTACCCGACACTACCTTAGTAGTTGTCTCTGAATATTGCGTACTAGACGAATTTATTTCAGCACCATCTGCCCCTCAATATGGTAAAGCTCGCCGGTGGCACCTCTATATGGGGATGGGACAATTCGCCGCGGCCGATTCGTCGCAGCTGATTCGCCGCGGGACAATTCGCTGCCGGCCGATTCGCCGCGGGGACAATTCGCCGCGACATTTTTTTTAATGATATTACCATTGGCAATTGTTTAAACAGTTTTATTTAGCTTGACTTCATATAATATATTTGTTTATTTGTTTGATCATAACTTTTTCAAACTTTATCAACTAGTTATTTGGTGGTTAGTATAATACAATTCAACATTTTTTTATTAGAAAAATAAAAAAAATGGCGGATTTTCCTATTTATGAACCGATTTGCTTCAAACTTGAAACATCGCGGCGCTTAAGGTAACTTAATACAATTTTTAACTTAAATTTAAAAAAATGAAAATGGTGGATCCAAAATGGCGGATTTTCCCATGTATAAACCGATTTGCATCAAACTCGGAACTTTGAGATCTTTCAGCTCGCTGATTCTTATTTTTAACTAAAATTTACAAAAAATCAAAATGGCAGTTCCACAATGGCGCACTTTTTTGTTTATAAACCGATTTGCCTCAAAATTGGGGGGGGGGGCTGATTTCTCTGGGGGAGGGGGCTAAGCCTCATGATGGCGAATTTTATACTCTTTAATCTTTTTATTCATGAAATATGTGAAACATATCTAAAAAAATCTTAGGCTGGGGGGGGGGGCCTAGGCCCCGAGGAATCCGCCATTTTCAGGTTTTAAAATTTAGATTAAAAATTGTATTGAGTTACCTTGCTTCCAGTTTGAGGTAAATCGGTTTATAAATAAGAAAGTGCGCCATTGTGGAACCGCCATTTTGATTTTTTAAAGTTAAAAATAATAATCAGCGACCTGAAAGATTTTAAAGTTCCGAGTTTGATGCAAATCGGTTCATAAATGGGAAAATCCGCCATTTTGGATCCGCCATTTTATTTATTTTTCTAATAGAAAAAATTGTTGAATTGTATACTAACCCCAAATACCTAGTTGGAAAAGTTTCAAAAAAGTTATGATCAAACAAATAAACAAATATATTGTTACAAATTTAAGTTATTTAAATTTTATAGTTAGAATTTATTTAGGTTTAGTGTAGTATTAGGTTGATTTATCTTAAGGTTGTATTCTTAGTCTAGATTTTAGTTGCGTTATCTATGACACTCATGCATGCCGCGTACCTTCTGGAAGTAACGAGAATACTCGTGAATCGAAGAAGGATGGATAGTTCTCGAATAGTAGGCAGACCCTATATATAGGGCAGGACGCGGAGCATCGAGCCAGTCAGAGATAACCAATGGTAGTGATCGCTAGATGTTAACGCGAAGTTAATAGGCGTATTAAAGTAGTAAATTATTAGCAAGTTACTAGTAAGTTTAAGTGCGTGTTTTTGTACATAATTTGTCGAAATAAATTGACGTATCGTTTTCAACAATTGCGAGTTTTAATTGTTGTGGAGAACCCGTAACAATATTATATGAAGTCAAGCTAAATAAAACTGTTTAAACAATTGCCAATGGTAACATCATAAAATAAAAAATCTCGCGGCGAGTTGTCCCCGCGGCGAATCGACCGCGGCGAATTGTCCCCTATCCCCTCTATATGGGTTATTTACACAATGATTTGGGAAATTTGGTATAAGCATGGAGTAAATAACCCATATAGAGGAGCCACCGGCGAGGTTTACCATATTGAGGGGCAGATGGCGCTGAAATAAATTCGTCTGCTACGCAATATTCAGGGACTGCTAGTACGATTTAGTTATATTTGCGAGTTCCGAGACTCATGCCTATCATACAAAATACCAGTAGATCATAGTAGTTTTCTGTGAATATTGCATACCATGGCTCCTCTATATGGGTTATTTACTCAATGGTATAAGGTAAGTTTTATATTTAAGTTAGTTGATGTATTTTATGAATATTGTTATGAGAGACACTTTAAGAAAAACCACAAAACATACTTTACATTTAAATCAATTATTTAAATGGGCACTCCGAGTGACGTAATTTCCCGCGTTCAGCAAATGACTGACTGATTGGTCAGAAAGTTACCAGGTAACCTATCGCCTTTACAAACCTTGGGCAAGGACTATACTCCAAACACGTTCACTCACCCCCAAAAATGTTTTACACAATGATTCAAGAAAAAACTGAGTCGTTTATAAGAGTGCATGTTTTTGTTATCGCGATTGTACTGTATTTTGAAAGTGTTTTTATTATGCAACCCTAAATTTATTATCTACCCGCCTCGTACATCGTTGGCATCAGCCGAATTTTAATAATAAACAACTTTTTTTGAAAATTAAATTATTGCTACCTATTTCAAATTGTTTCCAAATTTCCGCTACAAATTTGTTTTACCGAAAGGCAATTATTTCGTAATCTTAGGTCGTAATATTCTTATGTTTACTTAAGTTATCCCGCAATTTTTTTGCGTTCTAGGAATTACATGAAATAAAAACGATGTTATTTTTTGTAATAACAGTATCGGATTTTTTGCCGTCTAAATTTAATTTTTCTATAATTGGACAAACCAAATTGAAATCTACATAACAAACAGACCATATTGGAGATACCTCTAAAAAATTCAAAGTATGAAAAAAAATTATCTACATGAAAACTATTTAAAATGGGAGAAAATATATCGCAGTTCACAGGAAAAATAAATTAGACTTGGTCCGAGTTATTAGGGTGAAATAGAGGGAACTTTTACAGATGAATAATGGTTTTTTTATGGTTTTCAGCAAACCTAGACCCACAATTTCTTTTTTACACTATGGAAAAATTTGTCGGGAAATACAACAAAAAGACACGGTAAAAATGAAGAATAGCACCAACGAAATAAAATTTTATTTAAATTAAATTTAATTTTGCTATATTTTCACTGTAATTGTTTTTTTAATCATCTAAAAATAGACGTTTCAGCTAAAAAGACCACTGTTTTTTCCAACAAAACTGCTGGACATTTTCGGATAAAAATGGGACCTCTTTATAGGTTTAAAATATAATATAAAAATTAATATTTTGATTTAAAAGAATTACATCGTTTTTACCAAATACCAAATTCCGTAAAAAATTTAAAAACATTTGTCAGATTTTTCTCTAAAAATGTTCTTCAAAATTCAGTTAAAAATTGATTCATACAAAAGTTTAAGTCCGTTTTATTATCTATAACTTTTTGTTAAATTTTTTTGATACGAGGTCTACAACTTGAATCGAGTTTAATTTATTTATCTTATGGGCTGCAATATATTTTCCTTTCCAAAAAGTATTTGCGCTCGTCTAATAACAAAATTAAAAAATAATAAACAGTAGTTCCCATTCCAATTTTGATAGATCTATTTTGATAAATATCAGTTGCAGTATAATTTAAAAATTTAAATGTCAATTCATCCTTCTTAATTCTTTTAACAAAGCTGTTGCAAAGTTTTTCTTATCTTTATAACCTTTATTATTATTATTTTTAGCTCTATCTTGATATAAAACTTTTTTAGACTAATCCAAAATTAAATCATAATTTCTTGCCTTTACGTTTTTACGTTTATTTACTTATTAAAGAACAATGTTTAATAATGATTGTATGCTTATGAATCTAATCAAAAAATGTTTTGATCTAAATATTACATTTTTAACAAGAGAGGTACGCAATATAAAAGTTTATTTTATACATGCAGGGGTGGCATCTCTACAAAAAACAGATTTTTAGCAAGTACATACAATATAACACAACTAATATCATGATAGTTATCGGAAGCACCAAAGCGCTCGGCAGCTCTTCCTCTTTTTTTTGAATGGAAAAGAGGAACTGCTACCGAGCGCTTTGGAGCGTCATATCAAACGCTCGAGCCTGTGAACACCCTCAGTCGGTACTTCTGCTAACTACCCCATATTTTGTACCCAACGCTTGGCCTAGATACACATGTTTTTTTTATTTCGACTAGTGGCGTTCATGCAAGAATTTCAAATTAAAAGTAAGGTTTACCACTTTTTTTTAATTCTCGTTGTTGTTGTCTCTTGATACTTTTTTGTTTGCGTCTAAAGGCCGCTTGACATGGTGCATGACAATAAAATTTGGAGGCAAATGGCATGAAATTTTACCCAGGTGCATGCGCAGTACAAATCCAGCTGATTGTTGCAGGCAATCCATTTTTATCGGTCCGGTGCCATTCTTTTGCATGCAAATTGTACTTGTATGCAAACTGGGGAATTTTTACCTAGATTCTGGGGAATCCATGCATGGCCATGCACAATGTCAAACAAAAAGAAGATTTTTTGCAGGCAACAATTTGACTGAAATTTTTTGCTTGGAAATATTTGCAGCGCATCATGCACCATGTCAAGCGGCCTTAAAGGCCGCTTGACATGGTGCATGACAATAAAATTTGCAGGCAAATGGCATGAAATTTTGCCCAGGTGCATGCGCAGTACAAATCCAGCTGATTGTTGCATTGCGTCATGCACCATGTCAAGCGGCCTTAAGAGCAGTATGTGTCACTGATAGAAATAACAAGATTTTTTTGAAACACCCTTTTAGAATATTTGTTCATATTAAGTTTTTTTTTAAATGGACCCAAGAATTACTCCTTTAAACATTAGCATGCTATTTATTTAACGCAAGGCCATACCCCCCTCCACCTCTTGAGCGTTACGTAATTTAAGGATAGGCCCTAATACCCTGTATTTTGGTAACGCGTGCGTGCCAAATACTGTCTACTACTACTACTACCACTACATCTTAGTTATGTCGCTAATAACTTGCTAAAATATGTTTTTTTTGCCATCCTGTATTTTCTGTATTTTTTATATCGACAAAAAAGTGCAAGATTCTTAAACGTGGATAGATACACTTAAGTAATTTGTTGGAGATTTTTCACTTTATATTTTTCTTAGCCTGTCTAGTTTTTTATTATAGCCCTATCATTTTATATATTTTGAAAGAAAAAAATGGCTGAAGAATTATTTTGACGCAGTTTAGCGTCTCCGAAGGTGTAGATTATGAAATCACTTTTTTGCCAACATATTGGATTTTCTGTTTTACCGATTTTCATCTTAATTATGCATTTTTTGAAAAAGAAAATGCTAGTAAGTAGATAAATTTGTAGATAATTTAATTCTCTAAAATTTTTGTTCTATCAATATTTTTGACACATATATGTATATTTTGCTAATAATAAGCAAAAAGTGTAAACCCTGACACAGTTTTTCTAACTTTTGAACCATTTTCATAAAAAATAACTGACATATTTAAATTAAAAAGTAGTTGAGTACTTGATTCTCAACAATTCTTATTTTAACAAGTTTTTTGTACAGCGTGTAAATCACGGTCAGAAACGCCTTTTTGTTTCATTAATTATTAAAAAGTGTTTTCGGATTTCTCCATGGACATGCAATAAAGTGGTTTTTATTAGTTATCTCCAAGATATGAAAACCACTTAATATACAAAAAAAAGTTGTAGTTGTAATGGTTTAATTCGAAAAAAAACAACAATTTAAAAAAATACAGTGGCGTAGAATTTTTTTTGTCAAAAATTGTTGTTAGGAGGTTTTCTGGGACACCACTGAACTTAATAATTTTAATCTATACAGGGCTTAATTAGGCTCTTGCTACTGCAAAGACCACTGGAAAATTTCAACAAAATTTAATAAAAGGGTACAGTGGCGTATATAGAAAAAAGTTTCGGGGGGGGGGCGAGACAGTTTCGGGGGGGGGGGGGGGCGAGACCTCATAAGGCCGTATTTTATGATATTTTATGTTTGTATTCATGAAATATGTGGAAAATATCTAAAAAAATCTTAGCTTAGCCCGGCCCCCCCGTATATACGCCACTGAAAGGGTATTAAGATAATTAAGACAAACCGTTTTTTAAAAGCTTGACACCGTGTTCCTGTATCTAAAAAATACAGATCCATGTTCATATAAACTTTTCTTCTTAAAATTACCTAATAAAGGGTGTACCTTTTGAAGTTTGGCCAAACATTTAAAGAAGGTCAACAAAAAATACGACCCTGAAAAAATCAGCTGTTCTCTGGGGGCTGACTTGATATTGGGTCTTATGGGAGGTCAGACGTTTTTTTATGATATTTTTAAATTTGCACTACAGATTTTCCGCGAAATTTCAGTGAAATATTCTCGGGCACCATCCCGATATTCCACCAAACTTTTGTAAGGATGCAAGATGATTAAAAGGTTAAAATTCTTAAGATTCAGCATTCCTTATTTTAAATTTCAATTAACCGCCATGTACCGCATGCCAACTGTTATATTTGACATGTATTTGACTTTGTCATATGTGTTTGTTATGGCATTTGTTTATTTGTTTGTACAGGGCTATCAAAATGGACGGGCCACGATCCTCCACTTTGTTGACGTCACATCCGGGGCTGATTTTTTTTGATGGACATGTTACGACACAGCTGATTGTCTTTAAAATATTGAAGTTGGAATGACGGTTCATGAATATTTGATTTTTTTAAAGATAAAGCCGTTTTTGAGATTGTTTTTACTTTATTCTGGCAGAACAATTTTTTTTAAATGTATTGTAATCCCTAATTTTTCATAGCCGCTTCATAAGCTCACACAAAAATTAAGTTTAAAGCAGATGCAAATGTGACAATCACAGATGACAAAGTCAAATACGTGTCAAATATAACAGTTGGCATGTGGTACATGGCGGGTAATTTGAATTCAAAATAAGGAATGCTAAATCTTGAAGATTTTAATCTTTTAATCATGTTGCTTTCTTACAAACCTTTGGTGGAATATCGGGATGGTATCTGAGAATATTTCACTGAAATTTTGCGGAAATCTGTAGTGCCATTTTGAAAATATCATAAAAAAACGTCTGACCTCCCATAAGACCCAATGTAAAATTCAGCCCCGGGAGAACAGCTGATTTTTTCAGGGTTCTGGCCTCTATTTTTGTGTTGGCCTTGGTTTGTATTGTAAAACTTTTTTACCTTCCTAGCTCGTGTAGCAATGGCTAGAGAAGGTATTATTTTCTACGAATTTTTAGCTCACACTACTACTATAAGTAGTGTGAGCTATGGTGATCCTAATTTTTTCGAGAAAAAAAAAGTTGCTCCGATTTCAAAAATTTTTATATATCTTTGCGTTTCAGATGATTTTGAAACTTTTTTGTTTTGCTGTCTGTCTGTCTGTCTGTATGTCTGTCTGTAACGACCAACCCGCATAACTCAAAAACCGCTTGTCCGATTTTAATGAAATTTGGTACCTAAGTTGGATCTTGGGCCGTGATGGTCCCATTTAAAAATGAACAAAATCCACCGAACGCAAGCCAAATAAAAGGGTGGGGGTAGATTCCAAAAATTAGAGTTTATGTGAAAATATGGCGTGTGTGATATCAAACGAAAGGTAATTAAGCCTAGAGTTAAAAAAAATGAATTTTAGTTTATTTTTAAAAAAAGGGTGGGGGTAGATGTCAAAAATTAGAGTTTAAGTGAAAATATGGCGTGTGTGATATCAAACGAAAGGTAATTGAGTCTGGAGTTGAATAAAATATATTTCAGTTTTTGATTATATTAGCTCACACTATAACTATAGTACCTAGTGTGAGCTTAGGTGCCCATAGATTGGCAGAGTATTTTTTGTTTTTTTCAAAAGGGTGGGGGGTAGATTAAAAAAATTTGAGTTTAAGTCAAAACATGGCTTGTGTGGTATCAAACGAAAGGTAATTGAGTCTGGAGTTGAATAAAATATATTTCAGTTTTTTATTATATTAGCTCACACTATAACTATAGTACCTAGTGTGAGCTTAGGTGCCCATAGATTGGCAGAGTATTTTTTGAGGTAACGCCGAAAATGTGTTATGTATTTGGATGTATTTTGACCTATCTTAGCAATATAGTCATGATGTCGTCTGTGTGTGTGTGTGTGTGTATGTGCTCCTAAACCGTTGAACCGATTTTCACAAAATTTTTAGGTAAAATAGTGCTCGACACTCTTACGAGCTGATTGGATTTTGGTCAAAATCCAAAGATGCTAATAACAGTTTTTTGACAATTAAAAAATTTCAAAAATGCTAACTTTTTATTAGAGAATCGTATTAATATGCGGTTTTCGGAATATAGTAGACAATATTTTGCTTAATAATTTGTGTTATAACCAAAAACTTCGTAAGAGCTTTAGTTTCTGAGATATTTACAAAAAACTGTTTTAAGGCTGATATATCATTGCTTCCCTTGAAGTGTGCTAATGGGCTAGCAAGGAAGGTATCAGATCCGTCATGGATCCATTTATTTACAATAAAGTTCATTTAGAATTCAAAAATACCAGGGTGAATCTTTTTAAAACAAAATTACACTACAAAAATTAATTTTTTGATGTTGTAGTCTTTGTAAACACATGTAAATAACTATACCTATTAAGTTCAGGCAAGGCCAACACAAAAATAGAGGCCACGACCCTGAAAAAATCAGCTGTTCTCCCGGGGCTGAATTTTACATTGAGTCTTAACCCTTTCGAGACTAACGGGACAATACGTCCCAAGGCAGAATTTATTTAGACTAATGGGAAATGTGATCCCAAATAAACGTTTAAAAACGCCAGTTCAGTCTTTTCAACGCCCAAGGCCATTTAGCAGGTGTTTGTATAAAATATAAAACGACAGAACCTCGATATTTCCGTAAAAGTGTGTGCATGTAGTGCATTTATTTGCAATTTTTGAGTGATTTTTGGTGAATTACCCGCTCTATTTAGCGTGTAATCATGTAAGTACCCCTATAGTAGCAAGACTAATGTTAGAAACATATTCAACGTTTCGGATAAGACAATATCGTTGTTTTTTTTTGCGTGGGACATTATGTCCCAGCAGGTCACTTTGGTGGGATTATCTATCCCAGTAGGCGTAAACTGGTTTTTTTCTTTTCAGAATAAGCAAAAGAAAATTGAATCAAAAGGAACAGTCGGAACTGGTGGGATATATTGTCCCAACATAATGGACTGATGGGACGATATGTCCCACACTATAACGTTCTAAAAATTATGTGAAAAAATTAGAAACATCTCTAAAACCCTTCTACTTTCGAAATATGAAATCATAAATTAAATTATAATCCTCACGAAAGAAATAAAATTCCGTCTTGAAAGGGTTAAGGGAGGTCAGACGTTTTTTTATGATATTTTCAAAATGGCACTACAGATTTCCGCAAAATTTCAGTGAAATAATCTCAGACGCCATCCCGTAGTCCACCAAAGGTTTGTAAGGAAGCAACATGATTAAAAGGTTAAAATCTTTAAGATTTAGCATTCCTTATTTTGAATTCAAATTACCCGCCATGTACCACATGCCAACTGTTATATTTGACATGTATTTGACTTTGTCATCTGTGATTGTCACATTCGCTTCTACTTTCAACTTAATTTTTGTGTGAGCTAATGAAGCGGCTATGAAAAATTAAGGATTACTATATACACTTAAAAAAAATTGTTCTGCCAGAATAAAGTAAAAACAATCTCAAAAATGGCTTTATAAGAAAAAAAAATCAAATATTCATGAACCGTCATTCCAACTTCAATATTTTATTGACAATCAGCTGTGTCGTCACGTGGCCATCAAAAAAAAATCAGCCCCGGATGTGACGTCAACAAAGTGGAGGATCGTGGCCCGTCCGTTTTGATAGCCCTGGTTCAGGTTCAGGTTTTCTTCTTGGTATAGAGACCCTGTATGTATGACATATTTTTACTAAATATTTTATCTTTAAAATATGTCATGCATACAGGGTCTCTAGCTTGGTATATATCAAGTTTTAAAAGTCTGCCGAGTGCCGAATATAAACAAACAGATGTAGGTAATCCGATTACTTTCCACGCAGAAACGAACACATTCGCTTCTGCTTTGAATTTAATTTTTGTGTGAGCTGATGAAGCGGCCTTGAAAAATTAAGGATTACTATACATTTAAAAGCATTGTTCTTCAAGAACATAGTAAAAACAATCTCAAAACCGGCTTTATTTAAAAAATAATCAAATATTCATGAACCGTAATTCCAACTTCAATATTTTAAAGACAACCAGCTGCGTCATGACGTGACCATCAAAAAAAAAATCAGCCCCCGATGTGATGTCAACAAAGTGGAGGATCGTGGCCCGTCCGTTTTGATAGCCCTGATTTAAATAACACTCTGTATAGCGTAGACAATGGCGTTTTAATATCTAAAGTTTCCTTATGCTGCTGTACAATTAAATTCTGTACAAATTTGTTCCTTCTATTTTATTCGAGAAATAAATCCAAGATGTCGCATACTTCCTATATTAAATTTGGGGGCAAGAAAGTGATTTCATAATCTACTCCTAAGGGGGTGTCAAAACATTTTTCCCGCCATTTTTTTCTTTTTTTTACATCAATAAATCAAATCTAAAATGACTGGGCTATACAGATACAATCGGAATTTCTGTGGTCCCGGATGCGAGCCAATAACGGCAACATACCAAAAACAGATTTTGCTAGAATTATCAAAAAAGTTCATAAAGTGTAAAATTTTGCCAACATTTAATCTAAGAATTGATAGACACGTTTTAGGTAGGAACAATATTGGGTATAAAAATACTGTAAAAATCATAGTACAGAGTTTATTTCTTAGTTAGTATGGTCTAGTGTCCCTAAATAATTTTTAGATCTAAAAACTGTCAAATTATTTTGGGACACTAGATTGTCTATCTATGCCTTCGATCCAATTGACTGATGTTTCGCTTTTTTGCTTTTTTAAAAGTTATAGTACAATTTTTTTGATATACAGTGATGTAAAAATTGCAGCAATGCAAGAAACAATGACCCATAAATATGTAAATAATGTCAGTGAATATAATAAACGAAGATGACATAAAATGACCTCTCTGCATATTCATAAAAATTCTACCCTATCCGCACTGGTCTAGAGGTGAGCAAATGATATTAATTTTCAGAAAACAGATTAACAAAAACCACAGAAATAGATGGGACACGTAGGTACAACAAGTCAAGCTTAAGAACATTTAATAACATTTTAACAGCACTAATATTGCGTAGCTCGCTAGTTGAACTATTTTGGGCGCTATGTGCCCAATACTTTTTGCCAAAAATATAGTTTATCTTGTGTCAAAGTGAAAACTTCAAGTTTCCACCAAGAACGTAAACAGACAGGACTGCCCAATCAACTTAAAGTGCCCGCCGTGTTCATGCGAAAATTCTGGAAACTCTCGCTATTTGTGACGTCACGTGCAGTCTACCACACTTTGTGTAAAATGCATTATCACAGTATTTCATACAGTTTATATAGCTATTTTTATAGTGCATAGACGACTTTTAATTTAATTAACTAAATAATGAATGTTTTGCTTTAAATTTAATAAAAATTAAAAATTAAACGTTTGCAAATTTGTATAAATTAGCATCAAAAGTGCAAAAAAGCAAAAAAACAAATATTACAATATACAACATTTTTTTGTAATAAATATCCAGAGGCTTTCAAACTTATTTTCTTACAACACCTATTTCTAAAAATTGTGGTTAGATTTTATAAGGTTTTATTTGTAAAAAATATAAAATACATGCAGGGTATTTTTTTAAAATGGCAGAGGCTTTTTACCTATTTATCGTATGTTTTTGAGAAAATCCTTAAATGTCGATTTTTTTGCGAAAAAAACAGTTTTAGATCTCTTAGACAGGAAATTTTTGTAGCACATCCCTCGAGGGGTTCGATTCGGTTTCAGTAGGTCGAGTGATACTTTGTTTTGAAGGACTCTTGAATCTCTTTACAACCCTGCAAAAATTTCAAAAATATATCGATCCGTTTTTAAGAAATTTGCCTCCAAGCAATTTAAAAAGAAAATCAAATCGATAAAAAATTAATAAAATAAAAAATAGACAAATTAAGAAATAGAAAATTAGTTACTGCAAAATGTTCCAAAATCCACTGAAAAAAATAAATCCTGTGTTTCGGGATTTTTTTCGGAAACATACATGAACAAGAATATTTTTTTATACAAACTTTGTAGGCAAATATCTCAAAAATGAATCAATAGATTTTCAAATTTGTTACACGGTTGTGAGTACATTCAAGAGACCTTTAAATCAAGGTATCACTGGACCCACATTCCCTATTTAAAATAAAGGGGTAAACTTTCCAAAAACGTACGATATATAAAACCGGCTGTGACTTTTAAAAAAGCAGCCTCTATAACACACATACTATGTAAAATGAATGTAGGTAGGACTCTCCATGGTGATTTTGAAAATATAAATTCCAAGTTTTAATTTTTTTTGCCACCTCAGGAGTTGAGTAGGTATTTTATTTATTTTTTAAAGATATTATGATGTAGCGCGGCGGCTATGGAATGACAGGGCGTTCCAGTTTAAATTTTTTGAACATACATGGTTAAAACAAAAAACAATTTATTTGCTTAGGTGTATAATACGTGTGTCGTACATCAAAATGTGCCTCTTATATTTGGAGTTCTCTAGAAAAAGGGGGGCGCCCCCTCCCTGTGCACTGTCTTATTAGAATTTTCTATCTAAATAAAGGAACTGAATTTCAACAAAACCCCGAACAAAATCCTTTTACCTACCTCTATATATTGGTTATAGTAACAACGAGTTATACATCAATATTGTACTTAGTCAGGATCCATAACACAAAATAATACAGTTTCAAAATATTATATTATGAACCGAACCGAACAAAACCCTTTTACCTACCTCTATATATTAGTTATACAAACAACTAGTTATACAACAATATTGTACTTAGTCAGGATCCTCAACACAAAATAATACAGTTTCAAAATATTATAGAAGTAAAAAAACTGAAGTCATTAATTTTAAAATCACGTTTTTCATATTCAAAATAGACGAAAAAAGCATAGACTGAAACGTAAACAAAGCGTCCAGGACTGCAGGTGACGTCACCTGTATCAGCTGTGTGCTCGAAAACTGGCAAATGTACGTCTTATGGGGATGGGCAGTCCTGTCTGTTTACGTTCTTGAATTTTGACAATAAGTTGTTGATAAGTAAATGTCAACTTGCAGGGTCCAATCATTTTACAACTTTCAAATAGAGTTGCTCACCCCTGCCGTTGGTGTAAAACTACAAATGTATCGAGGGCCTGTAGTATGGTCACTTACTTATGTACATCTGTACTGGGAAAGGACCTCTAAAAATGATTGCCTCAAGCGTGCCGGCATGTTGGATTTCAAATGAAGCGCTCTCAGTGCCATCTCTTTTAAAAGCTTAAAAACACTCATTATCAGATACCTTAAAAACAAATACCTTTTAATTTGTTTAAAAAAATGTCAAGTGTTGTCTTCCAAAAGTTCCAAAATCCAAAGAATTTTCTTGTGGCGAATTCTTTTGGGAAAAAAGTGCAGCACTGGTGCGCCACTAGTGTAGTTTTCGTATTCTTTTGGGAAAAGTAGTGCAATTTTTTGTGTTCTTTTGACCCACTAACAAGCCCAGTGTTGTACTAAGTGCACATTTTTTGGCACGGGCTCTCACGGTGAATAGAATAGACCGGTGTTCGGATCTTATATATATATATATATATGTCGAATTTTTCACGTCACTGGTGGTCCAGCTGATTTTTGTAAACAAAAGCTAGATATGACATGAACAACGGAACAACTAATGTTTTTTGAATTTTTTGAAAACTAAGGCAATTTTCCTACTGTTTTCTAGTACATCCTTATAAAATATAATTTTTTAGACATATTGTCGTTATTTTTTTTTAGCCCGCTTTATTTTTTATTGCACAAAACTTAAATTACAAGTCAAACTGAATGTGATCGTTTAGTATCAAAGGGACTTGGGAAGTAAACAAAGATGTAGGTCATCGGATTATTTTTGAAGCGAAACGAACAGCGAATTTTTATTTTTGTGTAAAAAGAAATGAAGCGGGCTAAAAAATATAACGACTGGTATCTCTGAAATGTATTATTTTATAAGAATATACTAAAAACTAGTAGGAAAATTACACCAAAAGTGTCAGTGGACCACGAGTGGCCCACTAACTTTCTCAAAAGAATCCGCTATTAAATATAAATATAAAATAAAAATTAACCCCAATTTTGACGATGTCAAATCACCGCATTAACAAATTTTCATTGATATTTGAAAGCAGTCCCTTTCAAATTTTATTAAAAGCTTCTACTTTTTTAATTCAAGCCATACGTTGGAGTTCATTTGAATCCAATATGACGGAACGCTTGTAGCAGTCATATTTTATTAATGGTTTTAATACGCTTTGTAAGAACGTGAGTATGGTCTATTTAGTTTGCTTTGGGACAACTTTCAAATGTTGATGGCTTGATTTCTTCTTATCCCTGTTTGGGTGTATGTACTTGTCAAGCACTATGAGTGTTTTTAAATGTCGACCGAAAATGACCCCTTTACCTTAAAAAAAAAACTCGAAAACCAAATCAAAATCGAGATTTGTACGACACTACTTATATAAACAAATTTCCTATAAAAATAGTGTTTACCTTCCTAGCCCGCGCAGCAATGGCTAGAGAAGGTATTGTTTCCGATGAATTTTTTTTTTTGAGATAACGCCGAAAATGTGTTATTTGGGTGTATTTTGACCTATCCTAGCAATATCGTCATGATTTTGGTCAAAATCTACTAATGCTAATGACAATTTTTTGACAAATAAAAAAATTAAAAAATGCTAACTTTTGAACGGAGCATTGCATCAATATGCGGTTTTCTGAATATAGTAGGCCACATTATGCTATAACCAAAAACTTCGTAGGAGCTTTAGTTTCCGAGATATTTACAAAAACTGTTTTTAAGTGTTGAAGTATGCTAAATACGCTAGCTAGGAAGGTATCAGATCCGTCATGGATCCATTTATTTAGTAATTAGTTTATAGGTATATTAAAAATAATCGAAAAACTCAAAAAATAAAAATACAACTTTTTTTGCTAATGTTCAATGCCACAATAGACCATTTGAGTCGCAGTGGAGGGGCGACATTCGCACCACTCATAGTCAAACCTAATGTTCAATGAAAAGAAATAACCTTTCAAAAAACAAAGAAACCAGTGGCGGCTGCTACAGGGAAGGCAAGTGCAAGGCAGTGCCCTCCCAAAACTAGACAACAAACGGTATTCTTAATTGATTTATTTAAAAAAAGTTAAATCTTCCCCTATAGGACATGATTGTCTAGTTCTTTTTATTATCTGTGGTTAACATCAAGCGATTAATTTGGTTAACTTTTTTAGCGTAAATAATTACAAGCCGGCAGCGCCGCGCGGGGCCAGGTTTCAATTTCACCCGTTTTTCAGCGGGGTATGGGTGGATGTTCTCGAGCGGGGACGGGAGGAATGTGTGTTTTAGTTGAAGTCGGCCATCATCATCATGCGGAAATGTCCGTTGCCCTTCTAAACGTTGCCGGTTCTATCCTTAGTGAAGACGTATGAGTTTATTTTGATTTGAGGTATGTCACTAGTCAATACCACCCTGGAGGTGGTATTGCACTAGTAAAAAGCATTGCCGGTCGCGTGTCATTGGTTTGTTTTCGTTTGTTTATAAAATGGAAATAAATACCGTCGATTACATAATTAACTATGTTAGGGCCACATAGACCGGACCTAAAAATCCTAAAAATTAACCAAAATTTTAGTGCAAGTAATAAAAAATTATACGATGCTGAAAACTGATTGTGCGGTTGTGAAAAACGAAATGCTTTTTTTGCTTTATTTGTCTTATTATGAACAATCCACGAAGTGATCCTGCGTGGGTGGCAAAGGGAATGTGTGATATCAAGCACTTTAGTAAAAAGTTAAAGACACAAAATAAGTGCTACTTATTTAAATAACCACATATAATTTTCTATGCTAGGCAAGATTGCTATTAGGTACCAATTGAATAGTGCCTATAGGCAAAACATTACCGAACATAATGAAAATGTGGCAAAAAATAGACATATACTTAGTAGGTTAATAGACTGTTTAAAATTCTGTGGGATTTCTGAGACTGCTTTACGGGGCCATGATGAGTCTGAAACTGGTGCTAATCCAAGCACTTTGCGCATGTAAAAGAAGGGTAAATAGACTTTATCTATAAATAAATAAACTAAAAACTACACCAAGTAGCTGCTTGTTTGTAAGATGCTAAAATAAAATTGTTTAGGTAAGGTTTTTTATCTCCTTTTCCATGCAATATAAATTTTTGCCCCCCAATTTATAACGTCACCAGCCGCCACTGAAAGAAACCATTTGTATACTTTTGTTCATACAAAGGTGAACGAGATATACAGGGTGTCCCGAAGAGGTCTTTACACACTCCCACCACAATTTTTTTAGAGCAAAATATGTCAACATGTCATTTCAGTCCGAAATTGCTCTGTATCAGGTGATTTTCTGGGATGCGAAATTTGAATATGGACGTTTTTACTTTGGCCATTAAAGGGCGCTATACTACACTTCTGATGGTTTAAAATGACCATAACTTTTTTCTATGTGTAGTTTTAACTTTTTTGTTATTAAAGTAATTTGCTAAGTAATTTTATGCTAAAAAAGTAAGTATTTCGATTTTTTGTTTTGTAAGGGATACCAAAATACTTCGTACTTCTCGCATAGAAGTAGAAAAATAAATTTTTGTTATTTTTTTAACCATGAACCAAATGGGTAATTGTAAATTATTGTTAACTTTATATTTAAAATTTCTTAATTGTAAATTTTTTTATTCAAAATACCTAATTTGATTATTTCAAAACGGCATCAAAAAATAAAAACCGAAAAATCTTTTAAAGTGCTTACTTTAACGGATTTTGACAACAGTACCTTTTTTTGCTCTAAAATGTTTAGTTAATTATTTTTTTCACAAAAAAGTAAAAGTAACTGAGAAAAAGTTATGGTTATTTTAAACCATAAGAACAGAAGTTCAGTGTAAAGCGCTACAGACCACAGTGAAAACTTGGATTTTGCATCCGAAAAAACCCCCGGATATCAATTTCGAAAATAATTCGTTAAAAATGTTCATAACTTTAACACCCTGTATATCGGATACGGAGCAATGCCAGACTTAAAGAATTTAACTTAAATCAATTTGTTATGGTCTAAGGAATCTGGCAGGAGCATAAACATCTTCCTACGACCACATATGAAAATTATGGATGTCACACGATTTGCATCCTCAGAAAACGTTAAATTTCAGAAAATTTTCCTCACATGTGAGGCAAAGTACTTTGCATACATGTGAGGAAAAGTACTTTTCCGCACATGTATGCAAAAGTGTACGATAACATTAACTGTCACCATACTTTTCCGCACATGTGTTGCAAAGTACTTTTCCAAACATGTGCGGAAAAGCAGTTTTATTTGATTTCTGCAAAAATACCAATTTTACAAAAATTAGTACTAGTATAGTTTAAAAGTGTACAACCCGATAGAAAGTAATTTTCTAACACTCACTTGCTCCGCTCGGCTAGCGCCTTGTTCACAACATTCACGCTCGTGTGAAATTTGTCAGTTTCTTCTCTTGTTATGTAATATACTATTTTGTACACTGTTATTTTCTTGCGTTTCAAAATTGATAAAAAAGTTAGACTTGCATTGTAATTTTCAAAAAAAGTTGTCAAACAAAAGGACCATTTTCTATCGGCTCTTAAAATCGCAGCTCTGAATTTAGTAGCACTTTGTAGCTATCTTTTTTTGTGTGTCAAACTAGCTCTAAAAGCTCTCCAAACTCAATTGTTCCTTCTCAAAGAGATGTTCAATAGCATATATAGCAAAAATCTGCTTACACCATTTTTAAGTTTTAAGCATTCATAACCCTTTGATCCCATTGAAACTGAAACACCCTACACATGGCGATTCATAAGTAGGTGGATTAAAGGGGGGTGATTCCTTGGCTTACACGGTGTGCTTGAGGTAGAGGTTACATGAAAATGGCTCCAAAAACTAATTGTACTTTTTGAATATGGACTCTTTCCTGACTTCAAAACCATATACATACAAATACTAGCTGATTCTCTTTTCGAAATTTTATCAATTTTTTGGCTTTTTTCTAGTTTCTCAAGGTATATCTAACGAATAAGTTGTAACAGAACGAGTACTTTTCACCCGGTTTGAACCAAATTTTGACATTTAACTAAAAAGATCACCAAAATACTTTTTTGTATTTTTTAAATATTATTTCCTCTTCGTTAAAGAAGTTTGAAATGCAATTCAAAATAAAAACAATTAGAATTTCTTGATTTTTTAAATAATTCCAAATGCAAAATTATAAAATACTAAAACCTTTTTTTTATACGACTGCATTAGAAAATAAGGGTATACGCACAAAAAACCCCGTTCCAAAATCTGTACCTACTTTGCACACGCCGTGTGTGAAAATTGACATACCAAAGTCGAATTTAGAAATCCAGTCGTTTATTTTCCATTAATAGTGGCGTCACTATTAATTCCGGCTCCTATAATACACAATGGCCTAATTTTGAAAGAAGACAGCTGTTGTTATAATGCGAAACTGTCAATATAGTGCCCGGCACAATTTGTGCCTGGCTTTATTGCAATAGGTCCTTATTACTTCCCCAGTCAAGGTTAAATTCTTGTTATAATAGAACTATATACCAAAATAAAAATGCGTAAATAAAAATGAATTGCCCGTGTGGGTAAGTCCATATAAAATCAACCAATGGTTTGGACCTTGTCACCTTTGATTTTCATAATTTTTGATCAAGTTCTTTACTAAGTTAAAAGAAGTAAAAATGCAAATTTTTAGATTTTTTAGCAGTCTAGTTTTTGAGGTATTAATTTTTTTTAATGCCTAATATCGTCTTTTTTAGCACTGACGTGATTCCTTTAAACCCTTGTTTTTCATAAAGTCTTGGGCATTTCAAGGTAATCTGTGTAATTTTATAGGTCCACAAGCTTAATTATGGTATGCCTAGTGGCATCGCTTGTATAAAAAATGCAGGGTCTAACCACAAAATTTATTTTTGATGCAGTTTAAAAACATATTTTTTATTTTGTTCAATTTTTTATATTTGTTTTCTAGACTATTTATTTACATGTAGGCCAATTTTTATTATGGGATGATAGTGGGTTCCTATTAAAAAAATTAATTTTTGTAACCTGATGTTGTTCAAAATTCTTTTATTTTACCTTAAATATAACTATTTGACAATTCCCTTACTTTAATATTTTAACCATAAATTAGCCGTGACTGTAATTATACTATTTCAAAAGTTTTTATTCATTTTTACTTACTTATTTAGACGCCTAAGTTAGGAATACACATCCACTCTGTCACAGTTCTGGAATTTCTCACTGTCGTGGGATGATTTTGGTCATCATAGGTGTTACAACATTTAGTGGAAAATACCAACCAATTTTTTTTCGATTTAGAATCTACCATTTCGATTTCAAATCAAATCAAATCAAATCAAGCTTTATTGTCTTATCTAAAGTATAAAACTTTGTAGACAAAGCAAATACATAACTAATAATAATAATAGAAAAAATCATTTAAAAAATATAAAATATATAAATCCATCCAATAAGTGGTTTAATTATGTTGTTTGATTATATATATATATATATATATATATATATATATATATATATATATATATATATATATATCAAATTAATTTCCAGAACGGATACGACGCAATGCCAAACAGATTAAGAATACACGTCACGAAACATCATCTTTACGCAACTTTTGTTTTTAACAAAAATCATCAGTCAAAATAATACGCCACTTCCGATATTTAATTACCTTACGGCCGATTTTGCCATTATTTTAAGAGCAGCGGCGGTTCCTCTACAACTGCACATGTGCACTCCCAAATTTTACTTTAAAAAATATTAAAATCTGACCATTCTTTAAATATTAATTTCATCCTAAATTAGTGTATTAGTAACCCTTAAAGGGATTCACCAAAGACTTAAATACTAACTAAAAAGTAATCTGGGCCTTACTTCGGTTCATGCTCTTGTGAATCAATTGCTGCGATCGATGCCGCCCGCACCCCCGTGATGCCACCCGCAAATTACATTACATTGACCCCGTGTATCATAATACGAAACTTGCAGAATATACAAATAGTTAGAACCGCATTTTAATAATTATGTTTTATTTGTCAGCAATATTTTATTATAACTTATAAGCAATAATTTAGTATAAAAGCATGTACACTATTGGAAATAAATCAGTATCGTACTCACTATTTTAATTGTATTAATTATAATTAGTTTTTTTGTAGCAGAAAATAATAAAGGGTGTTTTTAAAAACTACCCCCTCATCATCATCAACCCTTAATTCGCATCACCGGTTCCCTTCGGCTGTGAAAGGTGCAGTTTAAATTAGTGCACTTAGACAACTTGGCGTGATCGGTCGAGCTGTATTCTTATGATTTCGATGATTTCTTAGTTACTTGATGATCCAAAAAATTGGGTGTGGCCGCAATTATTTTTTGGTGTGCACCCCTAAAATTTTACACCACGAGCCACCAAATAGATAAATAATGTAACAGTTTTTATCAATGTCAAACATTGCAGCGAGAAAGGGCGAAAAATGGGCATTTATGTACAGGTTTTCAATTATTCTTGTGAGCCCGTTATTATGTAAGTAAGTTTTTTTATTAATTGTTACTTTATTTAAATGTCAACGTAGCAAAACAAGATGCTGATCAATAAGATGCTGAAAAATATGTGCACTTTAGATATTAATTTTTATAGTAATTAAAATATCAAACAATATGTATGCATCAAGATATAAATACATTTTTTTAACTATGATCCCATTATCATACCAAGGTAAAATTTAGCATACATGTAAACAAATAGTCTAAAAATAATATATATAAAAATTAAGAAAAACAAAAAATATGTTTTTGATATTTCCTCAAAAATATATTTTTGGCATAGACCCTTTGTGTTTTTTTTAGGGAATGAGGCTATTACCACATCAAAGCTTGGCTTTTGAATCGTTCTCTATATACAGCAAGTTTAAGCTAGGTGATCCGTGTTTAAGCTATCTTAGACGGTTCAAAAATTATAGAAGTTTGAAGAAACCAATGCAGGCTAAAAATGGTATGGGTCAATATTTTTATTTTCGGAAACGCATAACTCAAAACATATGCAACCAAAACATTTTAAAATTTGTATTTTTACTTTTTATTAGGAGGAGAATAACTATACAAAAACTCACCATCATCAAAAAAATCAAGGTTCAAAAATATTTTTAAATTGGTTGAATTGATGTGGACTTACCCGTGTGCAAAGGCCAGTTTGCAAAGTACAGATTTTGGAACGCGGTTTTTTTGTGCGTATGCCCTTGTTTTCTAATACTGTCGTATAAAAAAAGGGTTTTAGTAGTTTAGAATTTTTCCATTTGAAATTATTTAAAAAATCAAAAAATTCTAATTGTTTTTATTTTGAATTGTATTTCTAACTCTTTAAGGAGAAATATTATTTAAAATACAAAAAAGTATTTTGGTGATCTCTTTAGTTAAATCTCAAAATTTGGTTCAAACCGGGTGAAAAGTATGCTCGTTCTGTCACAACTTAACCGTTAGATATACCCTGAAAACTAGAAAAAAATCAAAAAAATTTATATAATTTCGAAAAGAGGATCAGCTAGGATTTATAGGAATATGGTTCTGAAGTTAGGATAGAGTCCATATCCAAAAAATTTGTCCAATACTTCGTCGTAGGCAATAAAATTTCCTTTCAAATGCTGCAAAACAAAGTTGAAGTAGTTATTTAATCACCAAACTAATAATTTTTTTACAGGTTTAATTAATTAAATAAGAACTAATAGGCCAGTCAATAAAAGCATTCAACATTGCAAATGCGCATGTATCTACGATTTTTTTATGTGTTGCTAGTATCCTTGAGGGTAGTTCACACCGTGCAACCCTGAAATCCCTATGCTACACCCGAGAGACTCGAAAATCATGCAATTTTTTAGTTTTTCAAAAAAACTACCTTAAGAAAAAAAATTTGTGTATGGTTTTTGCAAAGTCAGTTGAACAAAGATAAAAGCCGAACATCGTCATATCCTTTATAGAAAGTGACATGGGCGGCGGTAGATATACTCATGAAAATCATTTCATTTAATTATGGCATAAACTAAAGGAATAAAAAAAGATAATAAAACTTTCTATTCCTACACCTATAGAAACGAGACTGATTTATTTTCTAACTCTGCAGACTGCCGACTAAAGGGGTCCCGAAAAGCACACCCGAAAGCAATTAAAAGCACATCTCAAAAAAATCGTCGCAAAACAAATACTTTGTCGTCGGACCGCAAAGAGCTGCGCCTCTTCTGTGTCGGTAGGGTTAAAATTATACCAGGAAGATTTTATATGAATTTGGATAACTTTTGAAGGGCAGAATGAAGCAAAATTTCATGAAATCGATATAACCCCGTATTAGGAGTTATTCAAGTGACTTTGCAAAAACTTTACTTACGTTCAATGCAAAGCATCCCAAATTATCTACAATTTGAGCGCAACTCTAGCTTTCTAGCTTTATTGGTTGCAGAGATACGTGTGGTCTAAAATGTGCAGTTTTTTACAAAAACTGAAATTTTACCGGTAGGCTCATTTTCTAAGCCTCGTACCGGCTAAACTAACCGTCCTAGAGAAAAGTGATAGGAAGGCGTTTATAGAGAATTCTATTGACTTTAACACGGTAGTAAAACTGAGCTAGTATTATAGTTTTGGCAAAAAGGAAAAAAATAGTAAACCATCGATGTTGGTACCAAAGGAGTGCGGTCAACCACTTCTTGATTTTATTTTATTTATTTATTTTTATTTTATTTATTAACGGTCAATGCCATGTAACAGTTTTGAATTAAAACTAGAGTAGGATAATACTAAATCTATATACCTATGTTTACATTATAAATGTAAAAAAAAATATGTTACATGGGAAACTTAGATAATCAAGGAGATTTTCCTAACTACAAAACTAGATACAATTCAGAAATTTAGATCTTATGTGTTTTGTTTCATGAGTCTTGTCAGTCTGCCAATGTATCCATAAGCTGTGCACGGAATCGTGATAGTGGATAAAAGAAGTCCAAGGAAGGGTTATGGTTAGCCAAAGATACTGATCTGGAGATAAATGAGTGACGACCGTAGTTGGTTGTATGAAAAGATTCATGAAATGTTTGTGTTCTTCTAGTGTTGACTGCAGGTACGTGGAGACCAATAGAAGAGGTGAGAAAGGGGCAGTCTACCAGAGAACTGAGAATTTTAAAAAGATTTAGAAGATCATGCTGACTACGCCTGTTGTGCAATGTTAAAAGATTTAAAGAGCCGAGCATAGATAAGTAGTCAAAGTCTATGTTTGGAAAAAATCTAAAATAAATATGGTGTAGGATTTTTCTCTGCACTCTCTCAATTCGGCTAATGTGGTTTGCATACTGCGGACTCCACATGGATGTGGCAAACTCTAGTTGGCTTCTAACAAAGCAACAATAAGTAAATAAAAAGTCTGGCGTGACTCTCTTAAAAAAACCCAGCATTCTGAGAGATTTGCTGATTACTGAGTCTATATGCGGGATAAAAGTGAGTTTGCTGTCGAGAGTCACTCCAAGATCCCTTATACTGTCCACCATGGAAAGTGGTGTACCTTTAATGTTATAACTAAAGTTAGTTGTTATTAGTCGATATTGATATGCTCCAGTCGACAAACCTGTTTAGGTCCTCCTGCAGTGCAACACAGTCATTTAAGCTGTTTATAATTTTAAAGTCTTTTAACTCGTCTGCGAATTCTAGGAAGTCGCTGTTTTTAAAGCATGATGCAATATTGTTTATTGATAAATTAAAGAGGAGAGGTGCCAGGTGAGAGCCTTGAGGGGCACCTGAAGGCACATCAATTTCCCTGGATAGGTATCCATTCACCCTAACAATTTGAATACGTTCAGATATAAAGCTCTTGCCCCACGAAAGCATGGGCCCATTGACTCCAACAGATTTGAGGGCATTTATGGTTATGTTGTGTGGAAGTTTGTTAAAGGCCTTGGAGAAGTCAGTGTAGATCGCATGGACCTCCGCACCAGTCTCCAAGGCCTCCAGCAAGGTGTGTGTGTAAGTTAACAGATTTAACTCAGTGTTACGACCTGAACAGAACCCATATTGATTTTCAATTATTAATGATGATAAGCAAGAGTTAAGATATTTGTAAACTAATTTTTCGAATAACTTTGGGATACTATTGATAATACAGATGGGTCTGTAATTTTTTATGTTGGATTTATCACCAGTTTTGTGAATTGGTATAACAAAGCATGTTTTCCAGAAGACAGGAAACTAAGCAGCCTCAAGAGATTTGTTGAAAATAATATAAAGCGGTCTTTAAATACTTTATAATTCGCCCCCGGCCCCTAGGGGCTGTAAGGGCCCAAAATCTTACTTTGATCAAACTTCTTAATCAGAAGTGATTTTTTTCTTATAACTAACTACCAGACATTAATAAACCGTTTAATTTTTTTTTAAATTAGTAAGCCTGTAGGTAAGTGTATGAATTACCAATTAAGTGAGACCTAGATGTACAGGGGGGCCAAATACGACCGTACCGATAAAATTTCACTTTTTAGAAAAAAAAATTCATTTTGACTAGACGTTTCGTCGCAACGAATAGAGCTAGAGAGCTGTTACCCTTAAGTTGTAAAAAATTTATCTAGCGTGAAAAAATGCTTCCTTAAGGTATTTTTTTCGAAAAAACTGGAAAAAGTACCAGTTTTTCGAGTCCCACGGGAATAGCACAGGGATTTCAGGATTGCAAACTTGGGGATGAACTACTCTCAAGGATTCCAACAATTTATAATTTTTTTTAAATACATGCGCGTTTGCAATGTTTGCCTTTTTTATGTCGATATTGACTGGCGTATAGGCTTCTTATGACAAAATGTCTTCTTAACTCTTCTGTGGATAATGAAATTTCCCGTTAAACGGTGTATCACAAAATGTGATAGAAAATATGGCTAACTCTCCAGATGCGTCCGTATGTTTTTCAAAAATTATCAAAAAAAAATAAAGCAGGAATATTTTTTTGTTTTTTAGAATCAACCATTGGCACATTACAAAAAAAATCAGGAGCAATTTTTTAGCGGCTTGTAGCTCCGTAACTAAGCGTCTGCGGACCTATGCTCATTTACCGAACCGAACCACCGTTCTTCATTTGTCCACCTACTTATGACTCACTCTGTACCTATAATATTACTATTACAACATCTGAGGGCGTTCCGAGGAGGAGCCCAAAAATTAATTTATTTAGAAGGAGGCGATTTTTGATTTTTAAAACAAAAATCTTTTTCTTGATAATAATGGATTTTTTTATATATTAAATCTAAGATAATGTAATTCAAGATACGTAATTTCGTAGTAATGAATTAAGATCCTAAATATGTTACTTTTGTTTTATTATCAATTTCATCTATTAGAGGGAAGGCTTAAATTTTACTTTTTGTTTGGGGGGGAAGGGCTATCCTATCTTAACAGGGGACAAATTTTAATTTCATTTAGTTAATTGCTTATTAATTTAATTTATAACCTTACTACCTGAAGGGGTGATCAAGAATTTTTGGGAAAGGCATTGTTTGGCGTTTGAGGATCATCCTAAAAAAAAATTGGAATCAGATTTCCACAACTTTTCTCGTCATCACGTTCTACAATTATTATTATTATTTTAAAAAATCATATTTAATTTTATTTAGCTACACCACTGACTTCCAAAACTAGATGTCGGCGGCGGACAAAAGGTCGAAATATCGAAAGTACAAATGGTCGAAAATACCAAAGGTCGTAATTACAATAGGTCGAATTTACATAAGGTTCGAGTGTAAAAAGGTCGAAATTACAAAAGATCGAAAATACAGAAGGGCGAAAATGTAAAAGGTCGAAAATAGAAAATGTTAAAACTAACCAAAATACTAAACCAATTAACCTAACCAATTCCAATGGCCTTGTCCAGCCGAGGTGGACCAGGGGCCGAGGATAGTTGAACTGGTTAGGTTAGTGTCCTAAAACCTGAACCGGTAAGGTTATTGTAAAAAAAACTATCCTGGTCTGGTTAGAGTCCCTGTATGTTGACATATTTATATCCAAATATGTCAACATACAGGGACTCTAGGTCTGGTCAGGTACGTTTGTTTTTTTATATAATAACCTAACCAGGTCAACTATTAACTATATTTGCCCCCTCATCCTTATCCACCTCAGCTGCACAGAGCAATTCGATTTGGTTAGGTTATTTCGATAAGTTGTTTACGACCATTTGTACTTTTGATTTTTTGTAATTTCGACCCATTTACATTCGTCTTATGTAATTTCGACCATTCTTTCGACCTTATGTAATTTCGACCTTTTGCAATTTTAATCTTCTGAGTTTCCGCCTTTTGTACTTGCGGCCTTTTATACCTTGGACCTTTTGTACGCCGCACAATATATTTTAGGTAATAGGTTATGTTTCCGCCTTGAATTTTACCCTCTTTTAACTTCTTTTTTATTAGCGAAAAAACACCAAATATGCTATTTTCTTAAATATTCCCTAAATTTAAAAAAAAATCTCCCACTGATAACGATTACGACTACATTTTACGATTCAATTAAAAATGTAACTTTTAGACAAACCTGGGATTTAATACTGGATCTATTACTCGAAACGGTTACGTCACTGCCACACTGCGAGCTGCGCAAAGTATCACTGCTACACTGAGAATTGCGCAGACTAGGTTCTTTTTTCACTCCGTTACTTACTGCTGATTCACTAAAAAGCCATAAAATTATGAAGATTTATTAATAATAGCACTTTTTTTTACTTTTCGAGCCCACATAGCTATAGATTTCATATATAAAAAATATTTTTTGTACAAATAGTAATTTTTCAATATTTTGTGGTTTTATTTTCAAAAGTGGGCGAAAGTGTGCCCTGGAAGGCGTAAAATTATATTGTCGCCCGCAAATATGTCGATAAAATATTGACGTTTTCAACGGACCTCTGGATAACTGGCCCATGCCAAGCGACGTGCTTTATCATATCGTGTGACGGTGACAAATTGCAGTGATTTTTTGGAACAGTCTAACCAAACATCTAAATGCTACAAGCAAAATCGCAATCTAGAAATTTGTTCCCTGCGCTGTGCTGTCGCGCTGCGTCGACTCGACGCTGTGATGAACCTAAATTATGAGGGTTTCAGAGTTTTGAGAGGCAGCATGCAAGCCTTATTTAACCGAAAAAGAAAGGACAAAACGTAAACTGTTTTAAAAGTAAGCAACGAATAAATAAAATCTTAAAAATAAAACTAACTTTGACCACGCTACCGACTGACCGACCGAAACGCAAGTAAGTTTTAGACTGAATTTTAAAATAATTTTAATTAACCAAATAGGTGTTCAAATTTAGCAAAGCACCTGTGAACAAAATAGATCAAAGACTTTTTAAAACACAAAATAATAATTAATTTTAAATTAGTAAAGTAGGTTACCAAAAAGCCGAAAAATACTAAGTCGGCACAGGAAGTAAAATTATTTATCGCCCATTTCGCGGAAAAATTAAATTTTAAATAATGTTTAATTGTTAATATATTTTTCTTTGAGGCCTGCGGCCGCCAATACAGGTGGTGGTTTTATTGGTTTTTCTCTGAATTAAAAATATAAAAAATAATTAATTAATTTAGCACAATTCTGGATAAATAGGTTAAACACATCCGCCGGTTTGTTTGATATACTTTAGACAAATAGATAATAATAATTAATAGTGAATATGTCAAACAAAAAATTACTTGAAAATTATTTACCTTGTTATTAAAATTGTTCCAATTAGTTCTGAGCATCTGCCTTAAAAAACAACAGATTTTGGGATATAAAAGGACGAGTCGCGAATATTAGAATCAGTATCAAAAACGCAGTGCAAATTTTGTACTAAAGTTTTAAAATGAAAATATAGGTATTTTTAACAGAATTTAAACTGCCTTTTAACATCAGTTCTCATCAAAGCTATGCACTCTAGAACGCCTATCTCTAAATAAATTTAATGTAACCGCAGATAGGCAAAAGATAAATTTCTCGGCTTGACTTAAGCAGTCTAAATGCGATAATCAGAGGAGGCCGCCAAACATTTACGGGAACTGTTTAAGGTAATCGCGATTACCTTAAACCTTCGGTCGGGGTGGTCCAGTTCCTAAAGTGCCAGACTTTGACAAAATGTCACTGGTATTTCGCTCGGATTGGAGCAGACCGTGACTGCGACAGACTAGTCACAGTAACAAAGTAACAGTTTGTGAAATCGCATCACACCTCTAGGCACAATGCACGTAGGTTGTGTAACAACAGTGGTATGCATGCCATGTAGGCGAATAGGCGTTGCCTACCCTAGATAGTGAAAAAAGTAATCATTTAAGACACCAAGTGCCAAGAATTTTCGGGAAAAATAAAGAGGACCGCGTCCCAGACAGACAGATGGACAGACAGTCAGGCAGACGGACAGACAGACAGAAACCGTCACAAAATTTGGTAGTTAGACCCTTTTCGACCTAAATAACTTATTTTGAGTCATTGAAAGTTTTTTTTGACGATCCCAATAGCATTCCATTTTCTTACGGTATTATGTCTTTAAAAAAATAAGTAGGAGGGAAGGGTGGAAGCAAACGTTACGTATTTTTTTAGGGGGTCAGCGGTTTTGCTATAGGTGCGTTACAATGGGGTGGGGGAGAGTTTCTGAATTTTTGAGTTACGTAATTTAAGAACAGGCTCTTATCGTGCATTTCTCAACCGAACCGAACCGAAGCATGGGCGTACCCATGGGCCTGGGCCCCCCCCAAGCCCTAGTTTTTTCCACATATATCATGAATGAAAAGATAAAATAGCATAAATACCTATAAACCCCCCCCACCCAAGACATATTCCTGGGTGCGCCACTGCTATAAGACTTTTGTAAAGGCGGCGTGATTTATTTCTATTATCGATTCTTGAAAGACGTTGTATTCTGCAGACCGCTGGCGCTGTAAGAATGAGAGAGACAGAACAAGGAGGCATCGCTTGTGTTTTTTTCATATCCACGTTCGGTCCGCGTCCCTTTTACAGGAATATTTGTGTATATCATACATGCGTGTGCACTGCTTTATTAAAAATAAGTCTGTCCGCTTATAGAGAAAGATAGAATCTGCAAATTAACAAATTTGTGTAAAATCGACTTCAACTAGCAAAGGTTGAGTTTTTCCAGAAAGTAGTAAATGTTTTATTAAATATTTAAAACAAATAAAGGAGTAGTTTATAATATTTTAGGTTGAAGTTGGGCGCAAAATATAAAATAATTTATGATTGACGGGTAACAAAAAAAAACGCATTTTGGGTTTTTTGCTAGTTACTGCTTTTTTTCCGTATTTGACAGAGGCATCTCGATTTCATAATGGCTATAATAAATTTGTTTGATTTTTTAGGGGCTTCGATTTGTTGTGTTAATAATAAAGTTTGTGACGGTTTTTTTTTTCGGAATTTTTTAACTTGTAGTGTAGTACCTATGTGTGTTCAATGAGCGTGTAAGTGGCAGAAAAAAATCCAATTTTGGCCTAGCCTGCTTTGATTAACACTGCACGCCACTGTGTTACAATAAATATTTGTAGCGCCACCTTTTGGTGAGTACAAAAAACCTTGTTTGAACCACTGCCGTAAAGAACATTTTTTTTACAAAAATAACTACTATTAACGGTGTTTTGCTGTTTTTAGTCCAAATTAGCAATATTATCAAAACCCTCTCGATTATCTGTTCAATCCCTAAATTTTTAAAACTTTTTGTACCTTCGAAATTGTCGAATTGGGAATACCTACACTCGGATTCATGCGTAATGTCGCAACTAAAGTTTCTAGGGATACCAATTTAAGCCAATTTGAAAACAATGCAATGTAGGCTCCTCCTTTCTTGTCTTGTGTCGTTCACACCTACTTGGCGTGCGTTTATCGTGGGTTTTAACCTGTAGGTATTCTTTGTAATAGTAGTAGTAGTAAACAAGCTTTATTGTCTAAAGATGCATAAAAATCCTATTGACAAAGCTAAAAACTTAAAAAATAACCTTGATTCTTTCTGTACCTTTAGATTTTACTTTGTAAATAATAAAAATGCTAAGTTCATTTTAGATTTGTCAATCCTAATTAGCAGTGGCGGAGCGATGCGTGGGCAGAGTGGGCACCTGTCCACGACGCCAGGCGCCAGGGGCGCCAACATGTGCCCGAAATCGTAGAGTGAGGCGACAAATTTTGTCTTTGCCCACGACCTATTTTACCCCAGATCCGCCTCTATATTCAGACTAAAAGTTTGCCTCGTTTATACATGCTAACTTAATATAATATAACAAAAATAGAAATAAAAAGGTAAAAAACAAAAAACAAAAGATAAAAATATATAAAATACAGAACTAATAAAACTAAACTAATAAAATCCCCCTGTAAAAACTTTTCGTGTTTTGCCCCTGGGCCAGCTCGTGCCGTCGTCGACCCGATTCGCCGGGGGCGTTAGGATGCCGAATTTAATAATTAAATTAAATTTGAAAAAAGTTAAAATAGCAGAAATTTGCATTTTTGATCCGACATGTATTAATTTTGAAACTTTAAGGTGACTATTATTATTTTATGATTTAATACATATCTGTTAATAACTAGAAAAGTCAACCATTTTGGATCAGTCAATCTGATTTTTCTAAGATTTAATTTTTTTTAAAATCAGCGACCTTGAACACTTTAAAGTACCTACCAAATTTAAAACATCGGCTAAGAAAAAGAAAAGTCCGCCATATTAGATCGCCATTTTGACTTTTTGCAAGTTTAATTGCAAAATCAGTAATTTTTGGATTAGCCATTTTGATTTTTTGTAAAAATTCATTTAAAAATCATAATTTGTGACCGTTAATACCTCAAACTTTAAAAATAATACATATATCAGTTCATAAATGAAAAAACCCGCCATTTTGATTTTTCCAATGATTAAATTAAAAATCATGATAAGCAACATTAAACACCACAAAGTTTTAAATGTAGTACGTATCCTTTAAGTTTATTTCAAAAATCACAATCAGCAACCTTTAAGGCACAAAATGTATTAAATTTCGGTTTTGATCCTCTATTTTTTTAATTTAAAAATTAAAATTCAAAAATTATAATTAGCGACCCTAAAGTACAATTACACTTTATTTTTACATGTTATGTTCGAAATATCCCGAGTTCTACATTTGCGCCATTTTAATTTGTTTTAGGTTTAAGTAAAAAAATCCATTACGTAGCCTAACACCGAATTGTTTCAAGTTTAAGGCAAATTGCACAAAATAAAAACTCCGCTAATTTTGATTCGCCATTTTGAATTTTTTGTGATAAAAAATATCAAATTGCATTGTCACCGGAACTCTATACACCTATCAAATATAAACTCTGTAGCTCATCGGAAATTAGTTGAAAAAGCTCTGTACCAAGATTTTAACCTAAATAGTAGGGCAGATTTTCCATATTCTCGAGCGATCTTTGAGGTGGCGAAACGCCCTTTTAACTGTAGATCTAGGGGCTTTAAAAAGTAGTTTTTTTTTCCTCCAAACCCGCGCAGGGAGGTGGGGGGCGCCATCTTGAATTTTATCGGCATTAGTTTAGATTATATTTTTTTTTCTAAATTTTCTTAACCAAATTAAAAAAAAAAGGTGTCATTATTAGGCAAATGCCTTGTGTTATTAAACCAAAAAAAAAAACTGGCAACCAGGCGCAAACAGCCGATGAGCAAAAAATTTACAAAGTTCTTGTAATCATTTTTTTATTATTTTTTTTATTTTGCAAAATTTTTCTTTGAGGCCACCTAAAATCTTGACTGGGTAAGGTATGCATTTAAGATATAGCTTTTTGTAATGGCACATTTATTGTGCCTTTGATAGTGTATTCAGCTGTGGTTAATAACTCGTTGCTATTTTTTAAATTAATATTTTTTATCATAAAACACATCATTTTTCAAATTTTGGATGAACCGGATTCCGAAAATATTAATTTTTTTTCTAGCAAAATGCATCACAGAATTACCAACTTATTTATTGCCCATTACTTTTGAAATGTGTGGCTATTAAATGGTGGAAAACATTTTCCACTCCTATGACCTTGAAACATTGTACAAGCCTATAAACATTAAAAATAGAAATAATTAATTTTTGATCAAAAAACGACTATTTTAAAAACTCGCCTTTTTAACCTGATTTTTTGTGGTGATTTTGGTTTCGTATACCACACGTTAAACTACGATTCTTAGGCTTTTAAACTGTGTATCTCAGATATGTGGGTTCTGTGAAGAAATTTTGAGATAAAGAGGCATATTCTCAGGCATAAACATTTTCGTTCGGTTTTCATCGACGGTATATTATTATATTATAATATTTATTTATATAATGCCCTACCACAATTCTAATGTTTATGCTAGCCGTTATTCCCAAATAAAGTGGCTAATTACAAGTTAAATTTATTTTGAACTTAATGACCTTTAAGCACGTCAAATGTAAAAAAAATATTGGTAATTATATATAAGAAGGGAAGGCAGCTTATGTGGAAATGGTTTTATCGTGCGATTTTTGAGATGGCGAAACGTACTTTTAACTGTAGACCTGCCGGCTTAAGCTACGTTTAAAAAGTGATTTTTTTTCCTCAAACCCGCGAAGGGTGGTGGGAGAGCGCCATCTTGGATTTTATCGACATTAGTTAAATTATATTAAATTTCTTAAAAATATATATTACAATTTTAAAAAAGAAGGTGTTGTTTTTAAGCGAATGCTTTGTGTTTACTGACAATAAAAATTTAATCATCAGGCTTAACCAGCTGATTAGTAAGAAATTTACAAAGTTGTGATATTTTTTTTATTTTGCAAATTTTCGTTTGGTTCATCAATTTTTCTTTCAATCTTTACGAGGTCAGATATGCATTACAGATATACTTTTTTGTAATGGCACATTTATTATGCTTTTGACAATATGTTTAGCCCTGGGGTGATAACTCATTGTTATTTTTTAAATTATTATTTTTTATCTTGGGAACATATAACTTTTCAAATTTTTTATAAACCGGGTTCTAATATCTAATTTTTTTCGGGCAAAATGCATTACAATGTTACCAACATATGTATTTCCAATTATTTTCCAAATGTGTAGCTATCAATTGGTACAAAACATTTTTTACGCCGATGACCTTGAAACATTTTAAAAGCTTCTAAACATAAAAAATAGAAATAATTAATTTGTGGTCAAAACACGACTTTCTTAAATACTCACCTTTTTAATTTGAATTTTTTGTGGTGATTTTGGTTTTCTATACCACACGTTAATCTATGATTCCTAGGCTTTTAAACTATGTATCTCATATATTTGAGTTCTATAAAGAAATTTTGAGATAATATTCCAACGCAACGTGGATTTTATCGACATTTGTTAAAATTATATTTAATTATTTTTAAATTTATACACCAATTAAAAAAAAAAAAGGTGTCGTTATTAGGCAACTGCCTTGCGTTATTAAACCAAAAAAAAAACTGGCCATCAGGCGCGGACAGCCGATAAGCCAAAAATTTACAAATTTCTTGTAATCATTTTTTTATTTTTTTTTATTTTGCAAAATTTTTGTTTGAGGCCACCTAAAATCTTGACTGGGTAAGCTATGCGTTTAGGATATACCTTTTTGTAACGACACATTTATTGTGCTTTTGACCGTGTATTCAGCTGTGGCTAATAGCTCTTTGCTATTTTTTAAATTAATATTTTTTATCTTGGGAACACATAATTTTTCAAATTTTGGATGAACCGGTTTCAAAAAACATTTATTTTTTCTCTAGTAAATTGCATTACAGGATCACCAACTTATGTATTGTCATTACTTTCGAAATATGTCGCTATCAACTGATGAAAAACATTTTTTAGTCCTATGACCTTGAAACATTTCACAAGCCTCTAAACATAAAAAATAGAAATAATTAATTTTTGATAAAAAAACTACTATTTTAAAAACTCGCTTTTTTAACCTGATTTTTTTGTGGTGATTTTGGTTACGTATACCACACGTTAAACTAGTGTTTTTAGGCTTTTAAACTGTGTATCTCAGATATGTCAGTTCTGTAAAGAAATTTTGAGATAAAGAGGCATATTCCCAGGTATAAACATTTTCGTTCGGTTTTCATCGACGGTATATTATTATATTATAATATTTAGTTAATATAGTCCATGAGTGCAGCAGAATGAAGGTTGACCTTGCTGTACTAACAGAAACGAAGAAGAAAGGAAAAGGATCTGAAAACCTAGGACAGTATGACCATTTCTATAGCGGAGTGGCAAAAGAAAAACATGCGCAACAAGGAGTATCTATTTTGGTCAACAAAAGATTTAGAAAATATATCACCAACTGGGAAGCAGTAAATGAACGGCTAATAAGAATGAATATAACAATAAAAGGAATGAGACTTACGATTTTTGGAATCTATGCGTATAATGACGATGCAAATGTAGCCGTGAAAGACAATTTTTTTGAAGAAATCCACAATGAAATATCAGCAGTAAGTACATCTAGAGAAATTGTAATATTGGGAGATTTAAATAGTAGAACAGGTAACAGAGTAAATGATCTGACAGTTGGCCAATATGGAGAAGATGTTGTTAATGACAATGGAAACCGGCTTATCACAGTATGTGAGCAATTAGACCTAAAAATCCAAACGGTTTTTTCCAACATAAGAAAATACACAAATATACCTGGACCAAACCCTCACAAAACCTGAAATCCGTCATTGATTATCTTATCACTAAACAAAAGACAAAACTAAAAATTCAAGATGTCAGAACAAAGCGTGGATCAACATGCGGAAGTGATCACTATTTTCTGGAGACCAAAATTCTCTTTCCTTATCAAGGCCGAAGCCTCCATCAACAAAATCTTGATGATACAGTGAATGAGGAAATTGATCACTGTCAATATAATCTACTAAGCCTAGAACATGACAGCGTAAAAAACTTATACAAAAAGAGACTGAACGAAAAACTTAATTCAAGTTCAGGTGAAACCCCAGATGAGGAATACGAATGTATCACATTAAGCATCCATCAAGCTGCAAAAGAAGCACTAGGATTAGTGGAAGAAACTCCTAAAAGAACAAAACCATACTGGTGGGATGCTGAGATTGAAAGTGAAATAGAGGAAAAAAGGAAATTATATCACACGTACTTATCCCAAAAGACAGATAGAAGCAGAGAAGAATACAAAATCGCGCAATCAAAGGTGAGAAGAATGATCAGTGATAAGAAGAATCAATCATGGATGCAAAAGTGCCAGAAAATAGATTCTTACTTAGGGGGTAGGAGAAGTACCGAAAGCTGGAAAACTATAAGATCGATCAAAAAAGAAACATGCAGAGATATTATTTCACCAATACCAGACAAAGAATGGGATGAGCATTTTAAAAAACTTTTAACTGAAGATAGAGCAGAATTCAAGGAAGACGAAAGAGACAATATCATTAGAACGATGGGATCTCCAGTACCCCTCACAATATCTGAGGTCAAAAACGTGTGCAAAACCTTAAAAAGCGGTAAATCTGCCGGACCCGGAAATATCCCAGCTGAACTTATTAAATATGGCACTGAAGAATTGTTTTGTAGATTACGGAATCTTTTCCAAAGATATTTAAATGGAGCTGTAGTACCAACTGAGTGGAAAACGTCATATATATCCACAATACACAAAAAAGGAAGGAAAGATATATGTGACAATTATAGAGGTATATCTGTAACTAGTACGCTAAGCAGAATATATGGCAAAATAATAAGAAATAAAGTGGAGAGCGAATATAAAGATATGGAGGCAGAAGAACAAGCTGGTTTCTGGGCGGGTAGATCATCTCTTTTGTATAACCCAAGTTATTGAAAAGAAAATGGCATACGGACAAGAGCTCCATCTGCTTTACGTAGATTTGCAGAAGGCATATGATAGTATACCACTAAATCTACTTTGGAAAGCGTTGGAAAAGACAAACATAAGCGTACAACTAATTAAGGCCATCAAAGAGTTATACCGCAATAGTAAGGCAAAAGTTAAAATAAAAGCAAAACTAACCAAGGGCTTTCAAGTAAATAAAGGTCTTAAACAAGGTTGCTGTATCTCGCCTACGCTCTTCAAGATATATTTGGAACAGGTCCTTAAAGTCTGGAAGAGAAAATGCCAAAACATGGGAGTTCCGTTGAATGAAACCACCTTGTATACTTTATGTTTCGCCGATGATCAGATAGTGGTGGCTCAGGATTATGACGACCTCGAATATATGACACGAAAACTAGTAGGTTAATATCAATAAGACAGAGTATATGTGTATTGGTGGAACGAAACAGGATCTAATCTTAAATACTGGGCAGCGAATTCAGTCATGTGATGAGTATAAATACTTGGGTCTAAAAATTACAGCTGACGGAACACTAGACAAAGCTATAAAAGATAGAAACGTACATGGAAGAAAAGCAATAACTTTATTAAATGGAATAATTTGGGACCAAAGTATATCAAAACATAACAAAAAGCTTATATATAACACCATTGTAAAAAGTATTATTACATACGGCTCAGAAGTATGGCCAATTAAAGATAGAACAGAAAAAATGCTTTCCGCTACGGAGATGGACTATTGGAGAAGAGCAGCAGGGAAATCAAAAAGAGAAAGAGTTACCAATCAAAGAATAAGAGAAATTATGACAGTGGGTGAACGTACTCTAGTGGATGATATAAGAACAAAACAACTGGTGTGGTACGGACATGTACAAAGAATGGATGATGGAAGACTACCTAAACAAATATTACAATGGAAACCAACTGGCCGAAGAAAACGAGGAAGACCAAGGAGAAGCTGGAGAGAAGGAATAGATAGTGAAATAAGAATAAGAGGCCTAGATGATGAATTATGGGCAAACAGAAACGAGTGGAGATTGGGTATCGGAAGACGTAGAACGTTGTGAAACCGATAAATATATATATATAATATTTAGTTATATAATGTCCTACCATAATTCTCATTTTTATGCTAGGCGTTATTCTCGATTAAAAAAGCTATCAACTGGTGAAAAACATCCTATGACCTCGAAGCATTTCAATAGCCTCTAAACATAAAAAATAGAAATAATTAATTTTTGATAAAAAACTACTATTTTAAAAACTCGCCTTTTTAACCTGAATTTTTTGTGGTGATTTCGGTTTCCTATACCACACGTTAATCTATGATTCTTAGGCTTTTAAACTGTGTATCTCATATATTTCAGTTTTGTGAAGAAATTTTGAGATAATGAGGCTTATTCCTAGGCAACGTTGATTTTATCAACATTAGTTTAAATTATATTTAATTTAAAAAAAATTTATACACCAATTTTAAAAACGAAGGTGTCGTTTTTAAGCGAATGCCTTCTGTTGATAAACGAAAAAAGAAATCCTGAAGTCTTGCGTTACGTTATTTAAGGACGTTCCCTAAACATGGTATATTTTTCTGTTTTTTAGATAGAGAATAAAATTTCGGACTTCCATTATTTATTTTAGAAACGAAGTTTCGGTTAGTAAGTATCTCTAACCAGTTTTACAATTGAAAATGATTAGAGATACTTACTAACCGAACCGTCCTGTTTAGAATAACTAAAGACAATGGAAGTCCGAAATTTTATTTCTACTCAATCGTTGTCTACGAGTTTTAAAGAAAGAGTCTGATGTTTATGCTTTTTTTTACGGTTATGAGCACTCGCAAGGAGATCCCTATCACGCTCGAGAAGCGCTAGGCTAGGCTTTATTCTCAGTTAAGGAACTAATTTAAAGTTAAATTCATTTTAACCTCAATGTCCTTTAAGTAGTATTTCAAAACTAAATCTAAAAAACAGAAAAATATACCATGTTTAGGGAACGTCCTTAAATAACGTAACGCAAGACTTCAGGTTTTTTGACCCCCCCCCCCTCCCTCCCTCGTAACGCATTTTCAAGAAAAACACATTAAAAAAACATTCAGTGTAACGCAAGGCCAAACCCCCCTCCCCCTTTAGAGCGTTACGTAATTTAAGGACAGCCCCTTATTGGTAAAAAAATTATTGACTTTATTTTAGATTTAAATACTGTATAAATCTACGAGTCTTGAGCTAAAAAAAATTTCATACATATAAGGTTCTTATATAATGAGACCATTGACTTCTATACCCTTTCAGGGCGTTATAGAACTCAATGAATGAGACATATTCCACGCTGCGTTGGAATATGCCTCATTATCTCAAAATTTCATCACAGAAGTCAAATATAATGAGATACACAGTTTAAAAGCCTAAGAATTATAGATTAACGTGTGGTATAAGAAACTAAAATCACCACAAAAAAATCAAGTTAAAAAGGCGAGTATTTAAAATAGTCGTGTCTTGATCAAAAATTAATTATTTATATTTTTTAGGTTTAGAGGCATTTAAAATGTTTCAAGGTCATAGGAGTAGAAAGTGTTTCGTACCAATTAATAGCTACTCATTTGGAAATTAACCAAAGCTGAACATACAAGTAAAAGCACAATAAAAGTGCTATTACAAGAAGTATATCGAATAAATAAATAAATATTATAATATAATAATATATAATATAATAATAAACTGTCGAAAAAAACTCTACGAAAAGGTTTACGCGTTGAAATATTCCTCAACATCTCGAAAATTATTTACGGGCTGGTCCTCATAACAAGGCAGTGATAGCCGTATACATCGATGTTATAGTCTCCTTAGACATTGTCAGTACGGCATAACCAAGATGGATGGAAAGGCGATGAAATGAAGATGATAAAATCTGAAAAGGAGAAATGAAATGTGGATACCCACTTTAGAAAACCCTAGGATACCTACTGAGATTGACTTTAGCTGTCTCCGTAGTAATGTTAGATTTTTGCCTCAGACCCGAGGCTACCCTAGCTGATACCGCAAATTGGCAGTTGGTTTTCTAAAGTGGGTATCCACATTTCATTTCTCCTTTTCAGATTTTATCATCTTCATTTCATCGCCTTTCCATCCATCTTGGTTATGCCGTACTGACAATGTCTAAGGAGACTGCGACATCGATGTATACGGCTACCACTACTTTGTTCTGAGGACCAGCCCGTAAATTTCATTTATTTAGTCTATGACCACACCTCAAAAAATTCCTTTCATATTTAATCTCGAAATTTTTTCACAGAAGCATAGAAAATATAGTTATGTTTTCTATGACAGAACTCGCATATATGAGATGTTATTTTTGGTTTTTAGCTCATTAAAAATCACATTTCTTCCATGAATTACTTTCCGTTCCGTCGGGTTCCATAATCTGTAGCCATTGTCTGCATAACCTATCATGATTAACTTTTCACTTCGTTTGTCAAGCTTCGATGTTCGATCTTCCTTGGGAATGAAGTTATAAGCAACACACCCAAATAGCTTTATTTTATCAAAATTTGGTTTGTAGCCATACCAAATCTCGGATGGTAATTTTTTATTTGGTATTGTTAAAGTTTCTGTACGGTTAATAAGGTAAACTGCTACTCGTAGAGCATCACCACAGAATTCTTTGTCCAAACCTGAGTCAAGCAATATACATCTTGCTTTATCTAAAATTGTCCTGTTTAGCCTTTCAGCGACACCATTTTGTTCAGGGTTCCGTGGCACTGTGTATTGTATTTTTATTCCTTTGCTTCGACAAAACTCTTTCATTTCATGTGATATATATTCACCACCATTATATGTTCTTAATCTTTCTATCTTTACATTAAATTTTGCTTCTGTCAACTTTTGGTAGTCTTTAAATTTTTCCATGACTTCATTTTTGTTTGAGAGAAGGTAAGTAACTGTGAAGTGGGAAAAATGATCGATAAATGTGCAAAAATATCTTTTTCCATCATATGTAGTGGGGTTAATTGGCCCACACACATCTGAAGACACCACCTCTAGAATTCGTTTTGCCTTTCTCTCTTCATCAAGTTCTTTAAAGCTCAATCTTGTCTGTTTCCCTTCTATGCATATTTCACACTGACTTGGTGCTGGGTACTTACTAGAATGTCCCATTCTTCTATGTAAAAGCATTTGACTTTCTGCACTTGTTAAATTTACAACTTCAGTTGGTAACAAGTTAAAATTGACAAAATACAAATTTCCCAATCTTTTTCCTCTAATCAGTATTGTTTCCTTTTTCTTTATAAGTACTTCTTCATTTTTAAAAACCTGCTTCTTCTAATTTTCTTACTGATAGTAAATTATGGGATACATCTTTACACACCCACACATTTTTTATGTTTACTTTCTTTCCATCTAGACTTGTAACTTTCAGATTTCCTTCTTTAATTACTTTCATGTTTTCACCTCTTTTTGCAACATTGATATCATAACTTACTTTTTTTCCATTTGTCATTCTGTTTTTGTATTCCATTTTTAGCTCACACATATACTATACTATAGTAGTGTGAGCTATGGTGATCCTAATTTTTTCGAGAAAAAAAAAGTTGCTCCGATTTCAAAAATTTTTATATATCTTTGCGTTTCAGATGATTTTGAAACTTTTTTGTTGCGCCGTCTGTCTGTCTGTCTGTCTGTCTGTCTGTCTGTCTGTCTGTCTGTCTGTGTGTCTGTATGTCTGTCTGTAACGACCAACGCGCATAACTCAAAAACCGCTTGCCCGATTTTAATGAAATTTGGTACCCAGGCTGGGTTTTGGGTCGAGATGGTCCCATTTAAAAATGAACAAAATCCACCGAACACAAGCCAAATAAAAGGGTGGGGGTAGATTTCAAAAATTAGAGTTTATGAAAAAATATGGCGTGTGTGATATCAAACGAAAGGTAATTGAGTCTGGAGTTAAACAAAATACATTTTAGTTTATTTAAAAAAAAAGGGGGGGGGGTAAATTCCAAAAATTAGTGTTTAAGTGGAAATATGGCGTGTGTGGTATCAAACGAAAGGTAATTGAGTCTGGAGTTAAACAAAATACATTTTAGTTTAAAAAAAAAGGGTGGGGGTAGATTTGAAAAATTAGGGTTTAAGTCAAAACATGGCTTGTGTGGTATCAAACGAAAGGTAATTGAGTCTGGAGTTCAATAAAACATACTTCAGTTTTTAGTTATATTAGCTTTCACGTAGATACACTATAACTATAGTACCCAGTGTGAGCTTAGGTGCCCATAGATTGGCAGAGTATTATCAAGTGATGTGTAGCACCTGAGTCTACAACAAACTTAATTGTGTTTATGTCATCACAGCAAGTGTTTCCAGAAAAACTTTCTGTCAAAAATGATATTTCGCTTTCATCATCATTATCTTTACTATTATTTCCTTGTTCTCCATCATTTCCACTAGAGTGTGCTTGTTTTTCACCTCTATAGTTCCCTTTTCTATATGGATTCTTTGGACAAAAACGTCTTATGTGTCCTAAAACACCGCATAAATGACATTTGTATTGAAACGAGTCACCTTTTTGTTCATTTCTATTATCATTTTTGCTACCCGAAGCTCCACCTCTGAATCCACCTCTAAAGCCACCTCTGTTCCATCTCTTTGTTGTAAAAGCTGCCTCTTTGTATGCCTCTGTTTCTCCCTTACTTTTTTGCTGTCTTGAATCTTCCATCAAAAGCTTATTTTTGACAAAATCGAGTGTTACTTTGTCCTCATCTTGACAAAACATGATGTCTATTGCAGTAGTAGTAGTAGTAGATTCTGGCATAGCAGAAAGAAGTTGGCTTACGACTTCTGAGTTTTCTATTCTACCACCAGCATTTTTTAATTCACACAAAGTCTGGTCAAATTCTGTTAAACATGTATTTAAATTCTCACCTGTATTAACTTCATTGCTCTTAGTTTTCTTTGCAAAATCACCTGGGTCGAAATGCCTTTCTTTTGGTAGGTAGTTTCCAATGTATCCAAAATTTCTTTAGCCCACTTTTTATCCTTTATTGATTCCAAAATATTGTCAGCTAAGCATTGAACTATTATATTTCGGGCTTTCACTTCATGTTTCTTATACTCTTCAAGCTTTGCTGGGTCGTCTCCAGTTGGTGGAAGGCTTGTGGCTGCCTCTAGGCACTGAGACTGCTTAAGTAACAACTTAACCCTAAATTGTCAGTTTCCGAAATTAGTTCCGTCGAAGGGTTTAACAGCATAGCTCGTACTATTTCCGGCCATCTTTCCTCAGTTGCACAATTCAATTTTTCCGCAAATTTCCGCGTTTTTCCACTGCTTTTTTTGCTTACAAATATTAGCCTTTATGCAAGCTTTCTTTCAACAATATTCCACTGATTCCTTAAACGTGACACTGGGCCCATAACCTATTGATTTGGGCAATAAAGCAATGAAAAATCGTGTGAGTTTTCCGATAAACATTTAATTAAATTTCAAAGTAACGTTTCAATGATTGACATTATGTCCTATCACTTTTGCCAAATACAAGGTTGATAACACTACAATATAAAATAAATAAGTATTAAAATTAGAATAATAGAATTAGTATTCTTGTGTACTTTAACATATACTTAACTTTATTTGTACTTTAGTCAGTTTTAACAATGAATGTACAGCTGATTTAAAAAAAAAACCGATATGACTCTTAAAAGTACTTTTTCCAGAATTTGAGCAGTGTATTCTAGGCTATTTTATCAAAACCTCATTATTTTAACAATATCAAAACTGTCACTGACAAGTAAAAAAATAATAACATTTACATCAGAATAAATATATTAACATAGTATTTAATCCTAAAATGGCTTTAAAATTTATTTTTTTCTTCTATTTAAGGAAATATTTTATGGGGTCTACTACGTTATACCTCGATGCTTGAAAATATGTGTTTCTTTTTTTAATGATAAGTTTATGTCGTTTTGTATTGTTTTCAAGAAAAAAAAATGCGGATTTTTCGCATTTTTTTTAGAAATTTCAAAATTAAAAAATTAGTAAAAACTCATACAAATTGCTATAGAAAGGATTTATTTGACGTTTGTTATTTCGAGATAGAGAGGGACGGCTCACAATCGACTAAGCTTTAAAAAAATGGTCAGTTAGCCAAAAATAAGGTGACCAACTGTCTGGCAAGAGGCGATAAAAAGTTAAATTTTTTTGAAAAGTCTTTACGCATAGAAAAATGGTTACACCATATTTTTGAAATCTAACGTTCGACCTGACATCTTGCTCAAACATTTTAATTTGTCGCGCATTTTTGACTGTAAAATAACAAACCTAACCTAAAACCAAAACCGAACCGAACTTAACTGAAACAACCCGAACTGAACCGAACCGAACCGAACCGATCCGAACTAAACCAAACGGAACGGAACGGAACCGAACCGAACCGAACCCAACCGAACTGCACAAGCAATCAGCAAGAATCGGCTGCGCCGATTCTTGCTGAATAGTTCTAAATAAATAATTTCCTGTAATCTGCGCCTTTAACCCTCAGATGCACCGTAACATTGGCGTAGCTAGGGGGGGGGGCAGGGGGGGCCTGGCCCCCCCTGAAGTCCCTCAGGCCCCCCCTAAGATATTTTAGGCGTCCCCTACCGACTACTAGTAAAAGAACATGACGCTGAAAATACATACTTTTCTATTATTATTCGGGAAATATTCAAATAAGATAGGTGCATTAAAATTTAAAATCATTTAGATAATGTTTACATTTCAGGAAAAAGCCCTTGTCTTGCGGAATTAGGCTTTTTCTCTTTAAATTATCGGTAACTTTTCTGCACTTATGCAATTTCCCGAAAATATTTTTTAAATTTAAACATAATTATGCATATTGAATATTTCATACATATTGGCGACATCTTGTAAAATATTATAGAAGTGTAAGTTGAATTTCGCATTTAATAAAGACAGCGACCTTTGCCCCTCTGTTTCCGAAATCGGGTTGTAGATGTCGTAAGGTTATAAAATAAATTTTTAAACTGTTTTTCTAAAATAAATATAATAATCATTTTAGTTTTTTTGAGGTTAGCGTTTAGTGTCTTATGGAAATTTTCCAATTTTGGTGACAATTTCATAACCATTTTCATATTAAGTTTTCCCACGTCGTTAAATGGAATAAATTCGTCGAGCAATACCGGGAAATTTTTAATATTAATACTTCTGCTCTAAGAGCAGAAATGACCGTTTTAAAGAATTGTATTTTTCGGTTAAATCAAACTGTTGGTCATGATTCTATCAAACAACATATAGCAGAAAACAACTTTTTAAAGTTGCGAGTATTCTTCCAATTTCAAGTGCAACTTGCGAGAGGTCTTTCTTTGCCATGAGGAGAGTTTTTAATTGGCTTAGAACAACTATGACTCAAGAGAGACACTCAGGTTTGTCACTGTTATTTATAGAAAAAGATGTTGAGGTCGACTTAGACAGTGTGGTAGACGCTTTCAGTCAGCGACGTAGAAAACTTTCTTTGTAGAATTGCTGAATTACATACCTCCTGTGTATACATATAAATAAGTTGGTAAATGTATTATTAAATTTGTTATATTAAAATATTAGAACATTTAATGCGCGTATTTTTTTTTATTCATTGCACACTTTGCACGACTCTTTTAAACCTATGTTTGCTTTTTGTTCAAGATAGACCGGGGCCACGGCCCCCCCTGAAAAGCAAGGCTAGCTACGCCAATGCACCGTAAGAAGGCTTTGCTAATCCATTCTCCATCTTTGTTGTTTTGTATGTGAGCAATAAGGACTTAATCGCGATTAAACCCATGATCGCGCTTAAGTGCTTACGGTGCATCTGAGGGTAAGTCAGGAAGTAAGCAAATCGAATTGGGAAATATTATATGGCCGAATGACCTAGAAAGATTCGGCCCAGGCCCAATGTGTCAAAATATATGTGGGAAGGTCAACTGTACAAATTTTCAAAATTATATGAGAAAAGCGATAAAAAACACGAAAAACTAGGTATGTAATTAATTTAAAATTGTAAAATAATTAATCCTAAGCTAATTTACAAATTTATGTCGAAAATTTGACGATGCAATGATAGAAGTTGATTTTTTTCAACCAAAACAAGTCAAAGAAAATCCCCATGTAACGTTTTTTTAAAAAATTATTTTTAAAAAAACCAAACTTTTTTTTTAAATTTTCCGTATCTAAATCGACTAAAAATTGTCCAAAGATTCATTTTCATATAAAAAAATCGTTATATAGTGCGTTTTGACGAGCGAGGTATAACGTAGTAGAACCATTTTATGATGACTCAAAAAGAACTCCATGTGGCTTTTTGGCCTGGCGACTGTAGTAGAGAAATACAAGAAAATAAAAATAAGCTCACAGAGTTGTAGCATTATTGAGCTGCCTACACAGAAGACCACGGTTCGGTCCGCTTTTATGTTATGGCTGCCTACTAAAAGGGAATGCAAAATCAGCGATGAGGAAGAAAAAGACATCGAATTTCTTACAAACGCAAATTACAATACACAAAGGGAAGAGATTTTTGAAAAAATAAAAAACTCCATTAAAGTTCGGAAAACGACTGATTTTACAATAACGCAGTTTCCCAGATTTCTTGACACCAAAGGACTGGTAAAAATTCTCCAAAATGTTTTGTTTATAAAATAATATAACTGTTTTATTTTTTAGATTGATCAAGATTTTGAAATCCTCTATCCTTCTGCTAGGAATTGTATAGATAAATTTACTTTATATGTTAACACAATACTAAATGTTTATGTCAGTACAGCATGCCAAATCAATCCAGAAATAAATGGAACTTTACAGGTTGGTAAAAATGCTCAGTTGACTTTGTTTTGTGAACTTGTTAAGTTTGTGAGAGATATTTTTTAGTTTGGGACAAGCCCACAAGAGCAGCTTTGGCCCTTTTGCACATGCTGCCATCAACTGCAAAAGGAAAAAAAACTGGGAGAAGACTCCACTCAATCATCTGCAGAAAAGCTATTGATCTTCTGTACAGTAAGTAACAAATTTTAAAAAAATCCAAATTTGTTTTCTCCCATGTTTTCTAAGGGGCACTTTTATAACTGGAGTTTAAAAACTGCAATCTAAAGTTTAAACTCCGAATTTACAAACTAGCGTTTAACTTCAAACTTAAGTTTAAACTTTACTAGAGGATGGGGGTTTGTACCACAAACTTAAGTATAAAACCTTAAAAAAATGTTTTTTGTCTATTTTTTATTGACACTGACAGATAATTATTATTTGTAACACCATACCAAAACAAAATGACGTTAAACGGTAGTTGTGAAATGATTATTTTAAAATCAAACTTTAGTTTAAACTTAAAATTTACTTAAGTTTTACTGAAAGTTGTAAAAGCAGCTATAAGTGACTGTACCATAAAAGAACTGTCCTCAACACTTATTGGAATAAAACCTGACCGTATTTTAAAATCGACCGTATTGTGACAGATTTACATATAAAAACCAGCTGCTTTCATTCAAAATTTGGTCTTTGTGTATTTAAGAACCGGATTTATTACTGTCAGTATTTATTAAATGAAAGGTAGCGACTTTATTTTTGACTTTGGTATGTCAATTTTGAGAGGTCAGCTGTCATTTTTCTTTGTAAATCTGTCAGAATAAAGTCGACTCTAAAATAAAGTGAGGTTTTATTCCAATAAGTCCCTATTATCGAAACTTGAATTTCTGGACTATAGTATTTTTTCTGAAAACAGAATTATTAAAAAATTTACTGCAGGCAAAGTTTTGTATTTCGTTTATTTCTACCGATTGATTTTTACCGAAAAAATTTTCAAAGATACCAAAAACCGGATCCAATTTTGCAAAAAAGTTTGAGACTTGTTAATATTTAGGGCAAAAGTTAAAAGTTGCACTTCTGTTGCGCGGTATTTTAGTTTTAGGGTTTTCTAATTAGAAATAAGTACAAGTTTTTGTTAAAGAATAACGTTTTTAATTTAAGAAAAAACAAATATTTGCAGTTAAAAAATAATGTATACCTATGTTTATACTTTTTAAATGTACTTGTGTATGCATATGTTTAATAAAGCCGTTTATTAAAATAACATTTAGTTTATTTAGTGTGTCTTTTAACACTGTAATTTTACCATATTTGGGTGTGTTTTTACACTCTCAATATGCAATGTACCTTTCCCGTAGGTATACTTTTAACACTCAATTGGTGTATTTCTCCACTAAATCAATAAAACTTTACATTAGTAGTGTGTTATTTATAGCGATTTCGGCTTTTGCTCGAAAACTGCCCTCGAGGGCTCGAAAATTGCTCTGAAACGGATGCACGCGTTCGACTTAAAAACAAGCAGTGCTCTACAAAAGATTTGCGTGATCGACTTTTGCCCGCAAATCTCCGAGCGGGTGCTCGGAATTGCTCCATCCCTCTTGACGGAGCAACGTGTCAGATCAAAACAAAAACATAACCCCATTTTTTAGATCCGATTAATTTGTTTCTAATTTTGGTCTATTTGTGTTTTTATAAGTGTTTTCCGTGTTTTGCGAGGGGTCATCAGCTTTCAACAGTACTGTACAAATTTCACAACAGTACCCGACAGTACCACGACAGGATCCAACAGTACTCGACAGTACACGACAGTACCCAACAGTACTCGACAGTACCACGACAGGACCCAACAGTACTCGACAGTACACGACAGTACCCAACAGTACTCGACAGTACACGACAGGACCCAACAGTACCCGACAGTACACGACAGTACCCAACAGTACACGACAGGACCCAACAGTACCCGACAGTACACGACAGTACCCAACAGTACTCGACAGTACACGACAGGACCCAACAGTACTCGACAGTACACGACAGTACCCAACAGTACACGATAGTACGTAACAGTACTCAACAGTACACGATAGAATCCAACAGGACACGACAGTACTCGACACAACCCTCGTACCCGAAACAGTGGCGTAGATGCGAAAAGATAGGATGACCTTTTTTTTTTTTTTTTTTGGTCGCAAGTTTTTTGAGTGCGCGCTAAGGCCTTGTCGGCGTTCCCCAAACAGGATGACCTTTTTTGTTTTTGTGAGCGCACGATTTGTGAGCGCGGCGCGGTTCCCCAAAGATGATGAGCTTTTTTTGAGGGCATGTTTTTTGAGGGCGCGCTTTGTCGGACCCCCCCAAGGCACGACGACAGTACTCAACAGGACCCAACAGTACTCGACAGTACACGACAGTACCCAACAGTACACCGACAGGACCCAACAGTACTCGACAATACACGACAGTACCCAACAGTACTCGACAGTACACGACAGTACCCAACAGTACTCAACAGGACCCAACAGTACACGTCAGGACCCAAGTTCTGTTGGACGCTGTAAAAAATTTTAGGGTGCCGATGACCCCTCGGTGTTTTGCCTCTAGAAAATTTACATTTATGTACTTCATTGCACCCAAAAATTTTAAATCAAAAAATTATAAAATAACAATATTTTTTATTTGCTGACGTTCTAAAGCCCAGGAAATTTCGAGCAAGTATTTGAAAAATCGTGTTCGGCCTTGCTCTGAAGTCGAGCAATCCCGCTCGATCTCAGATCAATCCCGGAGTGCTCGGAGAGAGATTCATGACGTTACCGCTCTACCCGCGAGTGACTTCAGAGCAGTGAAGCCGAAATCGCTATTAGTCTCCTTAGCAGTGTAGAATAAACAGTTTGAGTGTTACTTTAACCAAAAGTTTAACACTCTCATTATCATTTTAAACCTACAAATTATTTTATTTAACACTTTATTTACCTAAAAAAACACAAACTGTAAATATGCTCTTTAACACACTTAACCATAAGGTGGTGGTATATATATATATATATATATATATATATATATATATATATATATATATATATATATATATATATATGTACCACTTTTGAGTGTTTAATTCAACACTCGTTTTTTCACTGTGCAGAAGCTGTATTCTGCGTCTTAAAAGTAAATTTATTTTGGGATTGGGGGGGGGGGGTATTTCCCCCCGTAGATCCGCGCCTGCTATTATCCTGAATATCACTCGAATCTAGGGAAGTTTTTGCGACATTATTCATGAACCCGATTGTGCATACCTTTTTCTACATTCTTCCCGTTTCTTATATTCTCCATTTTTATGAATCGCATTTGAAACTTTATTTTCATCCCTTTCATCAAGATCATCTTCTAACAATGGCAACTCATCTTCCTGTACCGCACTTTCCTGCGATGTATCCGGTTTCCGCCTGTCTCTTTCTTTGGCACTCTAAAATTCCAAGAATGTTGTTTAAATTCATAACTTGAACGGAACGTTTTCTTATTCTTAGTCAAGACGAAAAATCCGAAAAGGCTCTCTCTTTTCAGATGCTAATTTCCCCTATCTCGACCCCGCTGAATCGGAATATCGCGGTTGCCATCTCCCTCCACCCCTTTCGAAATGTCGACAAGAACTGAGAAAAACCTCCGAAACCCCAAAGGAATTTTTTGGTTTTATAAATTTTTCGTAAACTAATATTTTTAGAAAAAATCGCCAAAAATACTTTTTTGTGAAAAACGAAATTACTTTTCCCACGATATATTGGTGGATAAGGTTAGAAGAATGACGTAGGTCTTCTGTAGAGTCGGTAAAATGGGACTATTTGGAAAAAAACAGGTTTTATAACATTTTCTCAAAAACTGCAATTCTTGGGAAAAAAATTTGCAGTATACTTTATTTTCTTTTAAACGCGATTATTATAATATGGGTTTTATGTCGCATTTAAGACTCCAGGGGGGTACGTAAAATATCCAAAATAATAAATTTCTGCTACATGTTTTCATAATTTTTTTTAAAACGAAGCTTCTTGGAAAAAAATTATTCTTTTCCTATCCTATTGACCTTGGTTTTTAAGAAAATTAAAAATGTTTTTTTGGTATTTTTTTTAAGTGAACCCAATTTACGGACACATTTGAAGAGTTATACATAACCCTCACATTGCGTGGTACACCATTTTAAAGAAAATTTAATTTTCCACCGTAAAAAAAATTGATTTGCTGGGTGATTTTTAAAATTACTACAAATTAAGGAACCCGAACCGAACCGAACTGAAGCTGTAAATATAAAATAAACTTCGTAATACAGCGTATAAAATTTGGTGAGGTTAGGCCTTCTGTAGAAAATAAAATATACCGAAGGACCACTCGAGATAGCTCGAGAAAAACGTGGGGGAGTTAAGAGGGACTGTATCTTTCCACAGGGCTCCAACAGGGAAAAAAGAGCCTAAAAACTTAAATACTAAAAATAGCGCAGCAATGAAAAATTATCAAGAAACGACTTACCATTAGATGTCTTTTGTAGCTACTTGGCTGGCCAGCCCGATTATACGCGAAGTACCAGACTCTCCATTGTTCTATAGTTCAAAATGTTCCAAACACTAATATCTAATAAACTAAAGCGTAAAATTAATAGTTTCCACAATTTTAATATAAAATGATAGCGGTGCGGTGACTTTCCTTGCACGTGGCGCGTGGTTGAGTGTTCGCGCAGACAATCGGCGTTTTCGTCTGCTAGGCCGAATTTAGCCGCTTATCTCAAATCCTTCATTGCTGGAAGAAGCGCGCGAAGTTTAAATTTAAAATATGGAAAGATATAGCGTAAAGTAAATCAAAATAATATTCTAGAAACGCTTGTAAGCGTAGAAAATGTAACCCAAAAATATTTAAAAACTAAGAGAGATAGCTTCTCTAATTTTAAGTGAAAATTAGAGAATATAATTATTTACAAAAATAAAAACAAGTTGGGAAACTTGTTCATTCGGCCCACCAAAATGAGCATCATTTTTCGGTAGGTGAATCTGAATCAATTGGAAGGGGGCACAGCTTGACTAAAGGTCGTTTAAAGATACCGGACGCGGTACGAACATTTGCCACCCTAGCGTGCCCATCAGGCCCTTTAAAAATTTCAATAATGCGACCTACCCGCCATTGAAGGGGCGGTGATAACTCGTCTTTGATAAGAACGAGGGTACCTATTTTTGGCTCTGCGCATGGTTCCAACCATTTATTTCGTACTTGAAGGGTATGTAAAAATTCTTGGCTCCAACGACGCCAAAAATCGGCTTGTATTCGTTGGACCAAGTTCCATCGCGATAACCGATTCTCAGGTTTACTTGAAAAATCTTCATCAGGAACAGAAACTAAAGGTCCATGTGTTAAAAAATGTCCCGGTGTTAAAACCTGTAGATCGTTACAGTCGGTAGATTGCGGGGTCAAGGGGCGAGAATTTAAAATCGCCTCAATTTGACAAAGAACCGTGTACAACTCCTCATAACTTAGAATTTGCGAGCCAATGGTACGAATTAAGTGAGTTTTTACTGATTTTATCCCTGACTCCCAAAGACCGCCGAAGTGGGGAGCTGATGGAGGGATAAAATTCCAGGCGATAGCTTGTTGCGTGCAAGCATTTCTTGCAAGATCAAGCAATTCTTTGCTGGATTTAACGAAATTTGTGCCATTATCTGAAAAAAGAGTTTTTATGTAACCTCTTCGGGCAACAAAGCGACGTAGCGCAGCTAAAAAAGCGTCCGAAGTTAGATCTGACACTAACTCGAGATGTAAAGCTTTAGTATTTAGACAAATAAAAAGGCAGATATATGCTTTTTGTGTTTTTACACCTCTGTGTTTACTGAGAGTGATAGGTATAGCACCACTAAAATCTACTCCACTAAAAGTAAAAGGCTTTTGTGGAATCAAGCGGTAGGACGGAATTTGTCCCATGATTTGCTCATAAGAATGCGGTTTGACGCGAAAGCAACGAACACATTTGGATAAAACCGTTTTAATTAAGCGTTTGGCAGATAAAATCCAAAAAATTTGACTAATGAGATATTGGACTGTTTGCACTCCAACATGCAAATATTTTTTGTGCATATATTCAATAAAAATATAAGAAAGTCTACTTTCCTTGGGTAAAAGAAGAGGATGTTTGTGTCCGTAAGAAATAGTCATGGCTTGTTGAATGCGTCCTCCAACTCTTATAAGACCATCCTGGTCTAAAAAGGGATTCAATTTTTGTATGGGTTTTATGCATTTTTTCTGGTTTTGAAGGTTAAGAATTACTTCAGAAAAGTATTTTTGTTGTTCGTGCTTAGCCAAACATTTTAAAGCGTTAAAGAGATCGATATAATCTATATTTGTCTTTTTTCTGACGTCTGCGGATAGTCTACAATTATTTATGAATCGTAAACTGCGGGCTAAAAGTAGTTGAATAGCGTAAAAATCGGATTTATTATTTAAAAGCGAATCTAAAAAATTTTCAGTTATTCGGTCACAAGAAATCAGAGCAACATTTTTTCGTTCCTCAGTCTCTAAACTATCATTTATTTTGACTTGCGGGGTTTTTGTTGGCCATTTATCGAAAGATTCTTGTAAAAAACTAGGGGCGGCCCACCATAGGGGATGCTTTAAAAGCTCACTCGGCGAGCAGCCGCGGCTGGCTACATCGGCACTATTGAGAAAGGTGGGGGTATATAACCAACATTCTGGATTAATATTATCTTGGATAGGACTAACACGATTTGCGACAAAAGTTTTCCATTTACTTGGATGGGATTTTATCCAGTGTAAAACAACCATTGCGTCCGAAAAAGCGTAAATATTATTTATTGTGAACCTTTTTATGAATATATCATATGTGTATTTTAAGACCTCAGATAAAAGAGTAGCGGCTAGAAGTTCTATTCTCGGAATACTAACAAATTTTTTAAGTGGAGCGATGCGACTTTTCGCAAGAACAAAATATATGTGATATTTAGCGTTTCGTAAGACACGTAAGTATATTACGCATGCGTACCCTCGTTCACTCGCATCACAAAAACCACAGAGATCGATGGATTCGGCGTTGGTGATGTCAATGTGGCGGGGTAAACTAAATTTTTCTAAAACTTGAAATTCAGATTGATAGAGTGTCCACTGACGAACTATTTCTAAAGTAGGCGTGGCGTCCCAGGAAATACCAAGTAACCAAATTTGTTGAATCAAATATTTTAAAGTGAATGTTCACTGGGGTAAGATACCCATGGGGGTCATAGCAGCGTGCTAAAAAAGAGAGAAGCGTCCTTTTAGTACAGCTTTGCTGATTAGGTAATATGTTAAATCGAAACTCGTCATAGGAAGGATGCCAGCACAGGCCTAAGACCTTAGTGACGTCATCCGAATCGAGAGATAAAACTGCGGGGTTGACTAAGGAGGAATCTAAATGAGAGATCACTTCTGAGCGATTGCTAGACCATTTGTGTAATTTCAAGCCAGCGTTTCCTAATAACTCCGTAAGCTCATGCTGCAAATTTAACGCCTCTTGAACCGTTTTACATGAAGTAGTGACGTCATCAATATAGGTATCGTTAAGTATAACTTGAGCAGCGTGAGGGTAGTTATCATATTCGGACTCAGCTAAGTGCTGAAGGGTGCGTAAAGCGAGATATGGTGAACAGTTCACTCCGTAAGTGACAGTTCGTAGTTTAAAAACGGAAACTTTTTCATTAGGGTTAAACCGCCAAAATATTTTTTGGTATTTTTGATGATCAGGGTTGATATTTATACCACGATACATTTTTTGAATATCGCAGGTGAGCGTCACAGGGTTAAGGCGAAAATGTAATAATATTTGAATAATATCTTTTTGTAGTTTTGGATCCGATAATAATACTTGATTAAGCGAAATATGCGTAAAAGGGTCAGTAATACTCGCATTAAAAACTACCCTTGTCTTAGTAGTGATAGCTTCATTTTTAACAACAGCGAAATGTGGAATAAAATAGCTGCCTGAATCGTCTTCTTTTTCTGAGTCATAGTCCATATGACCCAATTCCAAATATTCATTCATAAATTTAGAATATTCACAATACAAGTTTTTATCGCGAAGCAGTTTTTTTTCTAAAGATAAGAAACGATTTAGCGCGACTTGTTTTATTGCAGGAAACTGCGGTGGATTTTCAAATGTGCGAAAGGGAAGGGAGACAGTATACCGGCCGTCTTGATTACGCGACACGCTCTGTTTAAAATAATTTTCACAAATTTCATCCTCTGGTTTCAAATGAGTTTTTTGGGGGACGCAGTCGGTTTCCCAAAATTTTGAAATTAATTGCGAAAGCGAGTCATTTTCATTTTGACAAAAAAGAGCATTAATTGGCGGGGTAGAAATTAAGGGTTGATTTATTTGTCCCATCAAAATATAGCCGAAAATAGTTCCCATAGCAAAGGGATGATTTGGATCATCGCTAGCGATTTTTTCACCCTGTATAATTAGTGGAAAGAGATCCATACCAATTAGTAAATTTACAGGCGAAGGGTTGTAAAAAGTGGGATCTGCTAAGGGTAAATTTTTTATAAAATGCCAATTTTCTGTATTTATTTTTACTGACGGTAAATCAGTACAAACCTTTTGCAAAATAATCGCTTGCGTAGACACAAAAATATCTGGTTTTTGAAAATTACAAATTTTAATAAAAATCGATCCTAGATCAGAAGTAAGAGAGTTGCCTCCAACCCCCTGTATATTTGAACATAAGGGTTGTCTTGGAAGGCCCAATTGTTGCGCTAATTTTTGAGAACAAAAAGTGTTTTGCGAACCGCTGTCTAACACGGCTCTAGCTGTTTGAAAGTTACCGCGGACGTCTTGAATTTTTACTAGGATAGTTAACAATAAAACTTGCGATTGCGCAGAAATAAAACCACAATGCGTGGGGTTAGAACCCGAAGGAGTTGCGATTGGTACTTGTGAATTAGAAGACGTCGAAGTAAAATTTTTATTATTTTGAGAAGAGGCACTTTGAGGGAAATTAGTTTGAGTAGAGTAATTTTGAAGCGGACAACCAGTAGCCGGGGATCTAAAACTTTGCTGACTGGCGAAGTAATCACGTGGTGCACTACTTGGAGACGCGTTGGGAGAAATATTAGAGGGATTTTGTGAGAAATTCACGTTAGCATCAAAATGTGATCTATTTTGATTTTGAGAATTAGCGCAATTAGAATTTCGCTCAAAATGAATTAATGAGTAATGTCTTTGATTACCAGGGCAATAGCGACATGAGCGTAGACTTTGACAAGAATTTGTTGAATGTATTGAGCTTAAACAATTTAAACATAGTTTCTTATTTTTAGCGTAAGTATAGCGTTCGTAGGGCGATTTACCTTTAAATGCGTGACATAAATATATTGAATGTGTGTTAGAATCACAAAAAGCGCATCTATCTTTAGAATGAGTATTTTCCGTACCAAGTAGCGTTTTTGTATAATAAGGCGAGGCGTTATTTTTATAAAACTGTTTATTATTTTTAAATCTATTTTTAGATTGTAGCGAATAAAGCGAATTACATTGAGTTTCAAGGAAATTATAAATTTCTTGATATTTGGGCATTTCATTAGACCTAGAATTAGCTAGTTCAAAGCGCGAAAGTAGTACCTCAGGCAATTTATCTAGTAAAATGTTGGCGAGCGGAAAACACCATTGATCAGTGTCGTAATTTAGAGTTTTTAAAGCCTCAATGTTTTCTGAAAAAACATCAAGCAGCGTGCGCAGCGTTTCTGGATTGTCGTCTTTGAGAGCGGGAAAACTATACACGGAGCGCCAATAAGTTTGAGCCGATAAGCGGGGGTTATGATAGCGTTTTAGAAGCGTATTGTAAGCGATTATATAATTAGCGTCGGTTATTTGTAAGTGTTTAACTACGTTTAAAGGCGGTCCTTTTAGGTAGGACAGTAACAAATTAAATTTAGCGTTTGTAGGAATACTAGGATTATTGTGTACAGAACTATTGTACATATCTAGAAAGGTTGGAAACTTAGTGATGTCGCCATGAAATTCGACAATGCGCAGTCTTGGCATTAAAGACGCCATAAAGCGGTCTGGATCAGAAGAATTTGAAATTTGCGTTAAGTTTTGAGGTTGAGGAGCCTCAATTTTCACCTCAAATAGTTGTTTTTGAATTCTTTTAATATCATAGAAGCTGTCGTCAAACTCAGTAAGGCGTTCATTTTCTTCTTCCAGTCTCTCCGGACTTGCCGAATAAGCCTCTATTATTTGATTTTGATAAATAAAAAATGTTTCTTTCATTTCATCAAGGTCGATAAGTCGAACCTGTAAACACGGTTTTTTTGTATCATCCGTTAGGCAAGCATTAGCTAAGTTATGAAGAGTATTAATGCGATTATGTTGCACATTACGGAGTGCTTCTAACTTCTTAAGTTGCGTACTCATTGTAATGTTTTTAAAAAACTCCGTTAAAACAGGTGAACGATTAGTTTCCGAAATTTTTAATGTTTAAAAATTAAAAGCGTTTAAAAAGAAAAGAAAATAGGCGATAAAAAATGTAAACAAGTCTCATTTACCTCTCTAATATCGTTGTGTTGGAAACTTTTCCTACGTGCAGGTGACGCCAAGCCAAAAAGAGGTAGGAAATGCGCGAAAACAATGCGCGTTCGGTACTTTTTTACTTGTTATTTTTACTGCTAGCACAGCAAAAAGATCAAGGTCATGCGTATTTATTAAAAATTTTATTTTTAACAAAATGCGATTTGGACTTTAATTTTTCCCGGGGTCCTGTTATCAGGCTCGAACCTGGACCAAATGGTGAGGTTAGGCCTTCTGTAGAAAATAAAATATACCGAAGGACCACTCGAGATAGCTCGAGAAAAACGTGGGGGAGTTAAGAGGGACTGTATCTTTCCACAGGGCTCCAACAGGGAAAAAAGAGCCTAAAAACTTAAATACTAAAAGTAGCGCAGCAATGAAAAATTATCAAGAAACGACTTACCATTAGATGTCTTTTGTAGCTACTTGGCTGGCCAGCCCGATTATACGCGAAGTACCAGACTCTCCATTGTTCTATAGTTCAAAATGTTCCAAACACTAATATCTAATAAACTAAAGCGTAAAATTAATAGTTTCCACAATTTTAATATAAAATGATAGCGGTGCGGTGACTTTCCTTGCACGTGGCGCGTGGTTGAGTGTTCGCGCAGACAATCGGCGTTTTCGTCTGCTAGGCCGAATTTAGCCGCTTATCTCAAATCCTTCATTGCTGGAAGAAGCGCGCGAAGTTTAAATTTAAAATATGGAAAGATATAGCGTAAAGTAAATCAAAATAATATTCTAGAAACGCTTGTAGGCGTAGAAAATGTAACCCAAAAATATTTAAAAACTAAGAGAGATAGCTTCTCTAATTTTAAGTGAAAATTAGAGAATATAATTATTTACAAAAATAAAAACAAGTTGGGAAACTTGTTCAAAATTAAATTTTCTTGTCTAGGACGAATAGTATGCATTGTTTGACAAAGAGCTTGGTTTTAAATATAATTGGGTAAAACATGACCACCATTTACGGGCGTTGCTGGGGAGTTTGTGATTCTAAATAGTTAAAAAGAGAATTTTACTAACTACAATAAAATAAAGTAAAGCTTCGTTTCTAAAAAAATTAGATAAATTATTTGTTTTGTGTGTGATATATAAAAATTTAGTTTACGGACTCTCCTGGATACGTATTCTTGAATTTTTGGGAGGAGAATGTAAGTAGTCCTCACCGTAAAAAGGTGAATGCTCTATTCCCCAAAGCATACTCCCGTGAATTCAAGTTCACCACCACAAGACAGCCCTACCAAGTCCACTTTGAATCCTTGACTTCGCATGCGCAGATCTACCAATATTATTTACCTCATGTATTAGAGGAGATGAACAGGGTGATTTTCACTTGAATGATTCTAACCACATGAAAATAGAAAGTTTGAAAAACCTAACGTAACGAAACCTAATCAAATCTAACCGAACCGAACCAAAGCAAACTAAACCAATAATTTTTTTCAAAAAAAAACTTTCCTGACTTCCTACTCGGGATCCTAGAGGATGTGAATCCGAACCGGACCGTACCGAACCGAACCTATCCAAACCTAACCATACCCAACTAAACCTAATTAGCAGTGTTGTTGTGTTTGGTTAGGTTGGGTTTGGTTCGGTGTAGTTAGGTTCGGTTCGGTTTGGTTCGGTTCGGATTCACATCCTCTAGGATCCCGGGTAGGAAGTCAGGAAAGTTTTTTTTTTGAAAAAAATTATTTGTTCAGTTTGCTTTGGTTCGGTTCGGTTAGATTTGATTAGATTTCATAAGATTAGGTTTTTGAAACTTTCTATTTTCATGTCGTTAGAATCATTCAAGTGAAAATCACCCTGTATTCATCTATTCTAATACATGAGGTAAATAAAATTGGTAGATCTGCGCATGCGAAGTCAAGGATTCAAAGTGGACTTGGTAGGGCTAGCGTCTTGTGTGAAACAAGTTCCCGGGAAAGTTCCTAACCTCACTTTTTTGTTTTTATATTGGCAAAGTGATTTGTTTTTTTTGGCAAAGTAAAAATATAATTTTTAGGTGAAGCCTTATTTATATATATGTATATGCATTGAAACGAAATTGCTATACTGCTGTGCCTAGGTTAAATAGAATATCGCCACTTTCAGACTCAATTGAGTGAGAGTGTTTAATTTAAGTATTGTTCATACTCGTCTTAGTCTTTTGTTTTTGATTAGTCTTTGTCCTTTGATTAGTCTTAGCTGTCTTAAACAAAATCAGCTGTTCATACTCGTCTTTTGTTTTTGATTAGTCTTAGTCATAACTCACTGAAAAAAAAATCAATTTCAATAAAAAGGCCCTCTTCAAAAGTTATTTTCTACACAAAACGATCTTATTTAACCTAATCTGTGCACGAAATACAGACACGAAAGAACAAAAGCGAAAAAGAAATTTTGAGGTTATGTAAATTCAAAATTTCGACCGCGCGCTTACGCTCTTCGGACGCCCTGTAAAACAAAACAACAAACATCAGCTGATGTCAGTCACTCGCGAGGGGTAATCGGCACCCTAAAATTTTGTACAGCGTCCAACAGGACTTGGGTCCTGTCGTGTACTGTTGGCTCCTGTTGAGTACTGTTGGGTCCTGTTGGGTCCTGTCGTGTACTGTCGAGTACTGTTGGATCCTGTCGAGTACTGTTGGGTCCTGTTGGGTACTGTTGGGTCCTGTCAAGTACTGTTGGGTCCTGTCGGGTCCTGTTGAGTACTGTTGAGTACTGTTGGGTCCTGTTGAGTACTGTCGGGTCCTGTCGAGTACTGTTGGGTCCTGTCAGATACTGTTGAGTCCTGTCGAGTACTGTTGGGCCTGTCGAGTACTGTTGGGTCCTGTTGAGTACTGTTGGGTCCTGTTGAGTACTGTTGGGTCCTGTTGAGTATTGTTGGGTCCTATTGAGTACTGTTGAGTCCTGTTGGGTCCTGTCGTGTTCTGTTGAGTCCTGTTGGGTCCTGTCAAGTACTGTCGTGTCCTGTTGGGTCCTGTAGATTACTGTTAAGTACTGTCGTGTTCTGTTGGGTCCTGTCAAGTACTGTCGTGTCCTGTTGGGTCCTGTAGAGTACTGTTAAGTACTGTCGTGTTCTGTATGGAAAAAATTATAAAATTTTAATAATTAGAGATATAAAAAGGTCGTTTTGGTGCAAAAGCAGTGGCGGTCTGTGGGGTGCAAAGCTGGAGGAGCGAAAATCGACTTGAAGGTGGAAATTATGATTTTATTTAAACTATATTGAGTAATTACACTATTAAGATCTGGTAAGGACCTACCCAGTTTTTAACTTTTTTTTTATCTTTCAAAAAAACTGTTTTTTTTTCATAATATTACTGAAGTAGTCGGGATGCAGTTCTAAATAAATTTGAGCGTATGTATGGATAGTATAAGGTGTTGCACGCTCGACTGAAGATCCAAATTCTCACATAAAACTTTTTTTTTCAAACAACTTTTAATTAAAATTTGCTAATGACTAATTAATATAAATTTAGAAAAAACGAGGCAAAATACATTAAAAATTCCTTAATTTCATAAAAATTTAATTAATTAGTTTGTCTTTCATTTACTAAAATAAAATTAGATTTTAAAAGCGATTTAATCGAGGATTTAATTAAGTTTTTAATGAGTTTTTTGGTTTTCAAAAAAGGTAATTTTAAAAATGTCGTATTATGGTAGATAACGCTGATGCTTATACCCAGTGTGCATGATACTCGGCATGATACGTAATATTAACAAACAGCACTGGACGTCCAATGGACGTCCATTTTAGGTCCAGGACATTAAATGGACGTCCAAAACCGGACGTCTATTGGACATCCAAAATCGGACGTCCATTGAAAGTCCAAACCAGGACGTTTTAATTTTAAGTCCATATTCTAGGTCCAGAATATCTAGGACATTAAATGGACGTCTAAATCCGGACGTCCATTTTAAGTCCATTCTAGGATAATAAAAATAATACCTGCATAAAATTAGAGATGGCGCACCGGCGAGCGCACCGGTCACCATGATATGGCGTTTTACGAGAAGTATAAATACATAAATTCAAAATCAAACTTCGAGGATTCGAAGTAAAGATCCCCTTGGTGTTTTGTGAACAGCGTTGCCAGGTCTACTGATTTTACAGTAGATCTACTGCTTTTGGGTCTTTGAATACTGTTTTTACGGCGGAAATCTACTGTTTTTTTTTGGTTTTCAAGATATATGAGCTGTAGACTCGGCTGTAGATCTACTGTTTTTGTTTTTCCAGAAAATTTATAAGGTACCTAGTTGGCTAAATTTTGCAATAACTCAAACAGTACTGATCCGATTCCGATTTTATTTTTGTGCGTTAGCAAATACTCTTTAAGGCCTCTCAAATTAGTTATAATTACTTTTGCGTTCTGAGTTTTCTATTTTGAGATATAGGAAAAAAACCGAGGAAAAAACGAAAATGTCCAAAAATTAGGATTATGAAAAATATGAAGGTCCATTGAAGGTCCATTGCGTGCTTTTTTAAGAAGTGGGCGACATCTAGGACCACAAATTTGGTTTTTTCCGATCAAAATATGTCCCTTACGACTCTAAACATTTTTAAAACTTTCAGAGATATGGCCGTTTAAAGTTGAAACTAAAATCGCTGATATCTCAGAAACCACTAAACCGATCTAAATTTAGTTTGATTTTTTTTAATAAGACCGACTTTTCTATGATTCTGATAAAAATTTTTTTTGAAATTGTCACCTTTTAAAGAATTATTACCCTAAAAGCTCAATTTAATTTTTTTTACTTTTGTCAAATTAAAAGCATTTTTACAGTCATCAAGTTCGTTTTTGGCGAGGTTTTTTACCTAGTTCGAGGTACTTGCTTGCACCGTTTATGTTGTTTTTTTTAGTTGTTCGCTTTTACATTATTTATTTGCAAAGGAAAATTCAGTTTGTTTACAGAATCTACTGTTTTTTTAACTTATGTTCTACTGCTTTCTTATAATTCGACCTGGCAACGCTGTCTGTGAAAGATCCTTTGATGTTCTCTGGTACAGAGTAAAGATGGATGATCAATAATATATATTATAATCTATAATCTTTGGGATGATCCACTTATTGAAAGGAGCGATCTGCGGAAGGACACTCGCGGCTATATCACACGCCAGTCACACCTAATCCCTGTCTACTGCGCAAGACTAGATATTCTTCGACAAGTATCTAAGAGAAAGAGGCCCAGGCCCTTCGGGACTCAAGTATTATAAACCTTAAACATTCAAAAAAATATTTACAAAAAAGAAAAATAAAACTAACTTAACCTAACCTGTACTGTCACTTCTGCCAACCATTTTTTTTGGAATTTTAAAGTTTTGATAGACCTAGAATCGAGCCTAGAATCGTTTTGGACAAAAAAAATTATTTATCACTGTGAAACTTCGCGGTTTACAGGTTAGGTTAGATTAGGTTAGGTTAGTTTTATTTTCCTTTTTTGTAACAATTTTTTTGAGAGTTTAAGGTTTATAATACTTGAGGCCCGAATGGAAATTAGACATTTTGACGTTAATTTTTGGCATATGCTCATATGATGGAATTCATCTCGGTATTTAACGACTCGTCACCAATTCGGCACACGACACGACAACCGCGACACAGTGTTGCCGCATCAAGTTTCACAAATGTACTGAAATTTTTCTGAAATAGTACAGAATTCAGTTAAAATGTACTTTTTTTGTTGAAACTAATTTAATTTACTTTTAAATGCAAGAAAAAAATACACCTACAAATATTGAAAAGCAAAAAAAAATTCAGGTTATCATATGATATAACAACCACAGATTAAAAAGGCGTCTCCTCTTCTTATCTTGCCAGTCTAACGGAAAAACTAGTTTAAAATTAGTTTTTTTTGTGGCTTGAATAAAAACAAATAAATCAAACCGAGAATCAAACATATTTATATTGATTATGATGTCTAGTATTCAATTTCGTACTGAAAATGGGTCAATTTTTAAAATTGCGTACTGAATTACCTTTTTTGTACTAAATTGAGTTCAATTGTACTCAAATGGCAACACAGGGGGTTAATGGGGGTAATTACCCCCCCAAGAATGGAAAAAATAGGGATTTTTCTACAAAAAAAAAATTTTTACTGCGGTACTGCGGCGCATAAACTTGCTTTATTTTTACTAAAATTGTACCAGTTTAAGTGAATTTGTAGATTAAAACTGCAAATTTTTTTGCCTGCGACGCCATATGAAAAAAAATTGTATTAACTGCAAAAATATATCAGTGCTTTAACTGAATTACCCCTCCCCCAAGATCAAGGCCTGGATACGCCACTGTTCGACAGTGTTGTCAATGTAAGGATACACGTAGCAGAATAAATAGATTAGAGAGTAGTTTAAGTTGTACTACGTATTTTTACGTAAGCATAAGATTTGACGTCCGCCGAGGTCACGTTAGCAGCTTAAGCCGATCACACACAAAAAAACAATATGGCCGCTGCTATTCGATCGCTGATTGGTTGAAAGCCCGCTATGCGCCATGCTACGGATTACGTAAATTGTGTGTGTGAAGGCCTTTACGAATTAAAGTTTGCTTACGGAAGTCTACAAGCGTCTTAAACGTTACCAGAGAATACAACTGGTTGATTGGCCTATCAAAAAATGACCCCCCACCGAGGGCCGCACACGATGCGGTTTTCGCGAGGGTTTTCGCGTCCAGCACAAAGGATTCTTTGCAAATATATTCCTACTGCAGTCAAAACCTGTCAAAACTAATGCTTAGGTAAAAACCTAACTTAACCTATCTAATAACAAAGACGTACAAATAACCATAGAAAACAAGGATAGAAAAAGAATAAAAAGGTTTTAAAAAAATAGAGACATTTTGGGTAATTTGGGTCGCGCATGTCAAACTTTCTTTATTGTTATTCCTGAGTCTGCGCATTAGTAACTTCTCGATACTTTTTGGTTATTTACGATAACTTCCTTTAGGTTTTGTATTGTTTCATGGGCGTATATAAGGTGCTAAAGCCTGAAGCCGCCCCAAGAACCTAAAATAGTTTATGTTAAAACTATTTATTATCCTACTTTTTAAAACTTTATTACATAAAAGTTTTAAAAATTTCAAACCATGGAATGCGGTAAATTTTTTTGCTAAAATTCGATAGTTTGTTTTGTGAAAAACCATATAAATCTGATAAATACGAGGATAAATATAACAAAAAAAAACAAAAAAAATTGAGGTTGCTTACGTGATGGTCATGAATATTTATACAGTGTCTCAAAATCTCTCTGCACTTTATTTGCATTAGAAGTTAACCTTATTCGTATTAAAAATAACGATATAGCAACTATCAATTTTTTTTGTTATTTTAACTGACCCAAAATGCCTCCATTGATCTTTTTTAACTTTTGTTTATTAAAATTAAAAAACATATTGATAAAACAATAAATGGAAATTATACAAAAATTGGCAACGGTGGATAAACTTTAATCAGCACGCGTTGAAAAGCAAACGATCCCAATGTAAAACTGTCTCTGCGGGAATTTCAAAATGGGAATATTAGACAAAAGGCGAAATTTTTAAAATTAAAACTTTCCTGTCCTCGTTTTGGGAGGTTGAAATCGTTGTTAAACCAAACCGAAACCAAACCTAACCTTGGTCAATTGATCGGAAACCTATCCTAACCTATTTGAAATCGTTTGCTTTTCAAGCGCTAATCTTTAATCGGTTCCAATACTCTAAAATTAAAATGGAGTGAATAGCAAGTGGAGGGTGAATAGAAACAAAAACAAAATTCTTTAAAATATACTAAATATACACTGCTGTTAAACCAAAACTACCTAGTAGTAATTAATAAATTTTAATTAAAGTTGTTTAAAAGAAAAAAAAATCCTAGGTGTGGGCCTCGAACCCATCCTGCGAATCTTGAGTCAAATATTCCACACTTTATGCTATCTATAAGCTTATATAGAATATCTTTTTGAACTACATCTCGATTGCGTCAGTAATATTTAAAAAAAATCCAATCTGGAATAATAAAAACAAATAAAAATCTGGGTAGGTCCTTACAAGATCTAAACTTAAGCATAAACTAATAGTGCAATTACCGAGGGTATTGTAAAATATTTTTGCGTATTTTTGTCTTCTTTGCACTTCTTTGAGTCCCTAAAAAATACTTTGAATACCGAGTTGAATATACTTTATCGAGTATTTTGCGAGGGAATTGATCCCTCTTCGTCCCTCTTTTATTGAACTTTTATCAAAAATAAATTTTTATTGGTATGGACAAAAAAAGTCCGTTTATTTTTATATTTTTATAGCATCAAAAAAGTTTTTATGACCTCGTTACGCCTCGTTATGACCAAAATAATTCAGTCCTGTTGGGTCCTGTCAGGTACTGTCGTGGTCCTGTTGGGTCCTGTCGAGTACTGTCGTGTACTGTTAGGTCCTGTCGGGTCCTGTTGAGTACTGTCGTGTACTGTTGGGTCCTGTCGTGTACCGTCGAATACTGTTGGGTCCTGTTGGGTACTGTTGGGTCCTGTCGAGTACTGTTGAGTACTGTTGTGTCCTGTTGAGTACTGTCGAGTCCTGTTGGGTCCTGTCGTGTACTGTCGAGTACTGTTGGGTCCTTTTGGGTACTGTTGGGTCCTGTCGGGTCCTGTCGAGTACTGTTGAGTACTGTTGGGTCCTGTCGGGTCCTGTCGCGTACTGTTGGGTCCTGTCGTGGTACTGTCGGGTCCTGTTGTGAAATTTGTACAGTACTGTTGAAAGCTGATGACCCCTCGGTCACTCGTCTTAGTCGTTGTCCTAAGGATTGAAAGTTGGCAACTCTTAAGAAAAGACTAATCAAAAACAAAAGCAAAAGCATTGTATGAACACTCCCATAAGAAACAGTGGTTTTAACTTTCTTATGACAAGACATATGACTAAACCAAGACAAAAGACTAGACAAAAGACGAGTATGAACGATCCATTAATGCATAATATAAATGTGTACCTATTGAACACATTATATTACAACTTAGAAGTGAGAAAAGCCGCGTGTTTATTAATTTGACACTACAGATAAACGCCTTTATCTGAACCTAAAGGCGGTTTAAAATAATGTATAATGTAGTGTTCTTACAATAAAATTTTTAAACTGTCCTTATATAAAAGCACTTTAATAGGCCTGTATAAACAAAGTATATACGTAAACATTAATAATCATAACTCAATTTGGCCTAAAAATAACTCACAGAAATAAGTGTGTTATGTTTGTGTAGACATAGGCGCACCAAGGGGAGGGTACGAGCCAGGGCTCCACAAATTTAAAATTTGTTTAGATAATTAAGGACTTATTGCAATAAAGCCAGGCACTAATTGTGCACTATTCGACAGTTTCCCATTATAAGAACAGCTGTCTTCTTTCACAATTAGGCCTTTGTGTATTATAAGAGCCGGAAGTAATAGTGCCGCCATTATTAAGGGAACTGGATTTATAAATTCGACTTTGGTATGTCAATTTTGAAAGATCAACTGTCAGTTTTCAATGGAAAACTGTCAGAATAGGGCCCGGCACTATTACTGCCTGGTTTTATTTGCAATAAGTCCCTAGTTTTAAAAAAACTTTCTGAATTCAAAAATTAAATGGCATAAAACGCACTTTGGTTAGTTGCGAGATACGCGGCAACGTTGTGCACTGGAGTTGCACGCTGTGATTCTAAACCCTGCACTCACAAACTGCTTCGAGCGTTCAAGAATACGACATTTTCATTCCCGGGAGAAAAAGTGAGTTTGAGTTCCCGGGGACACTCCTTTCACAAACTTTGAAGAATACGGCTCCTGAAGTTCTACTTATGAAACTAATCCGACTTTGTTACACAGCGGGTAACAGGAATTTTTTTTTGGTCTACATCAATGTATAAGAAATATTTTTCCTATGGAGCTCGGTTTTGCAAAAATTAAGGGCACGTTCATAAATTACGTACTCCCCCCCTTCGTAACGTATTTTCAAGAAAAACCACATTAAAAAAAACAGTAGGTGTAAAGCAAGGCTAAACCCCCCCTCCCCCCTTGAGCGTTACTTAATTTAAGGACGGTTCCTAAGGGAAAAGTAATGCTTTTTTAAAGTTCTTCAATTAACGAACGCCACTGGACAGTTTATAATCAGTCAAACCCCATCGAATTATACATTGTTAAAAAGGGCTTTCTTATATCTACAATAAAGTGTATTCGAAACTTTCCCGTTGAAGCTCAGTTTTTGAGAAAATTTAACAAAAATCCAGATCTGACGCCGGGGTTTGTGGGAGTTTTTGCAGCTCATTAAAAAAAAAACTAATATGATATAATTTTCGATATAAAAATCGAATTTTGTTAATGAAAACTATTAGCATAAAGAAATAACCTCTATGCTATTAGATACGATTTACTTTTTTTCCATTGCATAATGACTTTATGACTGGTTGTGTATTTTATATGGATTTTACCTGTTCGTGACATTCACATTTACACTCTTCAGGATCCACGTAGGTGTATACTACGTTCTCACGTAGAACCACGTCTGGAACCTCGATGTGACCTCGGGAAGGTATCGTTTGGATTCGTTTTGGCGGTTTTCGTTTCTCTGGAATGTCTTCAAAGTTCACCCACGTCTTTTGTACGCCTGTACCAAACATAAAGTGTAAGGGCGGAACGTACACAGCCCACGAGAAAGACCGGCCCGGGCGCGGAAATATCACGTGACCGTAGGAGGGTGACAAAAGAACGCCTCCCGGCCAGCTGTCATTATAAGACATGTGTGTGAAAAACTCCTAATGATTTAAGTATCTTAAAACGTCCACAAGTTTGCATCAAACATTTTCCTAACGAGCAGGTTATTTGGTTTGATAAGTGTGTTGTAAATGGAGAGCCAAAAAATGTTAAAAGACAAAGACCCAAATTAACAGAAAATGATGTACCTACGATTTTTAAAAATGTTCCGAAATACCTAAGTAGACAACGTGTTTCTACTGTTCGATTAGCTGATGTCGAGAGGAAACAAATGGAAACTGCAATACAAGAAAGTCTTGAAACACTTCAAGCTCATAAGAAATCAAAAGTTTTATCAAATATTGAGGACATTTCAAAGTTCTATACTAATCTATCTAATACTAAAATAAACAAAAATTGGATTTTAACCCAAGAACGTGACACAGTCTGCCTGTGCCTGATGACATTTTTGAACAGCAATCCATCACTGTTAGCATCTTTTGTTAAGGGAGATCTGTCATTTTTGTAAATGTTAACAATGTGTCCATACCAAAAAACAAACTGCCAAAAAAAGTAGGAGTTTTATTTTTATATTTGGACAGCCCCGATACATTTGAAAGCTAATGCAGTTTATTGAAATGAAAGTTGCAAACGGGAAAGAAGTGGTAAAAGATAACATTGATCAATTAATAGACATCCTTAGTGACATTTGCGATAGTGAGAGTGAAAAATGTGTTCAATTGTCATTTCTTATTGAACAATTAGGTCTCTTGAAAAGATCACCTGAGAATCGAAGATATTGTGGATACACTTTAATGTTTATCCAGTCATCCAGTGCATACATGTCAATTTACAAAACTAAGATAAGACATATTACCTGTACCTGCACCCTCGCAATATTAAAAAACTGATTTGTAAAATATCGTTAACAGATAGTAATCTCTCCGGTAGTGTGCAATATTTAAAAAGTAAGATACAGCTTTTAAAAGAACATGAGTAGGTAGTTAACTTACACATTGATGAAATATATATTAAACTTTGTGAGAAGACAAAGAAAAATTTAAAAACTTAAAGCTTAGCTTTGTTATGTCCAATTTTAAAAGATTTGTATAGATTTGAAGAACTAACGATATTATTTACCTAATATATGTACCTGAAGATATTAGAGTGCAAATTTTATATAATTTTTTATTTTATAGATTCAGTTCTTTTATCCATAATAAACACATACATCAGCAAAATATTTTTTCCAATTTTTTGCCTATATGAGAACAAAAAAATTTGGTCAATTTATTTAAATTGTGTAAAAACAGATAATATATTAAGCAATACAATAAGAATCCTGGAACTCCTAAGATCACGTGACCGCCGACTTGCTTATAACGCGCCATAGCCGGTCTTTCTCGTGGGCTGCGGGCATGTACGGTCGCTCACATTTTTAATGTCACTTTAAAATTTCTTAATCTCGTCTGTAAATCCAGGAATTTCAGCAGGATTTAAAAACTGCTAAAGAAAATCGTATAATATATCGCCTTCATAGTGCAACAACTAGATAACTCGAAACTTATGCATTTTGAGTTATCCAGTTAAAGCTGATCTATTTTTCAACTTTTCTCTTTTTAATGCAATATCTAGATATCTTGTACGAGCAACCAAACTTGTTTAAAGACTTAAAGAGTGACAAGAAAAAGATAACTCCGAAAATGCATATTTTATAAAATAACACCTTGAGATTTTCTCAAAACTATCAAGCTCAAGTAATTGTTGCACTAAGAGGACGATATTATGATACTTATTTAAGATCATGCAGTGTTGCCAAACAACGAGTGGGCGAGTATACATCCGGTTTCAACAATAATGTCGCAAAAATTTCCTTAAGTCTGACTCACATTCAACCATTTGGCACCGAGGCAAGTTATTGACTGTCTGAAAAAAGGGTTGTCTTTGTAAGTAAATAGTTTTAATGTGAGGTTCGGAAGGTGGGGCTTCAACTTGCTTGGTTACGCAAATCACTTGAAAATCAAATTGACATGAATACCACCTGTTTAGCCTGAAACGACCTAAATTTCGAAAACTAAACTGCACAAATGGCGCGCAAAAATATCCTTTCACAGTATACGGAAAATTAGAGAAGATAGACCTCAGAGTAATTATATTGTTATTACTCTAAGAGATAGACCGATATCATTTTTTTAAAATCCGCTAACAAGGGATTCCTACAGGTAAACAGCCCCCAAATCAATGTATGTGTGACTTAAACCATTTCATGAAAAATAATACTTAATTTATGTTGTTGTTATTTTGGTTTATCTGATAAATTTTGTTTTTCTTGTATTCTTCCGTGGGTAGCTCGAAAGCTTACTCTAACAGGGGTAAGATCTAATGGACACCTAATAAGTGTTGATTGTTTCTTCCTCATGGGACTCTTCAGAACACTGCTTGGTCAATGTGACACACTTGCTAAATTAAGTACGCGGTTTTGCAGCAGGCGAGTAAAACTGCTATATCATCGATCGATAAAAATATCGAGTGAAAGGAAGAATTCATCACGTGACCTACGGCACACATTAGCAGTGTTCCATCATCCTGTTCGACAGTCATAAAACCGTCCAAAAAATCCCAATGCGCGCAATTTAATGCAGTAAGAGGACTGTTTTAAAACGGTTTTAGTTTGATGGAACCATGGGCGCACCCAGGGGGGGACGGTGCCCGGGGCCCGGCCCCCCCCCAAGCCTAAGATTTTTGTATATTTTTCCACATATTTCATGAATAAACATAAAAAATAGCATGAAATACGACATCATAAGGCCTCGGGCCCCCCCAAGACATATTCCTGGGTGCGCTACTGATGGAACTGGAACGACCAAGTAACTGTCCAAAAAACGAATTTAATTCATTTATCAATTTACTTCACTCATGTGATCATATGCAAGAGAGTTAAAAGGAAAGTCACGTGACTAAAAGGAAGGGTAGGTTTCGACGTCTCGCGTAAAGGTAGATCGAATGCAAAGTGGGAATTCGAGAGCTCTAAATTAAAGTTTTGCACACAAAAAAAAGAGATTTGTGAGTTACTTTGCAAAATTGCTTATTGTATGTAAATCTTATTTAAAAAAATTACGGTCACACTAGTTTTATTTATTACACATTTTTTTTGTAAAATTCAATATTTTACGTTCGAAACACATTTAAAAAAAAACGTTCGTTTTTTGATGTTTTTGAAAAATAAATATTTTCAATGTTATAAAAATATAAGATTATTTTTCTAACGACAGAAAACGGGTTATTAAGCTTCTTTTTCACTATGAATATGACGTTAGAATCCAACCTAACGTTATGTTTTTCAATTAAACATGATTCTGACGTTATTAAAATGCTTTTGTGTTTAGTGGAAAGCAGTGTTGTGAGGAGTCCCATAAGGACGAAACAGTTAAGTGTCAACACTTAGGTGACAATTGGATCTGGACTTCAGTGAGGTTAAGCTTTTGAGCTAACCACCGAAAAATACAATGAAACGAAAAACCCCTATTTCTACCCGCTTAGCCACGAAAACTTTTTTGACAATTAAGTGACCACGGCAGAGTAAATGTAAACGACATAATGTCGAAACTGCATTGTTGTCAAGTATAGGTTTAAATTTTTAACCCCAAAAATTTTAATTGCGACATTGCTGGTGGAACACTCTGTACATTTAATAATATTGCTTACACAAAACAGTTTGACACTAAATTTTCATTTCTACATAATGTTTCCGTTTTTTTTAAATATTTTAATTGTAATGTCAATAAAAGAATTTGTACGATAATTAAAAAATTAATAAGTAAAGGAGAAATTATTGGTCCAGAATTTCCTTATAAAGTAACTAAAAGATGACCCGCAATTTGAGATCATACGACAGTTTTTTTTGTATATTTTGCCTATAACATAGAGAGCAAAACTGATCGAATGTCGTTACTAAAACTTAAATCTCAATCTTGCTCTAACCTAAATTCAAAAGGTCGCACGGATGTCAGCTTATCTAATTTAGACGATCGAAACCTCAATATCGAACTATTTTCTATCATAACCACTAAGTCTTAAAAATTACCTTATTAGTAGACCCCAATGCAGAAAATCGATCAACTAACTCGTTGTCACTTGTTACGACGACAAGTCGTAGGCCGTTTGATAGCCTGCATAATGATCTGCTCTAATTCCGCGAGGAAAGGCGATTTTCAAAAGTGCTCCAAGTTGCTAAACTAGAGATTATATGGTGATTTCTTCACGTATGTTTAAAATATGGGTTAGTATATTTAATTTTTACTATTAAACCATTTGCAAAGTTTCAATTTGCTTATTAAAAAAAATAGAAAAAAGTTGTGTATTGATTTATTATAATTTTTCAAATATGTATTATATATATTGGACTGAAAAAGTCTGGATCGTTGCGTATCAATTGCGTTTGTGACTTTATTATTTCAATCATGTTTCATGGGTTGTATAGGTGCTACATTCAGCTGCCGCTTCTTGCCGCTGTATTAGCTATGATTTATTGTTTCAGCGTTGGCGCATGGGATTGGCCGACGTAATTTATTTAAATTGTGGCACAAAACAACGGTTTCACAGGATAAAAATCAATCCGTTTTGAACCATGTATGTGAAAATAGTCAATATAAAGACTATGATAAAGAATATCAGTGCGTGGTAAAAAACTGATATATAGTAAAGCAAGATTAATAAATTTAGTTAAATTTTTATAAAAAAGCTATGTTAAATTAAAAAAGCTATGAGCTAGTTGCGTACACACAATCTCAAAGTATCAATTTTTCAAGTTTTTTGCTTTAGAGGAAGAAACGATATGCATCATTATTTTTGGAGGCGACTGTACCACCTCCACAATGCACAGTATATTAAAATCACATTTTTTAAACGCTTGTTGGACATTTCCTAACCTTCAGCACCAATTTGTCAAAATTAAAACCATAAAATAATTTCGATCGTTCAGAACCGACAAGCTGACCACCGTGGGTCGGTGTGATACATATAGTTTTATAGCTACAGTGAAATTTATAATTTAACAAAAAATAGAATTAAACCGAGAACATTTTTGGGCTATAATTTTTTACAACTTTCGAAGGAAATTATCTCAAGAAGAATGAATTGCCGAGTTGATTTCTGTTTTCGTTAATGAAGCACTACATCAGTCGACAGTTTCTCGTTGATATGGAGAATCCAAGCGTGGACGGATTAGCTAGGTTCACCAAAAGCGGCTGTTACCCAGGAAAACATCGATGCTGTGCGCATGCCCATCACGGAAGATCGACATGTGACATATCGCGATATTGAACTCAATCCAATAAAATTTTCATGAAGAATTAGCGGTAAAAAAATTAGTTTCCCCCCTGGATACCCCATATGTTACCCGAAGAACAGAAAGAAGCTAGGGTCAGGGCGGCAGGGTAGTGCCGTGGTATGGTCGTCGGCTTCACATGCAGAAGGTACCAGGCTCGGGTCTCGAACAACGATGCAAAAACAACAAAAAAATCCGTCGCCCTGTCGCCTACTTCCTTTTCAGCGTTCAACAGCCGTCATTAAATAAGCATGCGATGCGATGCACGCAATAAACATAAGTCGACCTTGAACATCGAGAGGAGCCGACACGCAGCCTGCCAAGGAACCAGGGATAATAACCCAGGAGCCTGCTATAAGTGCTATATAGTCGGAACCAGGATGGCGCCAGCATAAATCTCCTACAGTCAACTCACGACGACCACGACTGTTGTGCTGAAAAGGAAAAGAAGTCTATCTTCTATAACCAAGTTCTACTGGGACGATAGCCATATTAGATAGATGCAAGTCTAACATGTAGCAGGACCACCTTTCGGAAGACGTGTAAAAGCGTGGGTCCACTGTGTATACTTGCGCAGTATAAAGATCCCTGGCCTCGACAAAGAGGTGTCAGGCAAAATTAAGTTCTCTTAGAGAAAGAAAACTTGCATCGTAAGGGGCACGTGCATCAGTTTGATATATGATGTACGGGCAAATCGGGGTTTGCGACAAGGGCAAGTGTGCCTAGCCGCTAGACCAAAAAATGGTCTCCGCACCACCACTACTACTACTAGGTTCAATTGGTGTCCGAAAAGTCTAGACCGCTTTGAGGCAGGAAACTCGAAAAACGTGTAGAGCATTATCAGTGGTAATAAATCGTGGATTTACTCATATGAACCCGAAAATAAACGTCAGTCGTCTGTTTGGGCGTTCCAAGGTGAAGAAAAGCCAATAAAAGTCATCCGCGACATTTGTCTCAAAAGCAGATCATGTAGCAACAATTTCTCTGGGAGATCAAAGGACTGTTACTTTCGATTGGTACATCACGATTTGTTTACCGAAAGTTATTGCTGAGCATCGAAAAACGAACCCCGAACGACGAATCATTCTCCACCAAGACAATGCCAATTCGCACAAAGCACAAAAAACCGTTGAATTTTTAACCCAACAAAACGCCGAATTGTTGGACCATCCTTCTGTACAGTCCCGACCTAAGTCTCAACGATTTCTACACTAAACTTTCCAACGATTTCAGTCGCCAGAGGAAGCAGTCGACGCCTTCAAGAATGTAATTTTGACTGTACCAACAAACGAGTGGAATTACAGCTTTGACAACTGGTTTGAGCGCATGCAAAAGTGCAGTAGTTTTCGTGGAGAATACTTCAAGAAACCATTAAGTCTTTAAAAGTTATCTACTGTTTCATTCCAGCTATATATGCAAAATTTAAAAGTCAGCCCTAGTATTAGGCATGTATCACATTTCTCTATTGTGTGTCAAATCCTATAGAAAGAGCAGTAGAGATTTTTGTTTTGGTTTAGAATTTTTTATTAGTTAAACAAAAGTATAATCCTCACCTTTTGGAGGCAAAGGTGGTGGCACTTGCTCAGTGGTCGCGCTAGCTTGAGGAGTTTGCACATGGGAACTACTTTTGGGACTTTGAACGACCTGGGTGACAATTGTACTGACTTCGGCAGATTTTGTTCGTTTGTGATGCACTGAATCATGCCTAGGTAGAGAAATTTTCAGTTTTTCCACGTTGTCCGATTTTTCCGTATCTGTGCCTTCCAGCTCGCTAGAAATGATATATTTGTGAGTAGGAGTGGTTGATCTTGGACGTTCTATCGGACAGGTTTTCATTTCCAGAGTTGCTCGTTGCTTAATGGGAACTATAGGTACAGCTGCAGACCTAAAGAAATAATCAAAAATTAATATTTAAAAAAGGAATGATCGGGTCTCCTAAATTTCTCCTGGGTCACCCGAGCTTTAAATTTCCGGGTGATGTTTTTATTGGTTTGTGTTAACTATAAAACTAACCAAACTAACCTCTCTTGTGGCAGTGTGGTGGGTACGTAAGGTAGTTCATCTTCAAAGGAATCTTGTTGAAGCACAATTGCCTCTTGGTCAGGATCATGCTCAGATTTCATTTCCAGCTCCTTTTTTACTCGTGGGTAATCCATCTCGGAATCTCGTTCTGATTCAGAGGAATTGTTGCGATCTTCATCTAGATTTAGACTTTTATTGCTTAATACCGAGAGTAATGATTCGCGGTTGGTTTTTGTGTTATCTGTATGTTCATTTGTACTTTTTTTCATATGTTCCGGTTTAGAATTGTCTACGTCACTATTAGCACACTGTTTTTCCAACGATTCCTGTTTAGTTATTGGTGTAGTCGTTTTGACAGTTTCGTTCACTTCAACTTTATTTTTAATATCGACTTTTTTTATTTCCTTATCCGTTCTACCTTCTAAACTAATTTGTGCCTGAGCACCAGGTTTGTTTATTTTATTTTCACTAATTGGTTGTGTTACAGCCTTTTGTTTAGGTAATTTTATACTAAACACCTCATTTTCAGCACCAAGTTTGGTAGAAAACACTACGCTTTGACTCTCGGTACTATTTTGTCTACTTGTGAGTTTTTTATTTGTACTCGTCGCTTTAGTTTCGATCATTTCATTTGTTAAGGGGGTAGCTTCAATAACTACATTAACATTTCTTCTAGTGGAAGCTTCTATAACTGTCTCTTGTGAATCTTGACTAGAGTTTTTCCAGTCTTCTAATTTGGATTCTCTTTCATAATAAGTAGGAGAATGTAAGGGAATACGTATGATATCATCTTCTAAATGTTTTTCTCGTTTACTTTTTGTTGGTTCGTTAAACTTAAACTCTAGTTTTTCTAACGTTTCTACACTATGTATTGTTTCTTGTGAACTAATATCGCTGTCTGATTTCTTGACTTTTTTACTCGTTTTAAAAATTGCCAGAAGCGATTTTTGTTTATTTTTACTATCTATGCTTTCACTAGAAGACACCGCAGCCGATTGTGGGTCTCTGTCTTTGGATTTAGATCGGGATCTACTTCTATCTCTTTCATTAGGTTTAAGAATTCCCGAAATACTACTTTTTTTTCTGTGCCCTTGAACAGTGGGCGAGTCCATGGGACTCAAAGCTTCCTTTGATTTAAATAAAGAAGTAAATGAACTTCCTCTAGAAACGGAAGGAGAGGGCGTTACACTTTTTAGTTCAGGTTCTATGTAATCACCTTTATGTTTATTAATAATGGGACTTAAACCTGGGGTGCTAGATAAGTTTTTTGCTACTGACTCTTCAAATTTTGGAGTTTTTTTTTCATGGAGAACAGGATTAGGTTTTGTCGAAGATGGTTTATCATGCGAGGGTAGGCTTAAATCTAGACTATCTGGCTTGGTTATGTTTTGCATTGAAAGTTTGGAGTGAAGATGTTGATCCTCATCTGAATAACAGTGGTCGGGTTTTAGCTTAATTCGAATATATTTTGGTTCTTCATTTTTCCGAAGGCTTGTTGCTGCAACTTGTTTTGGGACTTCAATTTTCATAGAAGTATCATTTTTAGATGTTTTTGAGTGGCTGTTAGAACGAGATTGGCCACTGGATTTTGTTTGGTTTTTTGATTTTGATCTGCTGCTAGATTTCGAGACTTGACTGGCAGATTTTGAAGATCTACTTGTACTTGTGGTTGTTGTGGTCCTCGTTTTTGCACTTGATGAAGGCGCCGATCGTGAGACTCTTGATGATATTTCCGGTTCTGAATCATCCTTAGGCATTGGTCCTTTTAAGGGAATGTAAATATATTCAATGCCGGATTTGGAAATTATTTTTCTTGGCATTTTTTGTCGTTCGTCACCCGATTCGCCGGGTTTATCCACTGTTATTTTTATATCATTCCTAAATGGATCTGAACTTTTTCTAGGAGTTCTATTAGGTGTCATTTTTGCCTTATTTTCAATTTTGATTCCGTCGGCTAAAAGCGCTTGTGTAGGATCGTGTTTGCGAGATAAGAGAAGTCTTTCTATTTCTTCATCTTCAACATTAGTTCCTGTTTCGCTGGCCAGAGATTGGGTGTCGGGTGATTTGTAACCACAGAATGATGTTTCCAGCAGCATTTTGTGCGGCGAAGAACATCTAAAATTTAAAGAAGCTAATTTTATACCTTCTGTATTTGTACATCTACATGGGGTTCTTTTAAGTTTGCGATTGTTGTTTATGCTAAGGTAGAAATCCGTCGGACTAGCCAATGATTCGAAACTACTGGACCGGTTTTAATCAAATGTTTTAAGAAAAGTAATCGTAAACTCTTGTAGCATACACATCTGAATTCGCTGCACGTATAGATTTGTTGTTCATACACAGTTACACCGAGCTTTGAACCATCGGAAATTTAAAAAGAGGAATCATCCAAACAGTTTCCTAAAGTACTATTATTTCTTACCTGGACAAATTGGAATGACCCGATAAAACTGAGAGATGACTAGCATTTGACAGTCTACTATGGCCCGATCCCTGACTGCCAATACTTGATAACCTAGAGGTTCTTCCTGAAATCGACAACAGGACTATGTCGGAACATTGCGAATCTTTCCTGTAGTTTTCTTCAGGACCTAAGAGCAAACCTTTAGCACACATTTTCGGAAATTTCGTCCTATTATTTGTTAAAATTAACTATATATTTTTGTATCTTCAAAATAGTTTTAAATTTTATTTCGTTTAAAGATGGGTTTTGTTGTTTATCAATAAGTTTTCCCTTTTGATCTAACAAGCAACCTTTTTAAAATGTTTCTTTTGGAAAAACCGGTAAAATGTATTTTACCTTTAAAGCTGTGCCAACTGACCATTATTGATTTATAAAGCCAACCTAGTTTAATGATCTTAATGGGTCAAGGATATAAATATTTACTTTTTAAAATGTATAAATTTTGTTCAGAATTAGATCGTAATATATTTGTTTGTCATATTTTTACCTATAGGTCAAAATGCATGATGATTTTAGATAAGAAGCTTATCCATCTTATGCCTGATCCGCAGTTTCATTTCTTGCCGCTCACTTTTATATCTATATCTCTTTAATAGAGAGAGATGGATATAAATTTTAATTTGACCGATTTTGCCACCAAGAAGTCGGACTTAACCAACTCTTTGATGGCTTTTTTTGATTAGCAATAAGGTGTGTGCAGTTTGTAGGAAAATAAAAATTCATAGAAGAACAAACAAAACGCTAAAAATTTGGTCTGCTATTGGATGAATGTGATCATGTGACCGTCAATATATGGATTTCTATTCCATTACCTTATTTTTTATTTTATTTTATTTTCTGCATAAACCAACCTGTCCTAGAACTCGAGCATATGCTTAAAATAAATAATAAAATTTTAAATATTCACAAAATAGTTTTATGTTATTAATCCCATTAATCCCGCCTTAGAAAAAACGTATAGCTAGCTTTTTTATGCCAAACTGTGGACGACAAAAACAGCTGCTGGCGCTCTTGCTTTTTTTCTAGAAGCCAGCGGCAATACTTGAAACTGTTAATCAGGCATTAGAACAATAAAATGTGCAAAGTTATGCAATAATAAAAAGTCTAACCTGGCGAAGGTGAAGTCGCTCGACTTCGAGATTTCTTCACTTCTTCGGGATCGTGAAAATCGAGTTCTTCTGTGGATGCTCGAAGATCCATGGCCCCATCTTCTTTAAAGCCTAGTCCTAATTTGGCACTAAAATAAAAACGATTTAAAATCGAGTTTTAAACAAAGACAACTGTAACGGAATTTCGGGTCAAATCACTTTTAACTTTGATTAACTAACAGCTATTTAATCAAAGCTCTAATAAATTAAAAGACCGGAAAAAGTGACTGTTGAAAACCGGGAGGCGGAATGAATTACATCATGCTGAAAATTTTGCTCTAACAATAAAATAAATTTTATATATGTTCTCTTCTAAATTCTCCACACTTATTTTTCCGATAAAATCGTTCATAAAAAATTTCATACTGCGCGATCCTTCTTGTAAAGTGGACTACATTTTGGACTCGTTAAGAAGCGTTGTTAAGCCGGGTACTCATTAACGAACCACGAGCATCGATCAACGAACGCGATCTATTCGCTAATGTGGACGGCATTGTTCGGGGCTCGCAGCGCGATATCGAAACCTTAAATTAAAAGAAAGTACCCAGTAAATTTGAGACATAAATACACATCTCTTGAAAAAGTTTATCTACATAAATACATTTTTTAAATAAAAAAAAACATTAAAAAAATTGCTAAATCTATTTGTAATAGTTTACTTGTAAGAAAATATTAAGCAGTCAGTCTTACTTTTTTACTTAAATTGCGAATATCTCAAAAACTAATCTATTAATTTTTGAAATAATATCAATGCTGTAAAGGAATAGAAAACCACTTGACCCACTTTTCCTCTCTAAAGTCAAGAGGTCAAAGCTACCCCAACTAGGAGTCGATAGATATAAATATTTTAAGAAAATAAAAATAATGTGTCCAAGGATTTTTTCAAAAATTTACTTTAAATACTCATAATGGCATCCCGTATACGTTTTCTGTGAGCATATTACTTTAAATTAAAATTGATAATGATGATGATAACGAACATTATTATACGTATGTTTTATCGCTCCGCTTGTTTTGTAAAAAGAGTTTTTGCTTTTTTCTTTCTGGGTAATAAATTTTGTAGTATCAAATGGAAAATAAATATATTTTGTTTACCTCACTTTACTGATAACGGTAATTACCACTTATGATTGGACAAGCTAACCTATGCACCTATTAACGCTAAAAACTGCAAATAACAGATGTGGCTTTACTCGGGCGTTGCGATCTCTGTATTAAGAGATGTTGAAGGAATACGAACAATTCGCGCGCGCTCGCTTAAGACGCCTCTAGCGGTAGATATTTAGGAATTAGAATCTGATAACGGTAATGACGCTCTTCCAGGGTACGCGTTTAAAAAGTTATTTTATAAAAAAAAATTAGGAAATAATATTTGTTTTTAACAGACGGCGATACTTATATATATATTAAACATTAAACTAGACTTATAGAGCAATATAATGTTGAAATTCGTATGATATATTAGGTATTTTTATTTTAGTGATGGCAAACCTCTATCCGGTTACGATAACGGAGTATGACGTTTGGGCCAGTCTTACACAAATGTTAACAACAAATAGCAACTTCAGCATTAAACTAAATGTAGTGCTTTAGGGTAATATTGGAGCCAATTTTATTTGTACAAGAAAAATAACTAATATTGTTTTAGGCTGGTAACATATAAACCACGCATCTTCTTTTAAATGTTTTTTAAATAGTCTTTGTTTTTTGGATCCCATATAACAGGTCTATTCCTGTAATTTTCAAATAGACAATACTTTTTCATCATTCATGGTATTTTTTTTTATTTGAAGCGCATTGATCGACGAGTTGGCTCGTCGCGAATGGCTTGTTGCGCGCTGCGATCATACCTTTTTCACGTCTACATTAGCGAATTGTTCGAGGCTCGAGGCTCGTGGCTCGTGGCTCGGTAATGAGTACCCAACTTTAAGTGTCTTTAAGTTTTTAGCATGACTGTCCTATGGTTTACCTTTGACCTTCTCCTTCGAAAATTTCCCTATCGGGCGTACTATCTTTGCTATCATGGTGCGAGGAGCTGCTCGCCCTAGAAATGTCAATTCTTGGAGTGGTGGGAGGTTGAATGGACATTTTACTTGTAGACTGCACTGCCGGGGTGTTTGGGTTAACTCCTAAAATTTAAATAATATTCCTGACCGTTGAAATTGTAAATTATTCTAGATTCTGGGAATCGGTCAATAAAAATCTCACTTTTTAGTTTGTGATGTTTCAGTTTATTCAACCATCATTAGACATGATAACAGAATAACTTAACTTCATTTTTTAACTGCACCATAACGCTATCTTTAAAAATCATTAAATTACCAAAAAAATCAAAAATAAACACTTAGTTAAGGCAAGATTTCGTAAAATTCACTTTCTAGAAGCATTGCATGCTGAATCCAAATATCCCTGTTGCCACAGGTGAACATTCAAAATAATACATGATATCATATTAGTTTTTTTTAAATAGCTGCAAAAACCTTAAACCCCCCCCCCCCCCACAGACTCCCCAAAATCTTAAAATTCACGTTTTTAAAAAAAAAAATAAAAAAGTTTCTCAGAGAAAAATTTATAATACACTTTATTATAGACAATAAAATTCCCTTTTTAACGAGGTATAATTCAATGGAGTTAAGCTCATAACAAACTCTCCAGCGGCGTTCGTTAATTGAATGAATTTAAAAAATACCCATGTTGTTTCCAAGATTTATTTGATTTTTTCAAAAAACTAATGTTTACAGGAAAACATGTGACTTTTTTATAGTCAATAAAATTTCCTATAAAATGGTGTGCAACGTCGTCGACTTAGTTACATAATTAAAACTTTAGGGGCATCCGTAAATTAAACCAATTTTAAAAAACAGAAATAAACCATTTTTGTTACAGGTTTTATCTAATTTTCTCAGAAACTGACCTTAATATGAAAAAATATGTAATACACTTTATTGTAGACAGTGAAATTCCCTTTTTAACAATGTGAAACTCGGTGGGATTTGACTTATAACAAACTCTTCATCGACGTCCGTATATGAGGACGATTTAAAAAAATCATTAAAAAAAACATGTTTTTCACAGGTTTTATTCAGTTTTCTTAAAAACCAAGCTCTTTATCAAAAAATATGTGGTTTACTTCATTATAGATATTTAAACAGTGTATAACAAAGTGGAAGTTATTCTATAGTTCCCGCTCCAGTGGTGTCCTAATTTAAAGTAATTTTATTACTTGAAAAATCACCAAACTAATCAATTTTTTTTACAGGTTTTATTCAATATTCTTAAAAACTAAGCTACCTACGACAAAATGTCTTAATAACTTTTCGGTGGATAATAAAATTTCCTTTTAAAAGTGGTGTCATTAAAAGTGATCGAAGTTATGGCTAACTTTCCAGGAACGTCCGTATATTAGGGTCACTTTCAAAAATTACCAAAAAAACATTTTTGTAAAATTTTCTTAAAAACGAAGGTCTGATAGAATAAGGTAAAAACTAATTTTTTTGTGCTAAATAAGCTTAGTTTTTTAAATAGATAAAATATGTAACAAAAATTGATTATTTTGGTTATTTTTGAATATTTATTTTTATAAGTACACCCTTGGAGGCTTACGTGTGACATAAACCCCATATTATATTATAGCTTTTGAAAGAAAATCATATTTTCTACAATAAAGTATAAAATGCATTTGCAATGCAAAGTGTAGTTTTCCAGAAAATTTTATAAAACCTATAATAAACATGTTTTTTTCGAAATAATCCCAATTTGCCGACGCCATGCCACTGACGCGCTACTTGCTTTTCCTAACCTTATGGACCAATACATCTTAGTAGTAGGCTTAAGCGGGTGCTGGACCACTTTTGAGAAGGGAATGATCTTGAATGACCTTGACGGTCGTTGCCTTGTTTTATGTAGAGACGAATAGTTTGAGTAGTATATTTGACCTTGAAAAGTTGTGAAGGTCATTATGTTGACCTTGAATGACCTTGACGGTCGTTGCGTTTTTATATGTAGAGACGAATAGTTCGAGTAGTATGTTTGACCCTGAACAACCTTGACCTTGTCTGACCTTAAGCACAAAAAATACCTCTATCTTTGACTCTGATTTGTTTTACTCTTTTGAAAGATTTACATTATCCCCACCCTAATAATTGTATTTAAACATATAAAAAGGAAAAACAAACCCACTTGAAGTATTAGTAGATTTCTGTATCTCAACGTGTCAAATCACTCTCTAAAATAAAAATAAAGAAAAAATAGTTTAATTTGTGGAAAAACAATAATTTAAAGGTAATAATATGGATATTTCAAAAACCAAACTTGAACAAATAAATTTCGAAATAAACAATGAAGCAAAACTTCAATTAAAATCTTTAGATTCATTAAAAGTTAATACCACATATGTTATGAAAGAAATGTGCACCATTGATACCCGTTATGGAAAATCTGTTTTAATAACATTGGCTGAAGATGCTGATGTATTTAAAACGTTTTTACCAAAACGTGTGCTTAAATCAATAGATGATGATTTTATCGATCTAGTTAATAAAAGTAATCAAAAATATACTCTAACCTATCTGGGGCAAAGTGAACCCACATACATCGGTGCAAAACGTAAATCCATATTTGAATTTGGAATATACTAAATTACCTTAAAATTATTGTGTGTTAAAATATTATTCTTAAAGTATTAAAAATATGAATCGTTTGGAAGAACAAATTCACGATTTACGATTCTGGTTGTTTGAGAAGTCGGACGAACTGATGGAGGGTGACCCTTCACTAAAAGATGTAGCTAGAGCAAATAATTTTATGGATGGTGTCATTCAATGCCAAATGTTTTTTATGGGTAATCAAACACTTCAAGAGTTTTGTAAAAATATGAGATGGCTGAATTTATTGTATCTTCTGAGGCCATTGGAAGACATTCCACTGGAGTTACTCTTTCCACCGCTCGATGAAGATGAAGATGAAGATAGTGGATTCAGTGAGAACGATGATTAAATATAAGACATTTACCAAAAATGTGTATTTATAATTAGTTTATGGATTGTAGTATGGATGTAGTTTTACATTGATAAAAGCTGTAATAAAATATATTATAATAAGAAATGAAAAACTATTTTTTAATTGGATTTGTTTTATTGCAATATTATTTTTATCTTATTTTTTTACAAAATTTTATAATCAAGTAACAATATTAGTATAAAACACAAAATAAATATATTATAAAAATTAAGGAAGTGTAAAAAACCTATATTGATTTTCATTTGATGTGAATTTTAAAAAATATATTAAAATTCAAATATTTTTTAAACCATATCCGATTTATTTATCCATGAATTATGTCTATCTGTAAAACCTAACCACTTAACAAAGTATTGCTCCAGTTTATTACACTTCCTTTTCTTAATAATTTTCTCCACTAAATATATTGATGGCACGCTGGTTTTCTGTAGCTCCATTTCATAAAAAGCACCAAGTATAGGTTCTCCGTCAAAACTTTCTATTTCATAAGTGGGTGGATTCGTTATATTTACTTTTACAATTTTAAATTGTTCCGCTGACCACGATGGTGTGTACCCTTTTTCAAAAATTGACTTATATTTGCTTATACGAACTACGTCTCCAACTTTGAATTTAATTTTTTTAGGTACAATTTTTATATTTTCAAATGCGGTAATTCTAGTGGTGGGTTTCACATCAATTGGTCTCATTTTAACAGTTGTGTGAATTGTTTTATTATATTTATCAACAACATCCTGTAAAATATGAAACCACTTATAGCTTCCTAATGTAGAGAATTCTTTATAAAGATTTGTTTTTAAAGTTTTGATTGCTCTTTCCACAATGGCTGCCTTCTTTACACTATATGTGTGGTAGTGATTTACAGACTTCTTTTTCATAAGTGCTTGGAAGTGTTTATTAAAAAATTCCGTTCCTTGATCAGATTGTATGTTATGGGGATAATAACCAGCTTGCTTAAAAACATCCCGCATTGCTGCACATATTTCAAGTCCTGTTTTATTTTTTATTGGTCTAGCCCAGACAAATTTAGAAAAGCAATTTATGCATACTAAAATGTATCTATACCCCAAATTATATTTTGATAATTATTGTATTTCAGCTAAATCAATCTGCCATAGATCCTTAAAACCTTTTATTAAGGTTTTTCTTCGCAGGAAATTTTTCCTTGCAGGTTTATATAGCTCATTAACCACTTGAACTTTTTGCTCACTAGCCATCGTTAAAATAAATACTTTATTTTTTCAATTCAAATGGGTGTATGATATTCTATGCGTCCATCTGACCAAATTATTGGTTACAATGCGGATTCAAGTGGCTGATGTTTCAAAACTTTTCTTTTTATGGCACTCAATCTCCAATGTAAATTTAACAATAGTTTACCACTTGTCGATTGTTGCGTTTTTATTTTTTCTAAATTGGTTCTTACTGCATCAACAGATTCTGCTATAGCTAGCTGTAGTTCTTCAACTAGTTTGTTTATACGATTTTCCAGAAATTCTAGATTGATAGCGTCTTTATTAAACATTTGTTCTCAATGTCGAAATCATTTTTAGCGGTCAACTTAAAACCATTACCCTTCAATCCTTTTATATATGTAATTTTGGAAGTTTTTTTTATACGACCAAACTTGTCAATCGTGTTCTTTACACCCCCCATGTTAGATAGTAACTGAACAATATATGCTACAATCAAAAAGTGAGTCCTAATATATAACCCCTTCTTCTCTTAATATTTATATTTACCCCATATATTTTATTATATTCATTGTAATAGGCATTTGACAAATGAAGTATTTGCTTATAATCGCTGAGTGCTTTTGGGCTAATGTCACCAATGTTTGACACACTTGGTTTTTAAAAAAATAACAAATCGTATAAATCACGATGAGCAGAAAATGCCCCAATCATATTTTTTTTACGCCAAAGAGTTATTAGTTTATCTGAAAATTTTATTGTAGCATTACCTATCTGAAAATTATCATTGTTGGAATTGTACCTAACACCATATATGGTGTCATAGATAGATGGGTTTGATTTGAGCCCCTCCATATAGATTGTAGATATAGAATTTAAATCTTCCCCTATATCTTGTCTCAGTGACTCATCCATAGCTTCATTGTTGACACTCTTTTTAGGTGATAAATGAGAACTTGCATCTGCATTAAATGTTTTTTGACTTTGATTAGAGTATGAAGATATTGGTGTATCCGGCAAGGGTGGTGAAGCTAAGAGGTAAGATCCATGAGGAGATTTATTTTCACCATCACCATCTTCCGAATCATCAACCATAACATTGGCTGCAACTCTCTTTGCTTTTTTTGCTTCCACAGCCATCAAAGGTGTTGCTATTTTACTACTTGTCCTTTTTACAATTGCTGCATTTTTAAAATTTTCTGAAATTTTTGACAATGGTTTTGAAATGGGTTCATAAAATTTCTCAAGATTTGTTTGATTTTGCGACTCTTCATTTTTTAAAAATTTAAATTTTGTTCTTACTGCATCAGTCATAGCAACAAGATCACGTTTTAAATCGATCGATCGATCGATCGAATTTGACATATTTACAAATAAGATGTTTGCAGTTGTTCGTTCTAAAAGCAACTAAAGTTGTTGCTACACATTTATTAAACATATACAGTGTGTCCACGTAAGTTGGCGGCATATGGGAAACTTTTTTATTATTAGCTTTACGAAAAAAAGTTATTCTTCATAAAAAGTTCTGCATGGTCCAAAACCTAAAATGCAACCATCAGATGTTAAATTTTTTCATCATATTACGAGGTTTGTCAAAAAATGTGATTTTTTCTCTTGAGTAAAGTACCTTTCTTTTTGACAATATCGAAAATTGTTATAAAGAAAAGATGTTTAGAATTAAAAATAGCTTTCAAATATTCAACATTGTTTATTTACATTATTATTATTTGCATCCTAGATTAATTATGCTTTAATGTGCAAACTTAAATTTCCAACGTAATCGCAGAAAATGTAGAAAAAAATATTTTTTAATGTAAATAAACAATGTTGAATATTTGAAAGCTACTTTTAATTCTAAACATCTTTTCTTTATAACAATTTTCGATATTGTCAAAAAGAAAGGTACTTTACTCTGGAGCAAAAATCACATTTTTTGACAAACCTCGTAATATGACTGAAAAAATTTAACATCTGATGGTTGCATTTATTAACCATTCATGTTAAAGACTTGTCAAGAGAAAGATCTAAATTGTCCACAGAAGAAAAAGTGTTTTTGAAATCACTTGGTTTACATTTAAAAAAAACTGTTTAAAATGATTTCAACTAGTGAAAAGTTAGAAGCATTTAATGAACCAATTTTTGAGAATTCAATTATAAGTCTGGAAGAGCATAGTTATAAACCCTATGGAACACCATCTTTTAAAAACTCAGATGAAATTCGTATCCCAATTCAATTTCAAGATCTAATTTTGGATGTTTCCGAAAGTTATATTTATATAGAAGGAAAGTTTACACCAAGTGATGCATCTAAAAGATGCTACTTATCAAATAATGCTCATGCTTTTTTATTCGAAGAAATTCGGTATGAAATGGGTGGTGAACAAATTTGCGTTGTTCGAAAACCAGGAATTACTTCAGCACTAAAAACCATTGTTTCATTTGGAAGTAGTCAAGAAAAGCTTCTTTCAACATACGGTTGGGGTTTAACAGAAGCCAATCAATGCATATTGGACAAAACAAGTCATGTATTTAGTGGAAGACTCCCATTAAAATATTTGATGGGATTTGCAGAGGACTATAGAAGGGGCATTTTTAATCAAAAACAAGAACTGATTCTCGTAATAGCTCACACCTTCAATAATTGTTATATTGGTGAAGTTGATGCGGAAATCTCCATAGATAAAATCGAATGGAAAATCCGGCATATAATTCCAGAGGATCGTCAAAGGATTAAAATTCTATCTAAAATTAATAAGGGTGGTAATAATGTTAATATCAAAGCTGCCTATCGCATGTGGCACCTATATGAACTGCCTCTTCTTCGGAGCACAGCTTCTGATACGTGGGCAGTAAGAAGTAGTACGAATTTGAAAAAACCACGATACATTATTATTGGATTTCAAAAGACTGAAAATTGCAATGCCAGAGACAAAGATGCCACAGAATTTATCTCTGCTGATTTGGCTGATATTAGCTTATATATTAATTCGATAGTTTTCCCCTATGAGAGGTGGAGTCTCGATTTTGCAAAAAGATTATGCGGTCCTGCCTACTATGCATATCAAAATTTTCAAAGCAGTTACTATGGAAAAACATGTAATGAACCAATGCTTGATTTAAATAGTTTTATTCAAAACCCATTAATTGTTATTGATGCTTCGCATCAACAAGATTCAATAACCTCATCAACAGTGGATATTAAATTGGAATTTAACACCAGAAAATCTAAATTTCCAAATGATGTAAAAGTGTATGCTTTACTTTTTCATGATTCCCTAATTTCCTATAATATTCTAAATGGTACTGTACAAGGGGTTAATTTCAATGTAATTTTATTTATAATATTTTTGAATGTATTTTAATGATTTAAATGAAAATAAATGTTTTGAATTTTGTATTTTAAAATGATTTAGATATAAATATATTTTTCTTAAATAAAGTTTAAATAAAACCCATTTTATAGAATACTATTTGTTTTTATATTTTTATGCTTATGATTAAGCTATAACAAATTTGAATACTCAATTGCACACCTATTCACATAATAAAACTGATAAAACACATATTTACTTGGAGAATAGATGGTAAATTATTCAATTAAAATAAGTGTAGTCTCCAAACTAATAAAGCTATTACAAAAATAATTCCTTCCATCGATTCAACAAACATATCCAAACAAATTTTATCATATAAAATTTTTGGAGATATTTACATAATAAAACAAATAAAAACACATTTTGTCAAGTGGGGTAGATGTCTAGATCAGTTACAAATGGGTGTAGCTTCTAAACTAATAAGGCTATTACAAAAATAATTATTTCAATCGATTAATCAAGAATGCGTTGACAATTCTTATCATATAAAAATTTTTGCTGGACTTTAATTTTAGGAGATAATGACATAATAGCCCAATTAAAATTGTTACTATTTTAATTAAATTGATCATAACTGTTAAAATAATATTAATATCACAATAAAATTTTAACAGATCGAAAGCTAACCTATTTTTTCACAATTTTTATTTCTTAAAAATTTTCAATTAAGACGCTACTTTACAAGATATTAAGAAAAAACGTCTATTTTAAGACATGAAAAAAATTACAAGTCTGAATTTTAATTGATACTTAAAAAAAAACCTATTGGACCCCCCCCCCCCCCCCGGGGGCCTTGACTCCGTCCATCCCCTCATCTCCCTCACCGAGGTCGTAAAATCTTTTCCGCTATAATGCGCATAATTTGGACCTCGTCTTCATGCTTAAAAAATCACTTTTTTGTGCGCACTTCTAACCGGTGGAAGTTAATTATGCGCAGTTTGGTCAAAATCGTAGGGAGGTTCATTTAGGTGTTTTTTTGTTTGAAACTTTTTTTTCTGTTCTGTCTGTCTGTCTGTCTGTCTGTCTGTCTGTCTGTCTGTCTGTCTGTCTGTCTGTCTGTCTGTCTGTCTGTCTGTCTGTCTGTCTGTCTGTCTGTCTGTCTGTCTGTCTGTCTGTCTGTCTGTCTGTCTGTCTGTCTGTCTGTCTGTCTGTCTGTCTGTCTGTCTGTCTGTCTGTCTGTCTGTCTGTCTGTCTGTCTGTCTGTCTGTCTGTCTGTCTGTCTGTCTGTCTGTCTGTCTGTCTGTCTGTCTGTCTGTCTGTCTGTCTGTCTGTCTGTCTGTCTGTCTGTCTGTCTGTCTGTCTGTCTGTCTGTCTGTCTGTCTGTCTGTCTGTCTGTCTGTCTGTCTGTCTGTCTGTCTGTCTGTCTGTCTGTCTGTCTGTCTGTCTGTCTGTCTGTCTGTCTGTCTGTCTGTCTGTCTGTCTGTCTGTCTGTCTGTCTGTCTGTCTGTCTGTCTGTCTGTCTGTCTGTCTGTCTGTCTGTCTGTCTGTCTGTCTGTCTGTCTGTCTGTCTGTCTGTCTGTCTGTCTGTCTGTCTGTCTGTCTGTCTGTCTGTCTGTCTGTCTGTCTGTCTGTCTGTCTGTCTGTCTGTCTGTCTGTCTGTCTGTCTGTCTGTCTGTCTGTCTGTCTGTCTGTCTGTCTGTCTGTCTGTCTGTCTGTCTGTCTGTCTGTCTGTCTGTCTGTCTGTCTGTCTGTCTGTCTGTCTGTCTGTCTGTCTGTCTGTCTGTCTGTCTGTCTGTCTGTCTGTCTGTCTGTCTGTCTGTCTGTCTGTCTGTCTGTCTGTCTGTCTGTCTGTCTGTCTGTCTGTCTGTCTGTCTGTCTGTCTGTCTGTCTGTCTGTCTGTCTGTCTGTCTGTCTGTCTGTCTGTCTGTCTGTCTGTCTGTCTGTCTGTCTGTCTGTCTGTCTGTCTGTCTGTCTGTCTGTCTGTCTGTCTGTCTGTCTGTCTGTCTGTCTGTCTGTCTGTCTGTCTGTCTGTCTGTCTGTCTGTCTGTCTGTCTGTCTGTCTGTCTGTCTGTCTGTCTGTCTGTCTGTCTGTCTGTCTGTCTGTCTGTCTGTCTGTCTGTCTGTCTGTCTGTCTGTCTGTCTGTCTGTCTGTCTGTCTGTCTGTCTGTCTGTCTGTCTGTCTGTCTGTCTGTCTGTCTGTCTGTCTGTCTGTCTGTCTGTCTGTCTGTCTGTCTGTCTGTCTGTCTGTCTGTCTGTCTGTCTGTCTGTCTGTCTGTCTGTCTGTCTGTCTGTCTGTCTGTCTGTCTGTCTGTCTGTCTGTCTGTCTGTCTGTCTGTCTGTCTGTCTGTCTGTCTGTCTGTCTGTCTGTCTGTCTGTCTGTCTGTCTGTCTGTCTGTCTGTCTGTCTGTCTGTCTGTCTGTCTGTCTGTCTGTCTGTCTGTCTGTCTGTCTGTCTGTCTGTCTGTCTGTCTGTCTGTCTGTCTGTCTGTCTGTCTGTCTGTCTGTCTGTCTGTCTGTCTGTCTGTCTGTCTGTCTGTCTGTCTGTCTGTCTGTCTGTCTGTCTGGCTGTCTGGCTGTCTGGCTGTCTGGCTGTCTGGCTGTCTGGCTGTCTGGCTGTCTGGCTGTCTGGCTGTCTGGCTGTCTGGCTGTCTGGCTGTCTGGCTGTCTGGCTGTCTGGCTGTCTGGCTGTCTGGCTGTCTGGCTGTCTGGCTGTCTGGCTGTCTGGCTGTCTGGCTGTCTGGCTGTCTGGCTGTCTGGCTGTCTGGCTGTCTGGCTGTCTGGCTGTCTGGCTGTCTGGCTGTCTGGCTGTCTGGCTGTCTGGCTGTCTGGCTGTCTGGCTGTCTGGCTGTCTGGCTGTCTGGCTGTCTGGCTGTCTGGCTGTCTGGCTGTCTGGCTGTCTGGCTGTCTGGCTGTCTGGCTGTCTGGCCGTCTGGCCGTCTGGCCGTCTGGCCGTCTGGCCGTCTGGCCGTCTGGCCGTCTGGCCGTCTGGCCGTCTGGCCGTCTGGCCGTCTGGCCGTCTGGCCGTCTGGCCGTCTGGCCGTCTGGCCGTCTGGCCGTCTGGCCGTCTGGCCGTCTGGCCGTCTGGCCGTCTGGCCGTCTGGCCGTCTGGCCGTCTGGCCGTCTGGCCGTCTGGCCGTCTGGCCGTCTGGCCGTCTGGCCGTCTGGCCGTCTGGCCGTCTGGCCGTCTGGCCGTCTGGCCGTCTGGCCGTCTGGCCGTCTGGCCGTCTGGCCGTCTGGCCGTCTGGCCGTCTGGCCGTCTGGCCGTCTGGCCGTCTGGCCGTCTGGCCGTCTGGCCGTCTGGCCGTCTGGCCGTCTGGCCGTCTGGCCGTCTGGCCGTCTGGCCGTCTGGCCGTCTGGCCGTCTGGCCGTCTGGCCGTCTGGCCGTCTGGCCGTCTGGCCGTCTGGCCGTCTGGCCGTCTGGCTGTCTGGCTGTCTGGCTGTCTGGCTGTCTGGCTGTCTGGCTGTCTGGCTGTCTGGCTGTCTGGCTGTCTGGCTGTCTGGCTGTCTGGCTGTCTGGCTGTCTGGCTGTCTGGCTGTCTGGCTGTCTGGCTGTCTGGCTGTCTGGCTGTCTGGCTGTCTGGCTGTCTGGCTGTCTGGCTGTCTGGCTGTCTGGCTGTCTGGCTGTCTGGCTGTCTGGCTGTCTGGCTGTCTGGCTGTCTGGCTGTCTGGCTGTCTGGCTGTCTGGCTGTCTGGCTGTCTGGCTGTCTGGCTGTCTGGCTGTCTGGCTGTCTGGCTGTCTGGCTGTCTGGCTGTCTGGCTGTCTGGCTGTCTGGCTGTCTGGCTGTCTGGCTGTCTGGCTGTCTGGCTGTCTGGCTGTCTGGCTGTCTGGCTGTCTGGCTGTCTGGCTGTCTGGCTGTCTGGCTGTCTGGCTGTCTGGCTGTCTGGCTGTCTGGCTGTCTGGCTGTCTGGCTGTCTGGCTGTCTGGCTGTCTGGCTGTCTGGCTGTCTGGCTGTCTGGCTGTCTGGCTGTCTGGCTGTCTGGCTGTCTGGCTGTCTGGCTGTCTGGCTGTCTGGCTGTCTGGCTGTCTGGCTGTCTGGCTGTCTGGCTGTCTGGCTGTCTGGCTGTCTGGCTGTCTGGCTGTCTGGCTGTCTGGCTGTCTGGCTGTCTGGCTGTCTGGCTGTCTGGCTGTCTGGCTGTCTGGCTGTCTGGCTGTCTGGCTGTCTGGCTGTCTGGCTGTCTGGCTGTCTGGCTGTCTGGCTGTCTGGCTGTCTGGCTGTCTGGCTGTCTGGCTGTCTGGCTGTCTGGCTGTCTGGCTGTCTGGCTGTCTGGCTGTCTGGCTGTCTGGCTGTCTGGCTGTCTGGCTGTCTGGCTGTCTGGCTGTCTGGCTGTCTGGCTGTCTGGCTGTCTGGCTGTCTGGCTGTCTGGCTGTCTGGCTGTCTGGCTGTCTGGCTGTCTGGCTGTCTGGCTGTCTGGCTGTCTGGCTGTCTGGCTGTCTGGCTGTCTGGCTGTCTGGCTGTCTGGCTGTCTGGCTGTCTGGCTGTCTGGCTGTCTGGCTGTCTGGCTGTCTGGCTGTCTGGCTGTCTGGCTGTCTGGCTGTCTGGCTGTCTGGCTGTCTGGCTGTCTGGCTGTCTGGCTGTCTGGCTGTCTGGCTGTCTGGCTGTCTGGCTGTCTGGCTGTCTGGCTGTCTGGCTGTCTGGCTGTCTGGCTGTCTGGCTGTCTGGCTGTCTGGCTGTCTGGCTGTCTGGCTGTCTGGCTGTCTGGCTGTCTGGCTGTCTGGCTGTCTGGCTGTCTGGCTGTCTGGCTGTCTGGCTGTCTGGCTGTCTGGCTGTCTGGCTGTCTGGCTGTCTGGCTGTCTGGCTGTCTGGCTGTCTGGCTGTCTGGCTGTCTGGCTGTCTGGCTGTCTGGCTGTCTGGCTGTCTGGCTGTCTGGCTGTCTGGCTGTCTGGCTGTCTGGCTGTCTGGCTGTCTGGCTGTCTGGCTGTCTGGCTGTCTGGCTGTCTGGCTGTCTGGCTGTCTGGCTGTCTGGCTGTCTGGCTGTCTGGCTGTCTGGCTGTCTGGCTGTCTGGCTGTCTGGCTGTCTGGCTGTCTGGCTGTCTGGCTGTCTGGCTGTCTGGCTGTCTGGCTGTCTGGCTGTCTGGCTGTCTGGCTGTCTGGCTGTCTGGCTGTCTGGCTGTCTGGCTGTCTGGCTGTCTGGCTGTCTGGCTGTCTGGCTGTCTGGCTGTCTGGCTGTCTGGCTGTCTGGCTGTCTGGCTGTCTGGCTGTCTGGCTGTCTGGCTGTCTGGCTGTCTGGCTGTCTGGCTGTCTGGCTGTCTGGCTGTCTGGCTGTCTGGCTGTCTGGCTGTCTGGCTGTCTGGCTGTCTGGCTGTCTGGCTGTCTGGCTGTCTGGCTGTCTGGCTGTCTGGCTGTCTGGCTGTCTGGCTGTCTGGCTGTCTGGCTGTCTGGCTGTCTGGCTGTCTGGCTGTCTGGCTGTCTGGCTGTCTGGCTGTCTGGCTGTCTGGCTGTCTGGCTGTCTGGCTGTCTGGCTGTCTGGCTGTCTGGCTGTCTGGCTGTCTGGCTGTCTGGCTGTCTGGCTGTCTGGCTGTCTGGCTGTCTGGCTGTCTGGCTGTCTGGCTGTCTGGCTGTCTGGCTGTCTGGCTGTCTGGCTGTCTGGCTGTCTGGCTGTCTGGCTGTCTGGCTGTCTGGCTGTCTGGCTGTCTGGCTGTCTGGCTGTCTGGCTGTCTGGCTGTCTGGCTGTCTGGCTGTCTGGCTGTCTGGCTGTCTGGCTGTCTGGCTGTCTGGCTGTCTGGCTGTCTGGCTGTCTGGCTGTCTGGCTGTCTGGCTGTCTGGCTGTCTGGCTGTCTGGCTGTCTGGCTGTCTGGCTGTCTGGCTGTCTGGCTGTCTGGCTGTCTGGCTGTCTGGCTGTCTGGCTGTCTGGCTGTCTGGCTGTCTGGCTGTCTGGCTGTCTGGCTGTCTGGCTGTCTGGCTGTCTGGCTGTCTGGCTGTCTGGCTGTCTGGCTGTCTGGCTGTCTGGCTGTCTGGCTGTCTGGCTGTCTGGCTGTCTGGCTGTCTGGCTGTCTGGCTGTCTGGCTGTCTGGCTGTCTGGCTGTCTGGCTGTCTGGCTGTCTGGCTGTCTGGCTGTCTGGCTGTCTGGCTGTCTGGCTGTCTGGCTGTCTGGCTGTCTGGCTGTCTGGCTGTCTGGCTGTCTGGCTGTCTGGCTGTCTGGCTGTCTGGCTGTCTGGCTGTCTGGCTGTCTGGCTGTCTGGCTGTCTGGCTGTCTGGCTGTCTGGCTGTCTGGCTGTCTGGCTGTCTGGCTGTCTGGCTGTCTGGCTGTCTGGCTGTCTGGCTGTCTGGCTGTCTGGCTGTCTGGCTGTCTGGCTGTCTGGCTGTCTGGCTGTCTGGCTGTCTGGCTGTCTGGCTGTCTGGCTGTCTGGCTGTCTGGCTGTCTGGCTGTCTGGCTGTCTGGCTGTCTGGCTGTCTGGCTGTCTGGCTGTCTGGCTGTCTGGCTGTCTGGCTGTCTGGCTGTCTGGCTGTCTGGCTGTCTGGCTGTCTGGCTGTCTGGCTGTCTGGCTGTCTGGCTGTCTGGCTGTCTGGCTGTCTGGCTGTCTGGCTGTCTGGCTGTCTGGCTGTCTGGCTGTCTGGCTGTCTGGCTGTCTGGCTGTCTGGCTGTCTGGCTGTCTGGCTGTCTGGCTGTCTGGCTGTCTGGCTGTCTGGCTGTCTGGCTGTCTGGCTGTCTGGCTGTCTGGCTGTCTGGCTGTCTGGCTGTCTGGCTGTCTGGCTGTCTGGCTGTCTGGCTGTCTGGCTGTCTGGCTGTCTGGCTGTCTGGCTGTCTGGCTGTCTGGCTGTCTGGCTGTCTGGCTGTCTGGCTGTCTGGCTGTCTGGCTGTCTGGCTGTCTGGCTGTCTGGCTGTCTGGCTGTCTGGCTGTCTGGCTGTCTGGCTGTCTGGCTGTCTGGCTGTCTGGCTGTCTGGCTGTCTGGCTGTCTGGCTGTCTGGCTGTCTGGCTGTCTGGCTGTCTGGCTGTCTGGCTGTCTGGCTGTCTGGCTGTCTGGCTGTCTGGCTGTCTGGCTGTCTGGCTGTCTGGCTGTCTGGCTGTCTGGCTGTCTGGCTGTCTGGCTGTCTGGCTGTCTGGCTGTCTGGCTGTCTGGCTGTCTGGCTGTCTGGCTGTCTGGCTGTCTGGCTGTCTGGCTGTCTGGCTGTCTGGCTGTCTGGCTGTCTGGCTGTCTGGCTGTCTGGCTGTCTGGCTGTCTGGCTGTCTGGCTGTCTGGCTGGCTGGCTGGCTGGCTGGCTGGCTGGCTGGCTGGCTGGCTGGCTGGCTGGCTGGCTGGCTGGCTGGCTGGCTGGCTGGCTGGCTGGCTGGCTGTCTGTCTGTCTGGCTGGCTGTCTGTCTGTCTGTCTGTCTGTCTGTCTGTCTGTCTGTCTGTCTGTCTGTCTGTCTGTCTGTCTGTCTGTCTGTCTGTCTGTCTGTCTGTCTGTCTGTCTGTCTGTCTGTCTGTCTGTCTGTCTGTCTGTCTGTCTGTCTGTCTGTCTGTCTGTCTGTCTGTCTGTCTGTCTGTCTGTCTGTCTGTCTGTCTGTCTGTCTGTCTGTCTGTCTGTCTGTCTGTCTGTCTGTCTGTCTGTCTGTCTGTCTGTCTGTCTGTCTGTCTGTCTGTCTGTCTGTCTGTCTGTCTGTCTGTCTGTCTGTCTGTCTGTCTGTCTGTCTGTCTGTCTGTCTGTCTGTCTGTCTGTCTGTCTGTCTGTCTGTCTGTCTGTCTGTCTGTCTGTCTGTCTGTCTGTCTGTCTGTCTGTCTGTCTGTCTGTCTGTCTGTCTGTCTGTCTGTCTGTCTGTCTGTCTGTCTGTCTGTCTGTCTGTCTGTCTGTCTGTCTGTCTGTCTGTCTGTCTGTCTGTCTGTCTGTCTGTCTGTCTGTCTGTCTGTCTGTCTGTCTGTCTGTCTGTCTGTCTGTCTGTCTGTCTGTCTGTCTGTCTGTCTGTCTGTCTGTCTGTCTGTCTGTCTGTCTGTCTGTCTGTCTGTCTGTCTGTCTGTCTGTCTGTCTGTCTGTCTGTCTGTCTGTCTGTCTGTCTGTCTGTCTGTCTGTCTGTCTGTCTGTCTGTCTGTCTGTCTGTCTGTCTGTCTGTCTGTCTGTCTGTCTGTCTGTCTGTCTGTCTGTCTGTCTGTCTGTCTGTCTGTCTGTCTGTCTGTCTGTCTGTCTGTCTGTCTGTCTGTCTGTCTGTCTGTCTGTCTGTCTGTCTGTCTGTCTGTCTGTCTGTCTGTCTGTCTGTCTGTCTGTCTGTCTGTCTGTCTGTCTGTCTGTCTGTCTGTCTGTCTGTCTGTCTGTCTGTCTGTCTGTCTGTCTGTCTGTCTGTCTGTCTGTCTGTCTGTCTGTCTGTCTGTCTGTCTGTCTGTCTGTCTGTCTGTCTGTCTGTCTGTCTGTCTGTCTGTCTGTCTGTCTGTCTGTCTGTCTGTCTGTCTGTCTGTCTGTCTGTCTGTCTGTCTGTCTGTCTGTCTGTCTGTCTGTCTGTCTGTCTGTCTGTCTGTCTGTCTGTCTGTCTGTCTGTCTGTCTGTCTGTCTGTCTGTCTGTCTGTCTGTCTGTCTGTCTGTCTGTCTGTCTGTCTGTCTGTCTGTCTGTCTGTCTGTCTGTCTGTCTGTCTGTCTGTCTGTCTGTCTGTCTGTCTGTCTGTCTGTCTGTCTGTCTGTCTGTCTGTCTGTCTGTCTGTCTGTCTGTCTGTCTGTCTGTCTGTCTGTCTGTCTGTCTGTCTGTCTGTCTGTCTGTCTGTCTGTCTGTCTGTCTGTCTGTCTGTCTGTCTGTCTGTCTGTCTGTCTGTCTGTCTGTCTGTCTGTCTGTCTGTCTGTCTGTCTGTCTGTCTGTCTGTCTGTCTGTCTGTCTGTCTGTCTGTCTGTCTGTCTGTCTGTCTGTCTGTCTGTCTGTCTGTCTGTCTGTCTGTCTGTCTGTCTGTCTGTCTGTCTGTCTGTCTGTCTGTCTGTCTGTCTGTCTGTCTGTCTGTCTGTCTGTCTGTCTGTCTGTCTGTCTGTCTGTCTGTCTGTCTGTCTGTCTGTCTGTCTGTCTGTCTGTCTGTCTGTCTGTCTGTCTGTCTGTCTGTCTGTCTGTCTGTCTGTCTGTCTGTCTGTCTGTCTGTCTGTCTGTCTGTCTGTCTGTCTGTCTGTCTGTCTGTCTGTCTGTCTGTCTGTCTGTCTGTCTGTCTGTCTGTCTGTCTGTCTGTCTGTCTGTCTGTCTGTCTGTCTGTCTGTCTGTCTGTCTGTCTGTCTGTCTGTCTGTCTGTCTGTCTGTCTGTCTGTCTGTCTGTCTGTCTGTCTGTCTGTCTGTCTGTCTGTCTGTCTGTCTGTCTGTCTGTCTGTCTGTCTGTCTGTCTGTCTGTCTGTCTGTCTGTCTGTCTGTCTGTCTGTCTGTCTGTCTGTCTGTCTGTCTGTCTGTCTGTCTGTCTGTCTGTCTGTCTGTCTGTCTGTCTGTCTGTCTGTCTGTCTGTCTGTCTGTCTGTCTGTCTGTCTGTCTGTCTGTCTGTCTGTCTGTCTGTCTGTCTGTCTGTCTGTCTGTCTGTCTGTCTGTCTGTCTGTCTGTCTGTCTGTCTGTCTGTCTGTCTGTCTGTCTGTCTGTCTGTCTGTCTGTCTGTCTGTCTGTCTGTCTGTCTGTCTGTCTGTCTGTCTGTCTGTCTGTCTGTCTGTCTGTCTGTCTGTCTGTCTGTCTGTCTGTCTGTCTGTCTGTCTGTCTGTCTGTCTGTCTGTCTGTCTGTCTGTCTGTCTGTCTGTCTGTCTGTCTGTCTGTCTGTCTGTCTGTCTGTCTGTCTGTCTGTCTGTCTGTCTGTCTGTCTGTCTGTCTGTCTGTCTGTCTGTCTGTCTGTCTGTCTGTCTGTCTGTCTGTCTGTCTTGTCTGTCTGTCTGTCTGTCTGTCTGTCTGTCTGTCTGTCTGTCTGTCTGTCTGTCTGTCTGTCTGTCTGTCTGTCTGTCTGTCTGTCTGTCTGTCTGTCTGTCTGTCTGTCTGTCTGTCTGTCTGTCTGTCTGTCTGTCTGTCTGTCTGTCTGTCTGTCTGTCTGTCTGTCTGTCTGTCTGTCTGTCTGTCTGTCTGTCTGTCTGTCTGTCTGTCTGTCTGTCTGTCTGTCTGTCTGTCTGTCTGTCTGTCTGTCTGTCTGTCTGTCTGTCTGTCTGTCTGTCTGTCTGTCTGTCTGTCTGTCTGTCTGTCTGTCTGTCTGTCTGTCTGTCTGTCTGTCTGTCTGTCTGTCTGTCTGTCTGTCTGTCTGTCTGTCTGTCTGTCTGTCTGTCTGTCTGTCTGTCTGTCTGTCTGTCTGTCTGTCTGTCTGTCTGTCTGTCTGTCTGTCTGTCTGTCTGTCTGTCTGTCTGTCTGTCTGTCTGTCTGTCTGTCTGTCTGTCTGTCTGTCTGTCTGTCTGTCTGTCTGTCTGTCTGTCTGTCTGTCTGTCTGTCTGTCTGTCTGTCTGTCTGTCTGTCTGTCTGTCTGTCTGTCTGTCTGTCTGTCTGTCTGTCTGTCTGTCTGTCTGTCTGTCTGTCTGTCTGTCTGTCTGTCTGTCTGTCTGTCTGTCTGTCTGTCTGTCTGTCTGTCTGTCTGTCTGTCTGTCTGTCTGTCTGTCTGTCTGTCTGTCTGTCTGTCTGTCTGTCTGTCTGTCTGTCTGTCTGTCTGTCTGTCTGTCTGTCTGTCTGTCTGTCTGTCTGTCTGTCTGTCTGTCTGTCTGTCTGTCTGTCTGTCTGTCTGTCTGTCTGTCTGTCTGTCTGTCTGTCTGTCTGTCTGTCTGTCTGTCTGTCTGTCTGTCTGTCTGTCTGTCTGTCTGTCTGTCTGTCTGTCTGTCTGTCTGTCTGTCTGTCTGTCTGTCTGTCTGTCTGTCTGTCTGTCTGTCTGTCTGTCTGTCTGTCTGTCTGTCTGTCTGTCTGTCTGTCTGTCTGTCTGTCTGTCTGTCTGTCTGTCTGTCTGTCTGTCTGTCTGTCTGTCTGTCTGTCTGTCTGTCTGTCTGTCTGTCTGTCTGTCTGTCTGTCTGTCTGTCTGTCTGTCTGTCTGTCTGTCTGTCTGTCTGTCTGTCTGTCTGTCTGTCTGTCTGTCTGTCTGTCTGTCTGTCTGTCTGTCTGTCTGTCTGTCTGTCTGTCTGTCTGTCTGTCTGTCTGTCTGTCTGTCTGTCTGTCTGTCTGTCTGTCTGTCTGTCTGTCTGTCTGTCTGTCTGTCTGTCTGTCTGTCTGTCTGTCTGTCTGTCTGTCTGTCTGTCTGTCTGTCTGTCTGTCTGTCTGTCTGTCTGTCTGTCTGTCTGTCTGTCTGTCTGTCTGTCTGTCTGTCTGTCTGTCTGTCTGTCTGTCTGTCTGTCTGTCTGTCTGTCTGTCTGTCTGTCTGTCTGTCTGTCTGTCTGTCTGTCTGTCTGTCTGTCTGTCTGTCTGTCTGTCTGTCTGTCTGTCTGTCTGTCTGTCTGTCTGTCTGTCTGTCTGTCTGTCTGTCTGTCTGTCTGTCTGTCTGTCTGTCTGTCTGTCTGTCTGTCTGTCTGTCTGTCTGTCTGTCTGTCTGTCTGTCTGTCTGTCTGTCTGTCTGTCTGTCTGTCTGTCTGTCTGTCTGTCTGTCTGTCTGTCTGTCTGTCTGTCTGTCTGTCTGTCTGTCTGTCTGTCTGTCTGTCTGTCTGTCTGTCTGTCTGTCTGTCTGTCTGTCTGTCTGTCTGTCTGTCTGTCTGTCTGTCTGTCTGTCTGTCTGTCTGTCTGTCTGTCTGTCTGTCTGTCTGTCTGTCTGTCTGTCTGTCTGTCTGTCTGTCTGTCTGTCTGTCTGTCTGTCTGTCTGTCTGTCTGTCTGTCTGTCTGTCTGTCTGTCTGTCTGTCTGTCTGTCTGTCTGTCTGTCTGTCTGTCTGTCTGTCTGTCTGTCTGTCTGTCTGTCTGTCTGTCTGTCTGTCTGTCTGTCTGTCTGTCTGTCTGTCTGTCTGTCTGTCTGTCTGTCTGTCTGTCTGTCTGTCTGTCTGTCTGTCTGTCTGTCTGTCTGTCTGTCTGTCTGTCTGTCTGTCTGTCTGTCTGTCTGTCTGTCTGTCTGTCTGTCTGTCTGTCTGTCTGTCTGTCTGTCTGTCTGTCTGTCTGTCTGTCTGTCTGTCTGTCTGTCTGTCTGTCTGTCCTGTCTGTCTGTCTGTCTGTCTGTC